>JAWWLV010000065.1:1715820-1735839 GCA_035041135.1 Platyrinchus mystaceus | reverse complement strand
GCTCCCCTCACTGGGCCCGCTCCGCTCACAGTGCCCGCTCCCCTCACGGTGCCCGCTCCCCTCACGGTGCCCGCTCCCCTCACGGTGCCCGCTCCCCTCACGGTGCCCGCTCCCCCCCAGCCCCGCTCCCCGCTGCCCGGGCCGGCCCCGTGAGGGCGGGCGGGCTCGGCCGGAGCCGGAAGCGCGGCGCGCGCAGGAGCCGGGCCCGCCATGAGCCGCCCGCCCGCGCTGCAGGCTCCGACCTGCGGGCCCTGGGAGATGCGGGAGCGCCTCGGCACCGGCGGCTTCGGCAACGTCGTCCGCTGGCACAACAAGGTAGGCGGCGGGTCGGGCCCGCGGGGCGCCCCGGCGCGGGGCCCCGCGCTCAGCCGGCCCGCGCTGTGTCCCGCAGGAGACCGGCGAGCAGGTGGCCATCAAGCAGTGCCGGCAGGAGCTGAGCCCGCGCAACCGCGACCGCTGGGCGCTGGAGATACAGATCATGAAGAGGTGAGGGGGGCCGGGGCTCCTCGCGGCCGGGCCGGGGTCCCGCCGTGCCCCGGGAGCCGAGCCGGCGGGGGCTGAGGGAGGCGCTGGGAGAGGCCGTCAGGGGCTCCTTCCGGGAGCGCCCGCTCCAACCTGGGCCGGGGCGTGCGAGTCGCGCTAAGGCAAAGCTGAGAGCAACGCTGAGAGCAACGCTGAAAGCAACGCTGAAAGCAGAGCTGGCGCTGTGCCTCGCCAGACCCCGGGGTCTCGGTGCCGTTTTGCGAGGCTTGTTGCTGTACCTTCCGGGCAGATCTGCGTTGAAGGAATGCACTGTCTGCACGCGAAATGCAATGAGTTAGGATGAGTCTAGGACCGTGAAGGATGGATGAATTGCAGACCTTTAGAATCCACTAGTTCAGTTTCTGAAAGGATTGGTGACCACGTAGGACTTGGGGTGATGACCATGAGCATGTGAAACTGTGTAGGAGTTGCAGCACATCACGTGTACTTGCCTTATTTTCGTTCCTCAGACTCAACCATCCCAATGTGGTGGCTGCCCGTGATGTCCCTGAAGGGATGCAGAAGCTTGCACCAAATGACCTGCCCTTGCTGGCCATGGAGTACTGCCAAGGTGGAGACCTCCGCAAGGTGAGGGCCCTGGGAAGGTGACCGAGGGCTGGATCAGCTTCTCATCTCATCCTAGGTGTTCTGTTGAAACGTTCCCATAAAATCTTTGGGTTTACATCCTGATGCTTCCTAGTCATGGCATCAACAGATGTTGGTGGGCTGGTCCTTGGTGTAACGTTCTGCTTTTGGAAATTTAAGTGTTTTTTGAAACTTTTGGTATTTGTTTTGCTGCAAGTGGCACTGTGAGGAGTTTGCACATAGAGGATGAGGGCACATGTGAGGGATGTGTGAGTGTGGCCAGAACCATCATAGGGTAGGGTTCATCTGTAGGCTATACCCTTTCTCAAAGTGATTAACTCTTGTCAGAAGGAAAAATAACACAGGATAATTCTAATCCTAAGGTTTTTCTAACCTTTGCTATAATCTGCCTGTAGATAAAAGCCAGACCTGAGATTTGAGCTGATACTGCCACGCACAGGGGAAATGGCTGAGAAAGATGGAGCAAGTAGAAGAATGAGAATGGGATGACATTAACTTCTCTCAGCCACTCTGTTATCCTCCCATGCCATTAGACCAAGGCCTGAAGCTGTAACTGCTGCTACCAGAGGTCTCAGACCATAGAGTTTTGTGCCTCTAGAGAATTTGATTGCTGTTACTTAGACTTCTTGTATCCCTGAGAATTTGTGGGACTCTGAGCCTCACTCAGGATAGAGGAGGGAAAGCTTGCATTGTGTTGTTTACTTGCAGTACCTGAATCAGCTGGAGAATTGCTGTGGCTTGCAGGAGGAAGCCATTCTCATCTTGTTGTCTGATATTGGTAAGTGGCTGCAGTACCTCCAGCTGTCTGAACTAGGGAAGCCCTTTTAGTGCCAAATCCACTGTACAAATATGCAGCAGTGACCTTAATAACTACATCTTTGACTTTTTATGATCATCTCTCAAAGGTCTGGGGAGGTCCCTGCTGACTTGAAACTAGCCAGCATTATTACAATTTACAAGAAGGATGGGAGGGAACACCCAGGGAGAAAACTCTGCTTGTGTCCAGAGGTGTTTGATGCTGACTTTCCTCTTGCACTGATGTGTTTCACTGTTTAAGATTTGACCCAAAAGCCATGCTTACACTAGGTAGAACTGAATCGTTCCCGAGCTCATGCTAGGTACTGTTAATTACACTCTTAGAAGTGGCTTTTTCTGTGTCTCAGCTTCTGCTCTCAGATACCTTCATGAGAACAGGATCATCCACAGAGACTTGAAACCAGAGAACATTGTGCTGCAGCAAGGAGAGCAGAGGGTAAGCAGAAACCAGGTGTCTCTACCTGCATACACAAGTAAGAGGAAAGTGCATGTGCTTCCTGCAGTTACATGGTCCCTCTGCAAGAGCACTCCACCCAGGGGCACAGCTTCTTCTCTTCCTTGGCACCTTTCCTGCATACCTGGGAAGAGCTGAACCTTTTCTTTCTGCTGTATGATGTGCTTTTAACAGGACTTCAGTCTAATGTTCTTATTCTCTGTTGTTTCAGTTAATACACAAAATCATTGACCTGGGTTATGCTAAGGAACTGGATCAGGGTAGCCTGTGCACATCCTTTGTTGGGACTCTGCAGTACTTGGTAAGGAAGGAATTCAGCTAGAAGAGCAGCTCCTGCTTCTTAGTGGGGTAGAATGAACTGTTCTCAAGCTTTGGGTTGGGATGAGGTACTTGTGCTGGTATGGGGTGCATTTGGGGTGCTGCAGTGAGCAAAGGTGACCCTTTTTTTGGCTGACACTGCGTTTGCAGTGTCTGCCAGCTGTGTCTGTTATAAATAAGGAGCAGGAGGTCCAGTGACCTGTGTGGTCACACTGGGAGGGTCTCGAAGCTCGTGTTCTGTAACATCTTTAATCTTGTGTGGGAACATTAGCAAGCTGTTAAGGGACAGAGAGAGCCAAGAGATGAGTGGCTTTGTCTTATGTGTGTAACTGTCTCAGGCTCCAGAGCTGCTGGAACAGCAGAAGTACACAGTGACAGTGGATTACTGGAGCTTTGGCACACTGGCCTTTGAGTGCATCACAGGCTTCCGACCATTCCTACCCAACTGGCAACCAGTGCAGTGGTGAGTGAGCCGGGGCTGGGTAACAGGAGGGGACCCCATGTGTCTGTCCTGTTTACAGTCCCTGGATTCTTAGGATAATATTCCTATGTTCCTTGCCCTTATGGAGACTGACTCCCTTCACAGGAGTTTGACCTACCTGAGCAAGTTCAGCATTCCTGATACTTGCCCTCTGGGATAAGGTCTGACTCCTGCAGGGCAGGTAACAGAAACCAAAGTGGCATCTGTATTATATCTGTCTAGAGTAGCTTTAAGAGCCTACTAATATGCAGGCTGGGAAAGGCAGGTGATTGTTTCACCATTGTACTTGCCTGAATTCCTTAGGCATACAAAAGTGCGTCAGAAGAGTGAGCTGGATATTGTTGTTTCAGAAGACTTATCTGGAGAAGTCAAGTTTTCCAGCAGTTTGCCTTGCCCAAACAATCTAAACAGGTGAGCACTGGAAATTGCCATGCTGGGATAAACTGATTCTTCTGCATAAGGACCAGGTTTATATTATACACTGTGTTAATCTGTGGATAAATTGAGTGCGTGACACAGACAGTGCTTGTGTCATTTGTCAGACCTGTGGAGTTGTGAGTCCCGGTTTCTGCCTTCTAAACACTGCATTTGTGATGGGGAGTGTTGGGGGGATCAGGATGGGGGCAGTTGTTTGTCAGTCCTCCTGCAGAGATCAGGCCATGGGGTGACTGCAAATGCACTTTTACTTCTTGTGATCCTCTTCTGATCTTGACTGTTTAGTGTTTTGTCTGCGAGGCTGGAGAAATGGCTGCAACTCATGTTAATGTGGCACCCGCGTCAGAGGGGTACAGATCCTACATATGGACCCTACGGGTGTTTCAAAGCTCTGGATGACATTTTGAACTTGAAGGTGAGCAATGGGTCTGTATTATCCTGAAAAGTTTTTCAGAGAGCAGCTGCCTGTAGCCCATGAGAGAAGATGCTTGAGTCAGAGACCTATGAGGGGGAGTGGCACAGAAACTCATGGAGCTGTCTCCTGACAGTTAGTGACAGGTGCTTTCCTCGTGCTTCTTTGAGGACAAATACTCCCTGAGCTTGTTGGGAGTAGCAAATAGTTTCTGTGTGTGCTTAGTTCTGGTAGAGGATTCCACAGCTGAAGCTGTTTAATTGCCATGTGGCCTCCCCTCCACTCAATGGAGGACAAGGACTTTGGTATAATGTTATGAAGTAGCTGCAGAGTGACTTCTTGAGCCCACCAAGTGCTTTGAACAGTTTATTGGTGGCCAGTTTCTCAGTCCTGCACTCTCTGCTCAAACATGACCAGTGTTTCTTCAGCCTTTCTCATGCCATGCTGCTCTTGTAGTTGCTTCACGTTTTGAACATGGTTACGGGAACTGTGCACACCTACCCTGTGACAGAGGAGGAGACTCTGGACAGTGTGAAGGCCAGGATCCAGGCAGACACAGGAATCCCAGAACAGGACCAGGAGCTACTGCAGGAAGCAGGACTTGCACTGTTTTCTCAGAAGTTGGTCACTAAACATATAGCTGATAGCAAGGTGAGTCTGGGTACTCCTTTTCTTGTTGAGTGAATCAGCAGGCACTGCTCTCCGCTTGGGATCACAGCACTCCCTGCTGTTGTGGCAGGCTTTTGTCACAGTAACCACACAGCCCTTGCCTCTGGTGTTCTCTGTTTGGCTGAGGAGGAACGTTCTGGTTATGGTGGTAACGAGGCTTGGTTTCTCTGAGAGAGCTGAGTTGGGTCTTTTTTCTTCTGCAGGTGAATGATACTGCAGCTGCAGACACAGACCTCCTGTTCCTCTTCGACAACAAGAAAGTTTCGTACGAGGCTCAGGTGGCCTTGCGTCCTCATCCAGAAAGTGTTGACTGCATCCGTAAGGGCTTCCTCTAACATGAACGTGAGGGGGCCTGTGTTCTGTGGTCTGCACCATGTGCAAAGAGCAGGGAGAGCTTTTGCACATTGGGACTGAAGCAGCAGTAAAATGGACTGGCACAGCATTCATTCAGTTTGTCAGAATAACTGAGAAAAGTGTTTGATTTTGATATGGGGGAACTGGGTAGGGCTTGGCCAGCTCTGGGCTTTGCAGGAGGTAACAAAGGAGTAATGTTTGAGACTGTTTTGTCATGTGATAACACTACTCTTAGGCTTCTTGTTGATATGTACATTTGTCTTCCCCTCCCTCCCCCCCTCTGTTTCTAGTTCAGGATCCAAAGAAGAATCTCCACTTCTTCCAGCTGCGCAAAGTGTGGGGTCAGATCTGGCACACGATCCGGGTGCTGAAGGAGGACTGTAACCGGCTGCAGCAGGGGCAGCGCGCGGCCATGTACGGGGCAGCTTCTCTGGGACACTTCTCTCTGTGCTCTGGGGAGAGGGAAGGGACAGGAGTGGGACCCTGCTGGAATGGGCAGCTGTAAACTGTTAATGAAGAGCTGGGAGCTGGCCCTCTGGCACAGCTGCACGTGTGCTCAGTGCCGCGCTCTGGAGCTGTGCTCTGCTCTAAGGGGCAGCCTGCATTTGCAGTCTGGAAGGCTGACAGCACCTTCTTGTCCGTGCAGGATGAATCTGCTGCGTTACAACAGCACCCTCTCCAAGATGAAGAATTCTATGGCCTCCCTCTCTCAGCAGCTGAAAGCAAAACTGGACTTCTTTAAAACAAGCATCCAAATCGATCTGGAAAAGTATAAAGAGCAGATTGAATTTGGAATTAGTGAGTATAGCATCTGGAAAACGTGCTTCTTATTCCCACAAAATACCTCCCTCTATGAACCTGAGAAATCCAATCTCTCTTCTTTCATTCCTGTAGCTTCTGAGAAGCTGCTGTTTGCCTGGACAGAGATGGAACAAGCTGTGGAACTTTGTGGGCGGGTATGTTTCTAAATAACTGCTTATCCTAAAGAAAAAGAGGCTTGTTTTTATAATTTTATTTTTCACCAAAAAATTCTTGGAAGTTGTCTTATTCAAGAGCACAAACCTAATTTCTTTGAATTGAAGTGACTCCCATTCTCCCTTGCCTTTGGCCAAGGCTGCTGTTTGCATCGTGCTGATGTGTTTGGAAATGGGAAGGAGAAAGGAGGAGCCGATGGGAGTGGTCGAGTCTCTGAGACTGTTGTGTGCTTATGTTCTGCCCTGCTTTCAGGAGGATGATGTGGATCAGCTGGTGAAGAGGATGATGGCCCTGCAGACAGACATTGTGGACCTGCAGAGAAGCCCACTAGGTCGTAAACAAGGAGGAACACTGGAGGATTTGTGAGTTGAACTACCTGGAACTTCAGATGCAGGACTATTTCTAGCTAAGCTGACCCAGCACGGGACAATGAAAGGGCTCTTTCTCCTGCCCAAATTATGGGGGACTGGGAGGACTTCAACACTAAAGTCAGTTTTTGACTCATCTGTCATCGGTCTGAAATGGCAGACTGGGATAAAAATGATTCAACTTCTCAAACTATTTGTTCTTAATTTTGGTTCTTGAGAAGTCATTTGTTTTCTCTGCCTTTTTCTTCTAGAGAAGAACAAGCCAGA
The DNA here is from genome assembly GCA_035041135.1 of Platyrinchus mystaceus. Lineage (NCBI taxonomy): Eukaryota > Metazoa > Chordata > Aves > Passeriformes > Tyrannidae > Platyrinchus > Platyrinchus mystaceus. The sequence continues at coordinate 1,729,162 of JAWWLV010000065.1, read as the reverse complement.
GAGCTGTACCGGAGACTGAGAGAGAAGCCAAGAGGTAAAAGACATTTTAGCTCAAGGTCAGCTTGCTTTGTGTGGATGGTAACTTTGGAGATGTAGCAATGAGCACTGAGGAAACTTTCTCTGCATTCTAGGCCTGCCCACACATTAGCTGCACATGGGCTCTACTGGACCTACCTTCTTTTGGAGAGGGGAGTCAGGCAGTCAGTTTTACACTAGGCCAGCCTTGCTTTCTTGGCACCTTGTGAGCTCTTCCTGAACCTCCTCTGGAGCTCTGCTCGGAGCAGGCTGTTGCCACAAGCATCTACGGCTGGCTTCTGTGTAGGAAGGGTGAAAGACATGGCTGTTCTTTGAGCAGCTGTACAGTCCCAGCTCTGCTTTCCAGTTCTTAGACCTTTGAAGAAGGTGGCTAAAATCCAGTGCAGTTCATCCCACTCAGACTTGCATGCCCTGAACTTGGGATGTTTCAGGGTTGAAGCAGCAGTGGAAACAAGCCACAAAGAATGTTCTCCCTCTGTCCTGTAAGCCTTCCTTTCTGTGTAACACTCTGACTCTCGTTCCAGATCAGAGGACAAGTGGTGACAGCCAGGAAATAGTCCGACTGCTCCTGCAGGCAATCCAGACCTTTGAAAAGAAAGTTCGAGTCATTTATGCTCAGCTCAGGTGAGCTTTGTAGATTTTACTGAGGGTTGAGAGAAAGCATTTTCTCTTTCAGCAGGAGAATGTTTAAAGCCCAGTGCACGCAGGGAATGGGATCTTGCAGTGCTACAGGGAATTAGTAACTGCAGAAACGTTTCCCTGCTGCAGTGACCCGTGTGTGACCTGATCCATTTTTACTTTTTTAATAGTAAAACTGTGGTTTGCAAGCAGAAGGCATTGGAATTGTTCCCCAGAGTGGAGAAAGTGATGGAACTGATGCGTGAAGATGAGGAAACCGTTGTTAGGCTTCAGGAGAAACGGCAAAAAGAACTGTGGAACTTGCTGAAAATTGCTTGTGTAAGTAAAATAAAAACTCCACTTTAACCTGAAAATATGGTTTGTAGCACAGATTACTGAAATAATAGTAAATTGAGTATGTCCTATGGTTCTTTCCTTTGTTATTTTGAGTTAGTGTTAAAGCCAAAGTCTGCTAAAAACTAGTAGAAATAACTGCAATCTGAATATTCTGTGTTTTCTGCAGAGTAAAGTCCGTGGTCCTGTCACTGGCAGTCCAGAGAGCATGAACACATCTCGTCTGGGTGGCCCTGGTCAGCTGCTGCTGCAGGTCCCTTCTGAAACCTACAATTTATCAGAATCTGTAAGAAAAAGGTGAGGCAAGTCTGGAGTTCTGTAGCTGCTACTGGCAGCTGGGCTTCCTGCTCTGTGAAATAATGGCACACGTTTCTCACATTTTACACTTTGTGTACGGATTTCATTGTCAGCAGTCTTGGTTTACCTCGTGGTTAGACTTCCTAGGGCTTGCAGATATTCCATATGAAAAATGGGGAATACAGAGCTTCACTTCCCTCTGCCTCCATAATAAAGGGTTTGGGGGTTTTTTCCTTAATCCAACTTGGAACGCATTTCCTTGCCCCATCCCATAAATTAGGGGATGCCATCAACCTTCCCAGTTGCAGTATGAATTATGACCTGAGTGCCTTCAGTGTCTGCAGCATACCTGCCAGAAATACTGCAGAGGTAGAGGCAGTTTCTCTGTAAACTGCCATAGAAAATAATAGTGTAATAATTGTCCTTTTCAGTGAGGAGCTGCTGCTGGAATCACAGAAACTTTGTAGCCAGCTAGAAAATGTGATGTATGACACAATGAAGGATCAGGAGCAGAGCTTCATGGTAATGTATTCATTCTTCTAGAAATACACTGGGGAGGCTCATGGCTTCGAAGTTCTGCTTGTGTAGCTTTGCCACCACTCAGTAATAGGAGCTAACTGAAATCTGGGATTTACTCCTGGACAAAGAGAACGGGAGCTGTGGAGACAGGAAGCACCTGCTCCCCCAGGAACTGCTGCTGACACTCCATGGCTGCTGAGAACGAGAGCCCTGCCCTGGGGACTGGTGGTGTGAACAATAAAGGAGGGGGGAGTTGCTTGGCTGTTGTATTAAAATACTGCAGAACTGCACTTAAATCTGGTGGCAATACAGGGAGGGGGGCAGGGATGCTTAATAATGCAGAATATTAAAAAGAGAGCAAAATATTAGAGAAATAAGTAAATAAAGGGTTTCCTTTACAGCAGTCACATGGCTTATTTTGAAACTCTGTTGACCAACTTGTTCACAGTAAATTTTTTTAATTCTCTTAACTTGCTTCTCCTTTACTCTAGCAAAAGCTCAACTGTAAACTGCTGTTGAACTTTGCAGTTCTGTTTATTCTTCAGGCTCTAGACTGGAGCTGGCTGAAGCTTCAGGTGGAAGAAACAAACAGTCCAGAACAAACCCAGATGTAAAACCACGTTGGTCACCCCTGAAGACGCTACTTTGGGAAGCCAAGTGTGAAAAGCTGCTGCCCCTGAGAAGGGAAGATCAGCTGCCTCCTTCTACTGTCACCTGCTGCTTCTGTGATACACACATGGCCCAGCTTTAGTATCCATCTCCCAGACACTCTGCTCTCAAAGATACAGTAGGAAATGCCTGTTCTAACTGCCTGGAAAACAATCTTAACTGTGCCTTAAGACAGCAGATATTCTCTGTCCTGATATATCTTCCTTTAGGCATCACCTGTGGCTGTTCTACTGCATTTTAGGCTTTCTAATGGAACAATGGACAATGTATGCCCAGGCACTGGTAGATGTCACCTTTGTAATATATTTGAACTGTGAACTTCATTTCTTAACTCTGCTGATTTGCACTTTTTTTCTTTAAGTGTAATGGTTGTACTTACCTAATACTTGTTTCCTATATGGGAACGAAATTACCTAAAACATGTAAACTTTTGGTTTGCTCTTTTTGATACCATCAATAACATTTTAATGGAAAAAGCTGCTTTCACTGTGCAGGTCTCTAAAACATGAGAGGTGTAAGGATGTTATCCTAGAAACCCCAAGAGAAGGAAAGGCTCAGTGTACAGGTACAGTGTGACAAAACATTTGCAGATTATCTATTAGCCATGCTTAAAGAACAGCCAGATGGAACACAGCTTTTCTGAACCTTGCTAAGAGTCAAGACACACCAACCTTCTGTTCCGACTGGGACCAATTTATTTCATTCTGATGTAACCCCAAATTTCCACTACAGCACAGAGACCACCTTTTATAAAAGGCTGTGGAGTACAGGACATGCAAAATGCAATACAATGAGGGGGAGAGGTTGGATTTTCTTCTGTTTTTTAGGAACAGATTTAAAATACAGGAAACTGAAATGTGGCACAAACATCACAACTTCCATGCATGCCTTCAAGTGTCTTCCTTTGTTGTGCTGGCACTCTCTGGACCTTCAGCAGTGGGTTAAAGTCGTTCTTTGGAAGAGCAGAAAGTTCACACTTCTTCAAATTTCAGAGTATATTAAGGCCGAAACACACTGGGTATACTTTTCCTTCATCTTCCAGAGCACCACCAGTTGTTCTACTTACAGCTGTGTTAAGCTTCCAGCTCAAATCCCAGCCCAATTTTGTGACCTCCAGCACTGAAATTCTTGCCATCAATCAAGCCTGAGACGGTCAGTTTAACACCTATGAAAGCAAGTCATGAGACCCATCACACTCTGAGCCCCCTACAGTGCCCTCCCTCAGGCACCTGACCTGACCACTCTGTACACAACTTCCTACAGCAACTGAGATATCCTTTCCTTCTGTGAGTCTATAGAAAACTGAGCTCATTTGGTCATCTGTTGTGTTCTAAAGATGACAGTAAAGTAACCCACAGTGTAGTACTTAATACTATTTGCTGCTCCCAGTGAGACTTACGTACCAGGTCGGAGGGCATGAGTGTACCCAAGTCCAATGAGGCTGGCATTGTTCACTTTACCCTACAGGAAAAAGGAAATCACAGTATTTATACCCTGTGCATAAATATTCAGCATTGTCCCAGTGCCCTGAGAAGGTGGCTTATGCATTAACTCTCTTCAGCTACTTGTAGAGTAACCTGTGTTAGAAACACGTTCCAATCTTTTCTTTTTCTCAAGAGTTTCCAGCCTAAGCAATCTTTTTCTCAAATGGTGACCCCGTTAGGCCCAGACAAAGTGGCACCCTGTTCTTCACTGCCCTCAACACTGTGTCTTCATACCCTTTAAAGAGCTACTTGCTACAGTCCCTCAGAGCCAAAGAAGTCTGTCTTGTTCACAGCACTCAGGAGTGACTTTTTTTCATTTAATGAGCAATAAATATATGAATATGCAAACCCCTTTTTTGCATTACTAAGTTTTGAGCTGTTTACAGTAGTATTTCCCATCTTTAATTTTGGCTGAATTGTCCTGGAACTAAGTCCTGTTTTGAAACAAAACAAATGCTTGTTTTAACACTAAGAACTGAAGCAGCACAGACTGCATGTCAGCTGACTTTCAAGGGTTAACTTAGAAAGCTGAACTTCCACCATTGTAACTGTAATACTGTTTTACATTATGGATTAGAGAATTAACACACATCCTTTCACTATATTTTGACACACATCTTGCAGAGCTCCAAACATACTAATCAGACTATTTCACTATGGACAAAACTACGGTTTAGATTTATTTTTTTTTCCTAATTTCACAGGTATAACCTGTGAGGTCCCAATTTACATTTGAACCACAACAAAAGCCACAGTTTGACCTCTACCATATCCCTCAGTAACTAGTCAAAGCAACTACTTCGTAACACAAATTTTCAGTATTTGTGGGAGCTTGAAATACTCATTTCTTTAACTAAGTTCTTACCACAACAGAAGTCTTGTCATCCAGTTGGTACTTTGCAGCAATACCAAAACGTGTGTTGTTACTGCCAGCAGTCCATGCAAGATTGACTGATGTCTCAACCTTATCATTAACCTTCTGATAAATAGACCCACCAAACTCGGTGCCATCGTTCCTGTTTGTAACAGATGCAAGTGTGTCAGGCCTTGCCTTGTTTAGTAACTCTTTTGGTCAGCCCTTCCCCACAACCATAATAAACAAGACTTTCCAACAGCTGAGACCCACGTTTTTAGGTTCTGACAGAAAAAATAAACCCAGATAACCTGGTTGCTTGTCTCAGGTTAAGCCAACCTGTGGTAACACAGAGGGACAAATCCAGGAGACTTCAGTTATGGCAATGATGAGACTGAGACCAATGTTACTGCAGTGCAGTTGTTTAAATACACCATCTTCAAAGACTCAGAGCATCTCAATGCCCAGGCTAGAGCTACAAGCAATGACAGCTGGAAACACTCAAGCACAGCACAACAGAGCCTTCTCTCCTTCACCTTGGGCATTTCTGGGGGACAGACGTGGTGGGGAGGGGGAGAAGGTACAGGAGTTTAATTGAAGAACTTTTACAGAAGTTAAAAGTTCACAGATTTTAATTCCAAATTAACACTTATAAAGTGCCTCTACATCACTATACACAAACCCCCAAATTACTCTGAGACAAGCTACCAAGGCAGCCCAGAGTTGGAAAGCTGCCCTGTTTTAGTAGCACTGAAAATGAAAACATTTAATACAAATTATCTGAAAACAAATTAGCATCCCCTTCCATCCACCTACCTTTGACCTAAGTCCACTAATGCAACTATTCCTATGGTTTGGCTCCTCTGGTAATGTTTTTCTAGGCTCAGATAATACTTACACATTAGTGTGCAGCTGAAAGTCTCCTGCCTTATATCCCAAGGCAAAGTTATTTTGTGAAAGCTTATACTTGGCTGTATCAAAAGCCATCTGGTAGCCAGCAAGCCAGCCCTCATAGCCAAACACTGCCCAGCCATAAACGGTTGGTCCACCGAGATCAATGTCTATGTTGCAGCCTACATTTATATATTCTCTTTTGTAGGAGGTCTTCAACTTTGCACTCTTCTTCCTGCAGAGAGAAACGTGCCATTTTACCTATGGGACTGTACAGGTGTGTTTGGGAAGTAGTTTATTCAGTTAAGGACGTCCCCTTAGACCAGTTAGTGAAATGACTGTAATGCCAACTCAGAACTGCACAGGGCACAGAATAAGGACAATGTTGGCATTATGTATATTCACATGGTGCCATTTCCCCCCCCACCCAATTCTCAAACTCCTTACAATCCTCAAGGAGCAAAAAGGACAAAAACGTTTCTGCTTGTTGCTCTAAACCCCCTAAGGTTTCAAATGTTGTTCTCCACAGGTGAGTGTGATGTGTTATGGCATCATCAGTCTCTTCCACGAGCTGTTTAAGTGGAGAGTTAGAGATCTAGTACCTACTGCCAAACAACAGATTTGCCTCTGGCCAAAACCCTTTTTGCAGACCTTGTCCTTCTGAGTCCACTATTATCCACTGCCTGCAGAATATTCTCCAGTAAGTGTTGAGCATTTCCACAGTGACCACAATAAGCACTTCTAGAAGTTATGGGGAACTCTAGCACTCCTTAGACAAAGGCAGTAGAAAGTATTTACCCTGTGTTTGGTACAAATGTAGTGTCAAGAGCCACCTTCAATCCTCCAACCAACTGCAAAGAGAAACCAAGACATCTGCTCAGAATTCTGCTGAAACATGATTTGTGACACCCACTACTAGAACTCTGCTTCCTGTCTAAAGAGAAAACAAAACACGACCATGTGTTTAAATCCCTCATCCTACAGCATCTTCAGATGTCCCTGAAAACATGAATGGCCATACAGGGCAGAGGGCACCACAGAACTTTTGCAGAAACATTTTCAAACTGTCTACTTCCTCTTACCTGATCCTCCACGGCAACTTCTGTTCCCAGTGTGTTATCTGTGTTCCACTTCTGGGTGAACGTCAGTCCGTGTTCTTTCATCTTGTACTTGCTCTCTAGACTGCCTGAAGCCTTGCCCGTGTCCGTGTTGGAAGAGCCAGTTGCAGTGAAGTCCTGGCAAGAGCAAAATACGAGTTTCAGCTCTCTTGATGTTCAGTTACATTCAGTTTTTCCACTTGTTGAGTCCAGCACCCACAACTGCTACCCCCAGGCTTTTTGACAGAACCCTCAAAATCATCCTCCTCCTCTTCCCAATCCCCACCTAAAATAATTATTTTTGCCTCACAAAAGGCTGCTGCTTTTGGCATCTCTGCTCTGAATATTTCTTTTATTGAGGTGTGCTCCTGAAAACCCACTCTCCCTTAGGAAAAGCAATCCTGCATCCAACTTACAGTGTCAGATGAATAGCAAAAAAAAAAAAAAAAATATTTTTCCCACATTTCTCCAAACACCTTGTGTATTTCTTCATTGTAATTATTTTTTCTCCCATGTTTCAGCAGTGAAAGTGTCTTCTGGAGAACTGATGCTTTTCACGCTGACTACTGCAACCTGATTGTGGTTCCCCCTACCCTTTACCCTGATGTCACTGAGACCCTTCCTATACCACGGGGATGACTTTAGTACCTTCTCCCTCACCTTCTCATTCATTACTTCAGCCAGTAACTGCAGTTCTGAAGCTCAGTCACCCTTTGTAAAGCACCTTAAAATTAGAGACCTTTTCTTCTCCCCACTATCAGGAAGTAACCTGCCCCCCACAGCACCCTGAGGTCTCTCTGTGTTCTGTAACATGCTTTGTATGTATTCTGTAACATCAGAGCTTCCTGTTATTTAGGGGACTTCAAGTCTCAATAAACATCTCTCTCGTCCTGGAATAACTCAGTTTCAAGCACAACCCACTATAAAGCAGTGAGCAGGAATATTGCTATAGTAGTAAGCTCAAGGTGCAGGAATTAGGTTTAAAGAAGCATCTGAGAACGGCCTTCATTTGTCATCCCCATCTCTCAAATATTTTCCTTGAGAAAAGATAAATAACCTGTCATTACATTTCCAAGTTATGTCTCTCTTGAAGTTTAAATATTGAAAAATACAGTGCTTAAGAGATGGCAGTATCCATTTCCAATATATCCAAGCTTTGGAACCCTGACTTTCCAGATCCTTGTCATTCCAGGACTATTCCTGGATGCTGTGTACATTACTTTCACAATTCTGGACTTTGCAGAGTGTACAAAGACTGTCTGTAAATGGTTTGGAAGTGCCAGGTAACATCCTCACACAGTCTGGGGCAGTGGGGGACGTTGCAGGGACAGGTACTCCAGCTAATGCACTACTACAGAGCACAGCAGTTCCACAACACATCTAGCCAGCTAACAAAGACATGTGACACAAGTCAGGATGTGTTGGACTGTCCTTCAGACACCACTGCTACACAGTGGTCGAATAAAGGACATCTCAAACCTGCCTCAGAACTCAGAAGGAACTTCCTTCTGGTCTCAGAGCAGGTAGCCGATTAAAAAGGCTTGGCTTGTTTCTCAGATCAGGAAAAGGAAGGTTGTAAACACTTGTCTCAAAGCCAAAGGCAAACAAACTGCACTGTCACATGATCAAAAGCCAAAGCATTTTGTCAGGTGTCAAGAGCTGAAGCTGCTCTGGGAGCAGAAGGCACAGAGCTGACATCTGCTGCCATCAATCTCTGTCCGTGTCACCAGAGCTCTCCCCAGACCAGCCTGGAGAGAAGCATTTCTGCAATTTTTTGTAGCTGAAAAATCAAACTCATTCTGGCTCCATGTCACACCCATCTGGGTCAGCAGCCAAGCAACAGCTTCCCACTGACCTTCTAGTTTGCGGTGGCACCTTCAGCAATGCCATGCATTAGTAGGCAAAACCACTTGCAATCTCTGGAAGAATTACAACCAACAGACACCACCATTGCTGTTTTCTAAGTCCACAGAAAACATCCAAACGTTTCTGTATCATAACAACCAGAGGTACCATCAGTACCCATGTAGGAATTAGATCTCACACTTTGTTCCCTACCTCATCTCCATCCCCAAACACCCGCTCTGCTGCAGCAGAAGGCTCACCAGGAACACTAACAAGCACAACACCTGAAGCGACAGACAACTGTATCGACACCACATCTATCCCCTGCTGCTCTTAGGGTGTTCTTATTGTGGGTTGTTGGACAAAGATTGCAAATGGCTTTACATACATGGATGATACAGCAGATTTAGAGCTCTGGACAGTCAAACTGCACGACATGGATGACAACAGGACTAAACCCAATGGAATGGTTCACAAACAACAGCATGCACCACAGAAAACAAGGAAGACAAAGCAATCAAGAGCCAATGTGCCAAAACAGTCACTATTCTTACCAGCTGGATAAACATCCAATGAAAATCACATGGAAAAGAAAAAGCCCATTTTAGAACTTATTACAGTTGTTCATGTTGTATCACACAGCATAATTAACTATTTGCATATTATTTGAGAATCAAAACTTCCAGCCAGGAAAACCGCGTATCAAGAGATGTCAGTAAGTGGAGGCAGCTGCACATGGTGTAGAGACACAGAGCCCACATGTTCCTGGTGCACAGTGCAAGTAACCCATCAAAAGCATCACTGAGACAGAATACAGCAGTACAAAAGGAAGGACTTACCCCACTTGCACGATAAGAATGCAAGAGAAGGAGGGAGCTAAGGCAAATATGTTTATGAAGTAGGCTGAAAAGCAGCACCATCTTATCAATCAGAAGAGCATCAAGTGGGAGCATGCACAGAACTGAGAGTCAGTGTAAGAAAAATGTTATTTAGTAAACAACATACGCCTGTGGTTAAAGATCAAAATTATGAAGCCCATCCCTGGTTTTGCCTCCTGTGAAATCCTGAGGAAGCTCCACTTCTCCATCATTAAAGTGCGGATCATAACATTTTCTAGTTACTTGAAGTGCTAAAGTTTAATTAAGCCCTCAAATTCTACGTAAAAGGTGCTGCAGAAGGACTGTTTAGTTTTAATTAAGTCTTGAAGTGTAACCACAGTGAAAATGAAGTTAAGTTAAACTGTGGTGCTTATTTGCTACTTGGCCTTCTGGATAAAAGTCCTTCCAGACTCAAAATCCTATGAAAATCAACAGCGGCAGGGAAACTCAAATGCACTCCTAAGTAGAACTGAGAGCTATGCAAGGTGAAGAAACTCCTGTCTGGGACATATTGGTGGGAACAGGGAGGAATGAGAATTCTTGCTGGCCCCTGGAGAGGCAGCACTGCCATGTCAGCTCAGAAACATCTGAGTCAGCTACAAGTTTTAAAATGAGAAATGAAAGAGAGAGGCAACACCTGCCAGCAAGCTGCTGCCACCAACCAGCTCAGGGATCTGTCCTTTCACTGCCATGCCAGTGATGTGGAAAGCCCCCAGTACTTACCACCCCACTGGTAGACTTGGTCTTCAACTCCAACTTGACCATTCCAAATCCTGAAAACAGAACAGCACACAGGGCCTGTTTTACCCCAGTACACAAGCAAGGCTTGTTTCCAGTATATCCAAAGTACCACAGGCAGGGTACACTGAGCTAAAACAGCCTATTTTCATGTTTCAACAGTTGATCGTACTGAGGAATGACTGAAAGAATTTTGACAATTCAAAGTGAGTGGTCTCATAATTTATAGTCATAACAGACACCAATCATCAAGTGTTTCCATCTTCTGTAGCTGCCTGCAGTCTGGGACTCATCAATATAGTTACCATTTCTGCTGATTTACTCAATTTATTTTTATAGTTCTGATTGCAGAACAGGAAATTTTTCTTTTTAGTTTTATGTAGCATACGGATTTGCAATCTTTATCACACATAAAACCAGACTAAAAAAACATCAACACTGTTAGTACTGTTCCCAAAAAGGGACAAATGCAAATATTGTGGCAATATCTTCTCTAGCTGTAACAGGAGGCTGTTCTGATTAACAGAAAGGTCACTCCACCTCAGGAACCTGTTTATTGCCACATATGGCCTCCTATGGCAACCTGCATCACTGTCACTGATTTAGTGCCTCCTAATACAAAAATTGGAAGGTAAAGGGTGGAGCATTTTTCAGAGGCTGTTCTGGAGTGCATCTTAAGGTCAAACTCCTAACTTTCCCCTCTAACTCTTTGCCACTGCAGCATTCTCACGATACATGCCCACAGTTCAGATTCAGAAGGTGCCACATGCTCCAAGGCTCTGCTGAATTCCTACCACAAGCTATTAGGGGATCTCTCAGGTACTAATGGTTTTACTGGCACTTTCAAGACGACTAAGAAAAAAAATATGAAAGGTTATCAAACCACAATCATGTTACTTACCATAGCCCTTGTTGAATACATCCCTGGCAGACTTTCCCAAGTCACTGTACGACGGTGGTACAGCCATTGGATCTGAAACACAGGGCAAGCTGTCAGAATCCTAGGTGTAACAGCATCAAACCTAAACTATATCCAAAGCATTTATAAATCTATGACCAGCAGCCTCTGAGTACTTCACCGACAGGGAACTGTCAAAAGTCCTCCTTGCGTCACTTGCTGTGTCAGAAACAAGCTCCAGTTCAAGCAAGTTCCCAAAGCCAACCCATTAACTGGAATCACTGAACCCAGGTATTACATCCACCAATGTCAGCCTCACATTCTTCCATTGCAAAAAGAGCCTTATCACTGTTCTGATAACACGCAAACGCTGCTTTCCTGGCAGGACCCTTTCTGAAAGGGACCCCAAAGGGCAAAGCAAGGTCAGGACTGAGCAATCCCAAAGGAGAACAGATCTCACTTCCATCTGCACTTGTGACTTCTTAGAAAGCTTTTTCAGAGATGTGTAAGAACGAAGATCTCTGCACACTGTCCAGTAACCATCAGTATCTCTGCACTGTGCATACACAGCAGCCAAACCTACATTTCCTAATACGGGTCCCTGGGACAACCACTCTGGAGGGCAAAACTCAAAAGGACAGGCACGTGATACTACAGCTCACATGATATATTTTATCTTAGTCACCATAATTCAGGGATTTTGCATCAGAAAATCCACAATAAAGTGTAGGAAAACTCTTTCCCAGTGGAAAATTAGTCTTCCCCTTCTAGATTAAGTTTGCATAACTGTGAAGGCACACCTGCTTCAGGAGAGAGAAGCTATCAGAGACGCTCCTTTCTTTTGGTTTTAAGGGTAATTCTTTGCCATTCCTACTTCTGATGCATTTGTTCATGTTCTTCTCTGCAACACCCGCCACCCCAGCTTCTGAAAACATGTCACCCCCTACCACTTTCATGCTTTGCAAGCTGTCTCTTAAATCTTTCTGCCTCCCTGCACAGATGGATATGGGCTTTAGAGAGACAAATGGCAGCAGTGCTGAGGAGTCCTGGGGCTCTCCACACCAGCTTCACTGAAATCACTTCCAGTAAAGGAGGACTTTGCCATCCTGTCCAGCACCTGCTTGATCTAAATCTCACCCTTTTGGGTAACAATCTGTTCAGTTTACACTTCATTTTCATAAGGCTATTAAGACATCTTGAAAATTGTGAGCCTGTTCACTCTTTTAACATGTTTTGTGTTTACAGCACACAGCTACGTTTTCTGTATTCTATGCGTTTTAATGTGTACGTTTTTATGCAAGTATTTAAATGGTATTAAAAAAAAAAAGAGATTCTCGAGGTTAACTGCTACTGAAACACATAAATTCTTTGCTAATAACAAACGGCTCTAAAAATCGTCTACAGGAACCGACCCCAGAGTTTCACAACTCCTAACCCTAAATCTGAATTGGTCTCCATCAACCAGACGCGACGAGCACGGCCCGCGGAACGCGGTGCGAGGCGGGCAGGGAAACACGAGAGGCTGTGGAACAACTGCGAAAAGCCCACAGCGAGCACACGGAACCGCAGCACCCTCGGGCCGCCGCGCCGGGGCCCGGCCGTGCCCGCCCTCACGGACCTCTCGGCGCCGTCCCCGCCCGGCGCTGCCGCGTTACGCAACCGGTAACGGCTCCGGGCCCGCCCGCGCCCCCCGCCCGGCCCTGCCGGCCGGGACAACCGCCGGCGGGATCCCCGCGCCCGGCCCGCGGGGACGGGCCCGCCCCGGGCGGACCGCGGGGCTGAGGGCGCGGCGGGGCCGCCGGCGGAGAGCGGCCCGCGGCCCCTCCGCAAGGTGACTCGGGGGACGCTCGGGGGACGCCCGGGGAGGCCCGCAGGACACCGCCGGGCCCGGCCGGACAGCGCCGCGGGACGCGGGACGCGACCCGCCCTCGCCCTGTCCCCGGTCTCGGTCCTGGTCCCTGTCGCTGTCCCTGTCGCTGTCCCTGTCCCGGTCCCTGTCCCGGTCCCTGTCCCGGCCCGGTCCCTGCCGGTACCTGCCGCCCGCGCTGCCTCCGGTGCGGCTCTCGGCGCCCCCCCTGCGCATGCGCGGGGCCGCCGCTGCGCGCGCGCCCCGGCCCCGCCCCGCCCCGCGCGCGCCCCTCCCCGCCCGCGGGAGCGCGGACCGA
>JAWWLV010000065.1:1680291-1697526 GCA_035041135.1 Platyrinchus mystaceus | reverse complement strand
CAACCTGGCCTTGGACACTTCCAGGGATCCAGGGGCAGCCACAGCTTCTCTGGGCAACCTGTGCCAGGGCCTTTCCACCCTCCCCATAAAACATTTCTGCCTTATGTCCCACCTGGCAGTGGGAAACCCTTTGCCTGGGCCTGGCACTGCAGAGCCTGGTACAAAACTCTGCACCTTTCCCATAAACCCTTTATAGGCTGAAAGGTCCTAACAAGGCCTCCTGGAGCCTCCTCTCCTCCAGGCTGGACACCTCCAGCTCTCTTGGGGTTTCTGCACAGGGCAGTTGGATCATTTTGGATGCCTCTTCTGAGCCTGGTCTAACAGAGCCTTTGGTGGGGACCCCTGAGCTGGGAGAAAAGGAAGGGCGTCAGGAGAATGGAGCAGAGGGCGAGAATTCCTTCCCATCCAGAACTTCCAGCCAGGCAGTTGTGCTGCTCCTCTTTATTTAGACTTCCACTGCTAAATTTCCACCTCCTCCCGGCTGCCCAGGGGTCGGAAACGGGCTCTCCAAGTTGCGAGATGCCTGTGGGGAGAGGGAGCTGCTGAATCCCTGCCATGGCTGGGGGGTGTGAGGGTGCAGAGCAGCTCTGGGCATCCCGTGGGATGTGGGCACCCCGTGGGATGAGGCTGCACAGGGGAGCTGTGGGCAGGGAGAGGTCTGGGCAGGAAAGGGGCCCCAGCTCACAGCACAAACCTCAGTTGGGTTTGGGCAGCGACAAACTGGGCACCCAGAGCTCCACAGACACCCCACGGCTGACACAGCCACCCAATACCTGTTTGGCAACCCCCCATCACCCTTGTACATCCTTTGCCCCCCACCTCTGACTCACCCTTGCACATCCTTTGTCCAGGCAGGGACCACCAAGAACAGGAACAGAGTGGTCAGAACCCCGGCCACAGCCACCAGGCAATTGCTTAGAAGGACCTTCCTGGTGGTGTCAGCATCTACTGCTCCTCTGTTTGCCCTGCCTGCCACAGCCTTTGGGTTGGTCCTGCCCAGTCTCCTCTTGTCCACACCTGGAGGAACAACTTTGCAGTGTGTCCTGCAAACCTCTGACCATCTCGTGGCAGGGCTGACATTGCCAGGAAATGTTCTTTCCCACTTTGTTGGCATCTCTGAATGAGGGATCATCCTGGGTGGAAATGTTTCTGTGGCTTCAGGAGAAGCCAAGGGAATTTCCAAAGGCCCTGCAAGTCTGTGCTCTCCAGAGCCTCTCTCCCCACTCTCAGCCTTGCTTACACTCTGCAGTGGCCCCAGTCCAGTTCTCCCAGTGTCTGCCTTGGCTCCCTGTTCCTGGGGATCCTTCACATCTGCCCACAATTTCTCCTGTGCTCTCCCATCTTCCCTTTCCAGGTTTGGTGGGTGCTGCCTGGATGGAGACTCTCTGACCCTGGGGGACACGCTGTCCCCCTGGACAGGACTCAGGGGGCTGGACAGAGAGCATGTGCTTTACCTTTCTCCAGCACAAGCAGTGCTTGCCTGCCCCCAGTTTTCCAGACTTGTGTTTTCCAGGCTGTGGCCCCTGGCAGGGCTGCTCACTGCTTGGGTAGTTCTGGAAACATTCCTCTAGCCTGGCATGGGGGCTGCCAGCACTGCCAAGGGCCAGGGAAAGGGAAAGCCTCAGCACAGAGGCTGCAGGAGGACAGGGTAGGGTCCCTTAGATCCCAGGAGGGATCCCCTTCTGTTGTGCCAAGGCCTCCAGGGCCTCCTGGCAAACTCTGGGATGCAGGAGCTGCAGGAGGGACACTCCAGGATCCAGAGTCACATTTCCCATCATCTGCTGAGCAGGCAAAGCTGTGAAATCCCTGAGAACAGGGTGTGGGGGGCAGTGAGCATCTCCCCACATCCCCAGAGGGTCCGAGTGTGTTGTCCCTGGCACGGCCACCCCCTCCTCCCTTGGGTGGCCGAGGGACAGGGATTACCTGACCCTCCTGTTGGCTGAGCGGCCCCCGGGTTTTCCCCAGGGAATGGCAACTCCTGATGGCCTCCCTGAGGTGCCTCCTCATCCACAGGCTCGAGCTCCACAACTTCAGAGAGAAAGTGCATCGGTTCAATTCCAAGTCACCGTTCCTGAGCCCAACTTCCCAACCCCACCCGTACCCACCATCAGGCATCTCCTTCAGCGCACCCAGGACTTCAGTCAGCGTCTCCTCTAACTGCCAGTAAATGTCTCCAGATTCAGTTCCATTCTTTGGACCTTAATGGAAAGAATAAAGGATTTCTGCCACAGCAAACTCTGGAAGCAGCCTGGGCTGTGCCGTCGGTCAGGACTGAGATGCTGGGAAAGCCCTCCTTGTGCCCACAGCTGACACCAGACCCCCATGGGGAGCTCTTGTCACAGCCTGTGGCACCCCCTGTGCTGACTGAACCCCAGAACAGGGAGGGGATCATGGAGCAGGACAGGCAGGGCTGGATTCTCTCACCTGCAGGGGATGCCTCGCTCACAGTCGGGCTTTGAGCTGGCAGTTCCCAGAGGTAGGACATATCTATGTGACCTCCAGGAGAGCCAGATCCAGAATCTGCATCTGCATTGCCTCCAGACACGTCTGTGAACAGAACAGAGATGCTCAACTGCAATATTTCCATGTAGTTCCCCAGTGATGGCAGTGACTGTTGTTTAGACATGGAATGGCTCCATGGCACGGTCTGTCCCTCCCTCTCTGGACCACTGTGCAGACAAGTGCCTGAGCCATCATGATCCAAATCAAACAGTGCAGGAGCTGTCAGGAGAAGGGAGTTTCTGCAGCTCACACCAGCCCTAAGCTCACCCCCAACCCTGCTGGTGTTGCAGTGACACTTGGGAGCAGCTCAGGGTCAGGGGACCGGGGAGAGTGTGCTCCATATATCCCAGTGCCCTGGGGCCATCCCTGAGCCCCACCCATCCCCTCTCTGCTCTGCTGCATGGCTGCCCCAAAAAATGATTGCTAAATTTCATATAAACAGGAAATTGGGACCGAAATGCTCGTCCAAGGGTCGGCCTGTGGGACCTGACAGGACCTGTGGGATCTGTGGGTCCTGTGCTGGGTGTGGGCCCTTCCCTGCCCACCTACCTGCTCCCAGCAGCCCTGACTTATCCCCCCGGACCCTGGTGGTGACGTGGGCATACAGGGCCACCAGCACTGCCAGGGCTGCAAAGGCTGCCAGGGCTTTCAGCAGCACCAGGAGAACGCGGCTGACGGGGGCTCGTCGGCCCTGCATCGTCGGTGCTGCCCCTGCAGATGCCACCAACGTCCCCAGAGCCACTGGTGCAGCGGTGCCAACGCTGGAGTGGTGCCCACAGCACCTTCCCCACGCCTGGAGTGGTGCCCACAGCACCTTCCCCACGCTGCAAACCACGGCCTGGCTTTGTGACCTCGTAGCGGGGCTTCGACCCCCAACAATCCGCCGCCTCCAGGGGAGCCTCAAACGTTCCACAGGCACAGCCCTTCCCAGGGCTCACCAGGCTCTGACCGGGGAGCTGCTCCAGGAAAACCCTGCACAGAGCTCCTGGGAATCCAGCTCTGCCCAGGGCAAAGCCTGGAGGGGTTGGGTGGCTGCCAGCGTGGCCCCAGCCCTGAAAGATGGTGCAGGGCCTTGGTTTGAAGCCGTGTGAGGGCACTGAGGGCACTTGGTGTGTTCAGCTGGAGAAGAGGAGACTGAAGGGAGACCTCAGTGCAGTTCCAACACCCTGGGCAGGAGCAGAGGAGGGGCAGGACTGAGCTCTGCTCTGTGTGAGCAGGGACAGCAGCCAGGGAATGGCTGGAGCTGTGTCAGGGCAGGCTCAGGTTGGATCTCAGGGAAAGGTTCTTCCCCCAGAGGGTGGTTGGCACTGCCCAGGCTCCCCAGGGCAGTGGGCACAGCCCCAAGGCTGCTAGAGCTCCAGGAGGGTTTGGATGATCCTCTTGGGGATGGGGCTGTGCAGGGCTGAGGGTTGGACTGATGGTCCTTGGGGGTCCCTTCCAATTCAGCACATTCCGTAACATGGACCAAACACCTCCTGGAGCTCCCTCAGAGGAGTCCTGGGCTGGCACCTTCTGTCTCCAGAGGAGGTCAACCTGCAGATGCTTGGGAGGAGTCCTTGGCAGCTTCCAGGCCCAGAGTTTGCTTCCATTGCTGTGGAAATGCTGGTTCTCCTGCCTGAAAAGGCTCTTGGAAAACTTCCCTGTCAGATTTAACACATTGGCTCGCCGTAACAGAGACCAGAGAAGGTGATTTCGAATTTAATGTTATTAAAATATTAACATGTTATTAAATATTAACATGTTTACACAGCAGTGTCAGCCTACAGTTGTGCACAGCCCTGGAGTATTCCTTAACTGCTGCCTGGTTTTCCTAAGCAGGATTCCAGCCTGGGTTAATGGCCTTACTTATGGCTTCTCCCAGCACAGATGCAGTTGGTGACTGGAATGCTCCCAGTCTGTTTTAGGGCTCTGTCAAACAATTTCCTTCAAGCAACACTGCAGATGTTTTGATCAATTTGGTGCTGAAACAAAGCCACAGCCCCTCTGCTGAGCACTACTCCTGTCTCAGCTGGGCAGAGAGGATCCAGCTGCCAGCCCTGGCACAGCTCAGCTGCACACATGGGCCTGGCTTTTAGAAAAAAAATCTCTGAGTAGGTACCTAATCCCCTCTGGGATCTACTTTGGGGAAGGTTTTGGCAAAAAAAAAAGCTACATAGAATTAGCTGGTTTCATATTAATACTCAAATCTGCCCGTGTTCAGTGGTGAAGCCTAAGTCCTGTTTTGGACTGACAGGTTGGGCACGAGGGTTGATCAACCACGTTGTGATTACACCCTGAAACATGTGGCAAATATCAGCTGGAAGGCACCAAAACATGAAGCTTCAGCAGGGAAACCCTGGTTTCCCTGCAGGGCAGTTCTCAAAGTGAAGCTCCCATCTGATTTTCTGTGAGCAGAGTCCCAAAGGCCAACTGCTCTTCCAAACTCCTGGAGAACTGTCACAGTGAAACCCCAAACTGCCCTGGGGCAGAGTCACCCAACGTAGCCTAAAGAACTAATAAATTAAATTAAATGAATCTCACTCTGCCTGAAGGAGGAGAGGAGCAATCTGAGTGTTACTGCTGGAGGCAAGGGGGGTGGTACCTTCTAAATTGAGGGTGTGGAAGCTCCATCTCTTGGCAGCTGGGCCTGGTGAGAGCCAAAGCTTGTGCTGTGAATCCAGTAGAAAGGCAGGGGTTTGATCCTGAGAAAATACTCATTATGCAATTTATATTTGTCTAACCTGACTTTCCAGTAGTGCTGCCCTTGACCATCATCTCTGAACCTTTCTGAGTTCAGGATTATCTCAGGGACAGCTGGGGGGCAGCACAGCACCAAGGATCTGTCCTTCCTGCTCACATTTATCTGCCTTTGGTCAGTGTGGAAGGATTTAGTCATTCAGTGAGAAAAAGATTTAATTACTTTGATAAAATCCAAGTTGGTTTGCACAGACTTGCTCTCTGGGCAGTACTGCCCTTTCTCATGCCTTAAATAAGGCACAATATTGCATCACTATCCTGTTCCTAAGTGAGTGTGTGGTGAGGGGCCTGTTCCTGGGGGATGCTCCTTGCACTGGGTAAATATTGAAGAATCATGATAAAAATCCATTTTGTTTAATTAGTGCTTAAATTATGCTGGGAATTATCCCGAGCCCAGTACATTTGTTTCCACAGTGAGTAATTGCAAGTCAGGGTGAGGCTGAAAAGTCTGATGTGATAACAGAGTAAGTCACAGCCCAGAGGGCTGCAGGACTCCAAATACAGTTTATTTAGAGTGGAAATGCCAGGTAAGGACCCCCCCAAACCCTCCCAGATGAAAAGCCCAAATTCATGTGCTGGGAATGCAAACCACAGAAGACTTCTTCCCAAATTATCAGCTTTGCTGCAGCGGGTATTTGCTGTGGAACACTTGACAAATTTGTGTAGCCTCAGAGGTTGATAATGGATGATCTAATCTCATGTTCATGGCAGGAAAATAAAAATCAGGGCTGCTGTAAGGTCGACAGCAAACCTTTCTGTCCTCGTGCTTGTCATTGCTCTGTGATGCTTTGGCAAATGTTAGAAAATAAATTCAGGTTTTGATCCCAGTTTAATACGATTTAAATGTAATGTATCCGTCCTCTTGATCTTTGTTTGCATTTAAGGCAAGGTGAGGGGAAGGAGAACAGGCTTGTAAAAATTACTGGGTTTAAAATCTTCCATTTCTAAATAACATTCCTACCAAAAGACACTTCTACTGGGGGGGTTGGGGGGTGGGAGAAAAGGTTTTCCTCCTCCATCATTAGCATGAGAGCACTGAAAAATGCAGAAGTTCCAAATAATTTGTATTTTAGGGTTCAAGAACATTGTAAATGTCCTAAGTTTTGGAGAAGGCAGGAGGGAGAACATGTTTCTGTAGGGTTGCCAGAGAGTGTTTAGTAAACCAGATGATGATGGGGTTTTGCCTCTGTGTTTCTCCAAGCAGAGGCTGCAAACCCCTTTTATCTGGGGCATCATTTTCACCTCTGCAGAGGCCCAGGAGCTGCAGAATTCCCTGCAAAGCAAAGGAGTTGGGCTTTGGTTTTTACTTTAAGCGACAGTTTTAGGCTGGTGAAAGAATCCCAGCATGGTTTGGGTTGGAAGGCACCTTAAAATCATCCCATTCCACCCCCTGCCATGGGCAGGGACACCTTCCACTAGCCCAGGTTGCTCCAACCCGGCCTTGGACGCTTCCAGGGATGGGGAAAAAGGCTTTTTATTTGGCTTAATTAAAGAGTAAGGCTTTTAATTTGGCTTTAGCACTAGGTGGGGCTAAAGGACTAAAGAAGGAAACACTGGCTGAGCCCCGGGCTGTGGAAAAAAAAAACAAACAGGAAAAGAGGAGGCAATCGATGCTGTTGGAGCACGGTGACAGAAACCAGAGCGTGACTCTGCAGGTTGGCAGCGCTCCTGGAAGGCCAGGGACGTGTTGGGAGATGGTTGATGCCTGGAACCCACGAGCAGGACACGCTGGGCGGCAGCACTCAGGTGTATTTTGGTGTCTGACAACTCTCTTACCAGGCCCTCGCCCTGTGGGTTATGAAGGAGCCTTCAGAAAGCAGCATCTCCTCACCTTCCAACCATCAGGGGCCAGGAATGGCCCCAGAGAGCAGCTCAGGGCAAACTCCTGATTTCTGTATGTGAGCTCATTTTTAAGGGACTGATTCCAGTGCTTTCCTGGGCGATCTTTTATTTATTGTTTCTGTTTATAGATGTAAGAGAAGAATGGCTTTTAAAATCCACAAGAAATCTTCTTTTTAGATTGTTCCTCTCTGGACTTTCCCCTAATGTCCCATCCAGGTAACAGATTTATTGGTTATCAGATAAAACAGGTAAACAACATACTTTGTTCCCAAACACAATATCCCTTGACTGTCACAGTTAAGGATCTTAACTGTCCTTATCAATCCTCTGGCAAATTATCCTTATCAATCCTATGGCAAAGAGCAGCTTTTGCCTGCATTAATGTGAGTGTGTGTGTGGGCAAAGATCTCAGCAGAACTGAACAACCAGCTGTTTTCTCATTTGCCCTACAGAGTGTAGAAACATTTAATGAAATTGCTTATAGTTTAATGATTTGTTTGACATAAACAATATTTTCCTTCTGTCAGTCCCGGGCCAATCTCAAATTGCTTGAGGATGTAAACATGAGAAAATACACCCAGACAATTTAAATTAAATGCCTAATGTACCTGGGGAGAGATTATCTGCTCTGCTCCTATCATTTCTTCTCTAAATGTACCAGCAGGGGTTCCTGTTTGTTGCTCAGTGTTTTATTGCACAAATAATTTAGTGTCAAGTAAAGGGGGTGAGGGGTTGGGGATATTTTGAGAGGAGAACCAAAGAAATCCAGAAACCCTTTTAAAACCCACAATTTTGTCTGAGAAGTAGAGAATATCCTGAGCTGGAAAGACCCTCGAGGATCATGGAAATGTTGGACTGAGCTCTGTGAGAAAAGGAACGTGGACAACAACCAGAGCTTGGGCAGCAAAGAGGGACTCGCTGCTTGGGGCAATAAAGAGTTTTTTAGGGCACAATTTTCATTTCCCTCAGGGTGGTACTGAGCCACCTCCAGCTCCTGTGTTCTGGACCTTGTCACTGATCTAGGGGGCATTTTTGGCTTGTGGATTTTTCCTTCCCTCTTTTTTCCATCTGGACTGTCTGTGGGATGGAGGTGTTTGTGTGGATCAGGGAGTGCCTCTCACTTGTGGTTGTGCAAAGAACTCTGGTCTTCACCTCTTTACCCTCACAGAAAATTCCCTGAGTTTCTTCCCTCTGAGGGGCCAGGATGGAATTCCTGGAGAAGCTGTGGCTGCCCCTGGATTCCTGGAAGTGTCCAAGGCCAGGTTGGAGCAACCTGGGCTCATGGAAGGTGTCCCTGCCCATGGCAGGGGGTGGAATGGGAGGATCTTAATGTCCCTTCCAACTCACTGAATGGACTCTCAGCATTAGAGGTTCATTTTCTTTCATGGGAATGACCGAGAAAGGATCAGCACTGGGGGATGTTCCCCATCATCAGGTTGTTGTAGAGCAAAGTAACATGGAATTATGGAATGGTTTGGGCTGGGAAAGCCCTCTGAGATCATCACATCCACCTGCACCCCCAGCACTGCCCAGGCCATCACTGACCCATGTCCACAAGTGCCACATCCACAGAGCTGTTAAATCCCCCCAGGAATGGGAACTCCACCCCTGCCCAGCACTTCCAGGAAAAAATCTTCCCCAATATCCAACCTGAACCTCTCCTGCTGCAACCTGAGGCCGTTTGCTCTTGTCCTGTCAACATGATCTCATGGAGTAAATTTATCCCATGGAGTTATCCTGATTTAGCCTCTCTCTCTCTCTCCCAGGTGTAGTTAAAAAATGCAAAGTTCACCATAAAAGTCTCTCTCACTCTTTGTGCTACAGGTGATAAACTTCACCCCCGATCTCATGTTGTTTTATTCCATAATTTGCATCGTGGGAAGGAGAAAGAAGCCTTTCCATAAGGCTCCAGTGTATAAATCTCAGTTTATTGTTTTCTATCAGGGCAGAACAGTCTCTCCACGCCAGGTGTCTTAAATTAACAGGCTATAGGTTGAAAAGAAGGAGAAAATTGCCAAAAATGTTCCCGCATTTGTTCTAGTCCTGAAAAACAGCTGATTTAATTAATCTCCCTTCATCAGGGGCAGAAAGTCTGGGTCTAATTGGGAGCTCAGGAGCATCGGTTGTCCAAGTGATTGGAGAGTAGTTAGAGATGAAAGAGAGGCAAACGAGGCAGTGATGAATGTGGCTTTGCTGGGAGCTCTGTCTCATTGCCTCGCCTGCCGAAGCAGTTGGAGAGCGGCTGCAAAGTAATAAAAGAAAATTAAAACACATAAAACTTTGTTAAAGTAACGGGGAAAGGCCTTTGTTAGACCAGAAAGCAGCGAGGAGCTGGGAAGTGAGGAGGGAAACACCTGGGAAAGGGTTACTGCCCAACCCAAAGCTTGTCAGGGTCAACGGGATGGACGGAGCTGGAGGGTGTTACACGGTCATGAGGGGTTGGGTTGGGCCTTGAGAGGTTCAGCTGGGCCATGAGTGGATGAGTTGGGCCATGAGAGGTTCAGCTGGGCCATGAGAGGATGAGTTGGGCCATGAGAGGATGAGTTGGGCCATACAGCCCTGTGGAGGACCTGTCTGTGCCACTGTGCTCTGGGAAAGCACGTTGTGGAGTCATGGAATGATTTGGGTTGGAATGGACCTTAAAGCCCATCCCTGCTATGGGCAGGGACACCTTCCACTAGTGCAGGTTGCCCCAGAGTAGCCTTGGACACTTCCAGGGATCCAGGGGAAGCCACAGCTTCTCTGGTAATTCCATCCCAGCCTGCCCCCATCCTCCCAAGGAAGAATTCCCTCCCAGTATCCCATCTATCCCTGCCTTCTAGCAGTGGGAAGCCATTCCCCCTTGTCCTGTCCTTCCATCCCTTGTCCCAAGTCCCTCCCTAATTCTTCTGGAGCCCCTTCAGGCCCTGGAAGGGGCTCTCAGGTCTCCTTGTATCCTTCTCTTCTTCCAAGATAACACCCCCAGTTCTCCCAGCCTGGCTCCAGAGGATCCTGGCTTAGTTTTGGTTCTTGCTGTTCCCCACCTGGCTGCCCATTTGTCCCTCCTGGCCACACCCAGGCTTTGTCTTGCTCTGTGCTGTTCATTTGAGCACAAATCCACCCTTTTCCAGGGCTCCTGGGAATCAAACCCCCAGCTTTGGTAAATGTGCAGCTGAGACAACAAACGGAGCAAACTCCGTGGGAGGGGAGCGGCGAGAAGGTCGGGGTGGAATTGTGGGGTCTCCCAGGGGGCTCCTGTCCTATCCTGCCTTCCAGATTTAGCAGATTAGATGGAAAATAATGCCTCCCCCAGCACTGCCCTGAGGGGATGGGTGTTGCTCAGGAAACCATTCCCCAGGGATCAGCACCTGTGCCTGAGAGAAACCAGCACCTTGGGAAGGGCTGGGGGATGTTCTGCTGCATTCCCGGTTTTCCTGGTGTCAAAAACACCTTCCAGATGTTGGTGCTGGCTGGTGTTCCCAGGAGCAGTTTCCAGTTTGGGATTATTCCAGATTAGCCCTGGGAATGCAGATGAACAGCAGATTATGCCTTCAGCTCTGTGGGATTTTCCAGGTTCTGCTGATTGACAATGGAAAGGGAAATTTGAGACTATTTACAAGGGCCTGGAATAACAGGACAAGGGGGAATTGGTTCAAATGGACAGAGAGGAGGTTTAGGTGGGATATCAGGAAAAAAGTCTTCCCTGGAAGGGTGGGCAGAGCTGGCACAGTTGCCCAGAGAAGACCTGAGAGCCCCTTCCAGAGCCTAAAGGGGCTTCAGGAGAGCTGGAGAGGGATTTGGGACAAGGGATGGAGGGACAGGACACAGGGAATGGCTTCACATTGACAGAGGGCAAGGTTAGATGGGATATTGGGAAGGAATTCCTGCCTCTGAGGGTGGTGAGAGGCTGGGATGGAATTCCCGGAGAAGCTGTGGCTGCCCCTGGATCCCTGGAAGTGTCCAAGGCCAGGATGGAGCAACCTGGGCTAGTGGAAGGTGTTCCTGCCCATGGCAGAGGGTGGAATGGGATGGTCTGTAAGGTCCCTGCCATCCCTGTGCTTGTGCTTCCCAAGGCACATGAGCCCCATCCTCGTGATGGCACCGCAGGGAATGGGGCCCACAGCTCCTCGTTATCCAAGGAAAAGGGGGAAACACACCCAGCAAGCAGCACCCCACACAAGGAGCAGACAGTGGTTATAATGCTGCCTCCTTTGGCTTCGGTCCACTGTGACCATTGTGTTTTAAAGCCCCACATTTCTATAAATGAAGCCCTTTAAAAAAAGAAAAACTTGGCAGAAAAAAAAAAGAAATCTGCATTAAAGATCTAATCCAGGCTCATCGTGGCTCCTTATCCCAGAAAGTTGTGACTGAAAAAGGGGGAAGATAATGTGAGCTTTTGTCATTGATATCTGAGAAGACTTTGGGAAGCCAAGACTTTCATGTGAATCGTGTAAAAGGATTTTCTGCAAAACTCGGTGTCTGAGGGAGAAGAAGAAAAAAACCCTCTCAACTCCAGAAAGGGCATCGTGTTAAACAGATGTACAACGCTGCCTGCCAGGGCTGAAGCCCTCAGGAGCTCCAGTTTTAAGTTTGCTAAACCTTAAAAAGTTTTACCTTTATTTATCTCAGGGCTGTTTTTTTTTTTTTTCCCCTTCCCCTCCTCCCTTTTGAATCCGCTCGCCGTCGGAAAATCCTGCCTGGCGAGATGGCAAAGGCAATGATTTATAAAAACCTACAGAGGAGGAGCACAGCAGCTCTTCTGCATGAAAATCATCCTCCTGCAAGCGAGATTCAACCCCGGCCACGTGATGAAGTGAAAAAAAAACCCTAAAAAAAAGATGGGCTTTTGAGGGATTGGCTGGAAAAGTGAGATCCCTCTGGCTGGAAACACGGGAGACGGCGGGGCTGAATTAGCACTGAGCTGTTTGCATAATTTCCTCCTGACAAGCCCGGCTCCAGTGACATCTCCAGCACTCCCTGCTCCTGCAGTGAAGCTCTAAAACACCAGATGTAAAGAGTAAATCTTCCTTTTCTCCTCTGGTAGCTGGGGCAAACTCCAAAGAGGCTTCGCCAAACTCCGTCCTGGAGTTGGGAGCAAACTTTTCCCTCCTGCAGCAAGTGTTAAAGGCTGCTCTGAACTTCCTGATTAGCATTATCCCTGATTAGGCTGCAGATAGTCCTCTGATTAAAGTGCTCTTGGCTATTTTGGAGCTTCATATAAATATTCATGAATGTAAGAGATGAGAAAAGAGTAAATAGAAAACAAAGGCGAGGCTGGCAGCTCTCACCTGGAGAGCCAGGGGACCATCCAGGCCTGGGGTGGTGGAGAACGTGGAATGGTTGGAAGGGACCTTAAAGTAATCCCATTCCATCTCCTGCCATGGGCAGGGACACCTCCCACCAGACCAGATTGCTCCAACCTGGCCTTGGACACTTGCAGGGATCCAGGGGCAGCCACAGCTTCTCTGGGAATCCCATCCCAGCCCCTCCTCGTCTTCACAGGGAGGAATTTCTCCCAATATCTCATCTCACCCTGCCCTCTGGCAGTGGGGAGCCATTCCCCTGGTAGGGCTGGAGCTGGGATGTTCCCTTTGGGAATGGGGCTGCCCTGTGTGAACAGGGACCTGCCTGAGGCCACCAAGGGCTCCCACCAGCCCTGGTTTGAGCTTCACCTGTTTGAGGTGCTCAGAGTTGAGATCCCTGAGGAGCTTCAGGTGGTTCAGGCTCAGCCCATCGTGGGCACAGCACACAGAACACACCCACCACCCAGACCTGCCCTGAGTGAGGCTCCAGAGTCAGGTTCCCACTTCAGGATCCCTGTTTTGACATTCCAAGTTCTTCACTTGGCACATTTAGAGCCCAGAAAAAAGCTCCCCCATTTCCCTACCAAATCCCATATTGTCACCCCTAAACCCAACCGTGCTGCCAGTTCTTGGGTATGTTTGGAAGGGATGCAGGTGGCACCCAAAACCTTTCTTCATTCAGCTCACAAAACCTTGAGATTTAGGCCCTAAAATCCTCCTGCCATGAAGAAATGCAGATGAACCTTTCCCAGGGGAGTTGCTTTGTCCCGTTCTGGCCAAGCTTCTCCCACCCCACCTTCCTCTTCCACAGCAGATTCTAAACCAAGACTCCCTGATATGATCTGAGCTGGTAATTCTGACTCCTTCCATCCTTCAAACACTTTTCAATATTATCCAAACCAGCTAAAAAAGGAAATGAAAAGCCAAACCATCTGTCAGTTCCTGCTACAATAGGAAAGAAATAAAGGCATCAGCAAATTCAATCAAGAACATCCCACTTCTCTCCCCCTTTCCTGCATTTTATTACCTTTCCAGATGTTTCCATCTCACCTCCTCCGCAATTCTGTCCTGTAAACAGCAGCACATTCTCACCTTTTGATCTAAAAGGGGAAAAAAACCCCTCAGCAGTGAGGATTTTTGTGTTGGTTCAGCTCAGAGGAGGCTCTCTGGGCACAAACCTCCTCCTCTCCAACACCCAGAGAGCTCCTACCAAGTGTTTTCTCCCGAGGCTTTTCATCCCCAATCCCTTTCTCTCACCCAGACCTTTGTTCTCCCCAGGTTTTTATTTTGATCTCTGCTTTCCCTCTGAGGCTTTGCTGAAGATGAAGGAGAACTTGTTCAGCTGGAAGAGTGAAAAAACAGGTTTTCCACCCAACAGACAAACATAAAGGAGGTGTCTCCATGTTCCTGCAAATTTGGTATGGAGAGCAACATGTGTCCCATGTGCAGGAGATGTGAGTCCTCTGGGGCTGCTCAGGAGTAGAGTTTCCTCTTTAATTTAGAGGTCACACAGTGATGGTGGGAGATGGTCACAGCTGGTATCATTTATTGTCACCACTGGGGCTTCACTGCCTCCTAAAGAGGGGTTTGATGTCCCCAAATGTCACGTTGTCACCCTGGCAGTGCCCAGGCACACACAGCTGAGGCTCCTGGGGAACCTGCTCCATAGAGTTCCCTCTCCACCTCACCTCTTGGTGCTCATCTGCACTTGATAAATCCTGAAAATGCCTAATTATTTGAGGTGTATCTGGTGAAAGAAATGCATCACTTGGTCTATCTGCTGCAGGACCTTGGGGAAAAACACATGGAGAGCTGGTGTGTGCAGGGAAGAGCTGAGGGAACAGCCAGAGAGCCAGGAGTGACACTAATTACTGCTCTTTAACTGTGTGTGTTGGATGAGTTTGCCACCCTGCACAGACCAGCTCAGCACTCCGAGATTAATGAGGAACAGGGACAGGTTCCCATTCCCAACGTGTTCTGCTGTAGATCAGTGTCCAGCCCCAGCACATCCCCACACTGTCAGACCACACACACAGCTCCTCCTCTTCAAGGTGTTTGCATCTTGGAAAGCAAAGAGATGTGCAGAGCAGGGGAAAAATCGAGTTCATTCCACCAGTGGAGGCAATTTAATCATCTGCTGGCTGTTTCCTGCAGCAGACACCTTCTCTGGGGCACTTGTGGAGTGCAATCCCATTAACCAGCTCCTCTGATGGCTGTTCCCTCTCCTCTTGAGATCAGAGAGAAAACAGAGCTCTGTGGTTGGAGAGATCTGAGAGAGAAAAGGTAAATCTGAAAAATTTGAGGGCAAATGTGCAGCAGGAAAGGAGGAGTGAAGAGATTTGTTTGTGTAAAAATCTGCCCAGGTGCACTTTGGTCAGGTAGTGCCAGGTGGGACACAGGGTCAGTCTAACATGGACTTTGCAGCTCCAGGATTTCATGGAATCCTGCAATGGTTTGGGCTGGGAGGGACATTAAGGATCATCCAGTCCCACCCCTGCCATGGTCAGGGAAATCTTTCACTACATCAGGTTGCTCCAACCTGGCCTTGGACACTTCAGGGATCCAGAAGCAGCCACAGCTTCCCTGGGAATTCCATCCCTTCCCCTCCCCACCCTCACAGAAAAGAATTTCCTCCTTATCTAAACCTATTTTCTTACCATCAGCCCTTTTCTCTCCCTGTTAATGTGACCATTTGCTCCTCAGTCACCAATAAACCTCCCTTTGGGAGCAGCTCCATCCTCAGCTCCTGCTGCTCTCCTTGACTGCCCTGCAAACACCAGATCTGTGGGGTGGAACAGGGAGCACGAGTGTCACTGAGGAGAACTCAGCAGTGAAGACACTCAGGGTGGGAACAGAGTCCTTTCCACGAGACCTGTGGCCTCCTCAGCTCCTCTGAAACCCTCCCAGCTGCCCTTTCCAGCTGCCCTTTCCAACAGCCCTTGCACTGACTGCATCACCGACTCCCACAGATCCTGCACCCCAAACTGAACCCCACAAACAGAGCCCCACAGACCCACACCTGTGAAAATCCAGGGTTATGACGGATTTACCCCCATTTTTAGGTGCTGCAGGATGAGAACAGACCCCTTTAATCATCCCACAACCATTCTGAGGGCACGGCGTGTTCGCCACCACGTCCTGTTTGCCTCTTTATGCAAGACCTATAAGTGCTTCTGATGCAACTAATAATTCAATACATTCATCAGCCCAACAAAAAATGTATCATCTTAATGACTCCCTCCCAGTGATAATTATGTATTTAAATAGTTTCTGTCAACCAAGAAATATTTTTCTCTTCTCGAGGCATTATTTTGTTTCTTCTGGGAAAGGAACCAACTCGTGAGCTGACATTTCTTTGAGAAGCTGCACAACACGGGGAATATTTTCCAACTTGTCCGTAGTGGTGAAAAGAATCCTCATTTCTCCATTTCAAAAAACAAAAAAAACCAACCAACCAAACAAAAAAAACCAAACCCAGGGAATAAAAAACAGCAGCACCACCAGATGGACAAGCCAGCGGGAGGATTTGCAAGAGCCACCTGAAATAAACTAAGCTGATAGAATTTGGCATTTCTATCAAAACAGATCTTGAGCAAAAGCTCCTAAATGCAGCCTGACACACATTTACGGGGCTTTTTAGCTTTTTTTATTTTTTTTCCCCTCTGTTGCTGCACCTGAACAACAAGAGAGGAACAAAGCAGAGCCTGGCGCGGGCGTCGCTCGACCCGCCCGAGTCAACGGTTCAGACGCTAAAAACACAAAGGTTTTGGGGGCCTTTTGGTGGTGGTTGTTGGCCTGGCACATTTTTCCATCAAAATAACAGCTGGATCCAGGTGTTGTGGGATCCTGATGCCTGGAAGAGCCAACCTGGGAGATCACCTGAAGCGTTCAGCTTCAAAGCCTTGCTCGTCCACGGGGAACAACCGAGCCCAAGGCTCC
Source organism: Platyrinchus mystaceus (assembly GCA_035041135.1). Lineage (NCBI taxonomy): Eukaryota > Metazoa > Chordata > Aves > Passeriformes > Tyrannidae > Platyrinchus > Platyrinchus mystaceus. The sequence continues at coordinate 1,681,225 of JAWWLV010000065.1, read as the reverse complement.
AATTTTTGTTTGATGAGGCCTTTCAAAGCCTCCCTCCAGAATAAAAAGGGAGGAATATAACATTGTTCTCTGGCAATTCTGACAGAAAAGCTGCAATATCAGACTGTTTAAAACAAAAAAGGGTGTTTTGTTGGTTTTTTTTTCTTCTATTTTCCCCTCATTCTGCAGTGAAAAGCACCTAATTATAAATATAAGAAAACCCAACCGCCTCCTGATGATAATGACTCAGCCAATTTAACATAACAAAATGTCAATGTCACCCATTGAATAATCATGGTAAAATACTTCAAAAACAGGGGAAAAAAAAAAAAAAAGGGAAATAGATGTACCTAAGCCTGGTCTAACTGTAGGGGTTGCTTACAAGAGGGATGGAAGGCTTAAGTGATTAAGTCAAATATCGAGCTCGTTCATTTGCAATTTGATTTTAACGACGGACAAGACGAGTGAAAACAAGAGCGGGAGCGTCTGCACCATAATATTAATAAAACATAATTAGCAGGAAGATTAGCATAGGAGAAAGGAAAGCACCCTAATTCACCTTCCCCCCGCCTGCCAAGGGGGCTCTTGCTGTTGATGATTATTTTCAGAGGGCTGGTGTTTACAGAGGTTTGATTAGAGTGGGAGAATGCAAATTGAGAGGGAACTCACTGGCAACACAGTGAGTGTGTGCTGGAAGATGCTTGGAAATCCCAGTCAAGCCATGGAATCATGGAATGGTTTGGTTTGGAAGGAAACCTAAAGGTCACAGGGCAGGGACACCTTCCATCAGCCCAGTTTGCTTCAAGACCAGCTTAGCCTTGGGCACTTCCAGGGATCCAGGGGCAGCCACAGCTTCTCTGGGAGTTCCATCCCAGTCTCTCCCCACCCTCACAGGGAAGAATTCCTTCCCAATATCCCATCTCTCCCTGCCCTCTGGCAGTGGGAAGCCATTCCC
>JAWWLV010000065.1:1646260-1670809 GCA_035041135.1 Platyrinchus mystaceus | reverse complement strand
TGTTTTGCTCCTGCAGTTATCAAACACTCCAGGCAGCAGACAGGGAGCTTGGGAAGGAGCAGTGCACTGGAAGGAAAAGGCAGTTGATAAGTGAAGAGGAGCAGTTATTACACAGACTTGCCCCAAAATCCAGGATTTCAAAGTCAGCTTTCGTTTGGCTTCTCTGTCCCAGACTCAACTGAAATGTGTAATGAGCTTGTGTGTCACCCCCTGTAACACATTTGACTGGGAGCCAGAACCCTTCCCAGGTAAAAGGATCGTTTTGCCCATTAGTTGGCAGCCCTGTGAATTCCCCTGAGCAAAGCAGACAGGTTTTTGTGAATCCTCAGGAGCAGAGTTTACACACGGAGCAACCTGACTGTTGGCACGGAGGCTGCTCGGGTGTTCCTCTGGCACAAACACCAGTTTGCATGAATTTTAGGCACAAAGCTCCCAAACTCTCAGTGCCCCTTTCTGTTTTCAAGCAAGCTGGGCCCAAGCTCACTCAGAATTCCAAACAAGTTTGAAGGAATTTAGGTACAGCCCTGCTGGACCTCCTGGGACACCTGGTTTTTGCAGGCATAGCCCATGCCAAATTTTTATCATGGTCCAACTCTTGCTCCCCCACTCTCTTCCTCCACTGTGTGAGATTGTTTTGATGTAATATGGGGATGAGATATGTGATGAAACTCTTCCACCAGGACTTTTTGGATTTTATGGCCCAGAGCCTTCGCTCTGTCTTCCCCATTGCCCGCCACTCCCTCGTTATTCAGGCTTTTCTTTTCACCCTTTTGTTTCTCCATTTTGATACCTGGAGATATGTTTGATAAGGGCTAATCAGTTACCACTAATCAACACTTATCTGCAGGGATGCTGCTTCATTTATTTATCTGGGCACCAGAGCCTGTCTGTTATTCTTCCACCTCCTGTTGTTTGGTTTCCCTCTTCTCTTGTGTGGTTTTCTGAGAAATTTAGCTGAAAATTAATGTCAATATTTTGTAGAATATCTCTGAAGATAAGGATTAAAATGAGGAAAGCTTTAAAACCCTGAGCTGAATTTAAAAACAAAGGGAAGATGGGGAGACCTGGCTTTGAAATAAGTGTTGTGACACGACCGCTGCTGGCTGAAGAGGCAGATTCTCACCCTGCCAAGGCCATCCAAGGAGTTCTCAGCACAACTGGGAATGAGATGGCCCTTGTGCCTTGAAAATGCTTCCCACTGTGATTGTGCCAAGTTATGAGACCCCAATTTTGCTGCAGCCACTGCCTGAGAGCTGCCAGTGGAAGGTGAATTCCCTTTAGGCATCACTGTCACTGTGCTGCTTGTGGGGAGCTCCTTGTAACATCCAAGCCCATCTGATTTTCATTGCTGAGGGAATTAATATCTTCATTTACATGCCACTGCTGTTGTTCTTCGTGCCTCTGGCACAGAGATTTGTGTTCTGTACCAAAAGACACAGTAATTGAGCTGTTCCCTCACTTTGTCACTGGTATTTGTAAAGGTCTTGAATTTCTCTGCTGTTGAACAAACGGCTTTTCCAGACCCTCATTTTCCTCCTCTCACCCAGCATTCAGTGTTGGAATTTACAGTGGATTGTGCTGATTGAGTAGCTTTCCAGTTGTCCTGAAGGTGGCACAGAACCAGAGAATGGTTTTGGCTGAACCCTCGGATCTTAACTGAGCTCTGCAAGGCCACCACCAACCCATGTCCTTCAGTGCCACATTCACATGTTTGTTAAAGCCCTCCAGGGGCTGGGGAGTCCATCCCTGCCCTGGGCAGGTGTGCCAGGGCTTGAAGTGTCCAAAACAAGGTTGGAGACGCCGTTTGCAGCCACCTGGAATAGTGGAAGGTGTCCCTGCCCATGGCAGTGGGTGGCTTTAAGGTCCCTTCTAATCTGAACCATTCTATGATTCTATGAAAGACTTCAGTGCACAGGAGGGATTTCTCAACTCTTTCAAACCATCATACATGGAATTATTTGTTCTACTCATGTTCTTTGGGGTTTTTTTCCTTGTTTGTCAGTTGTTTTGTGATTGCAACTATTCACTTTAGTAGGAATAAAATGTCTTTGGATGTTCTCACCCTCCCCACAGCAGCAATGCCCACTTAACCCCGTTCTAGCCTATATTTTTAGTTACTCTCCTGCTTGTTTTATAGAACATGGTGTGCTTTTAACCTAGATGTGTTTCAGTGCTTAATACAAGTCTTGGATTTACAAATGATTCAAAGCACCAAAATAAATTCTTTCCCTGTGGCTCGCTTTGGTCACACCAGCCAGATTTTTCATGGCATTTTCTAAAGGCCAGGTTGGCCTTCCCTGTGACCTGTGCTGCCTCTGGCTCATGTCTGAATTGATGGGTGTTGGCTGCTGCCTCCTCAGCGTGGGACATTTTGGGGTCCAGCCTTGCCACAGCTGCTCCTGAGCAGAGGATGTGCCAAACCCTCTGCAGTCTCAGACCAAGTGTTTCAGGTTGTATAATAAAACCAGTGATGCTCTCTGGTTTCCCAGTTACCAATCAACAGAATGGAGTCTAAACCACTGGCTGTTTATGCATGCAAGAGCTGCTTTTTGAGTTAAATTTGCTAAACAAATTGCACTAAATAGTCAGTGAAAGTCAGCAAAAGTCATAAAACTGATTTCCCCCCCCCCCATGGTTTTGTATGAGGAGATTTATTTTTTTTCTTATAATGAAAGTTCAATAAAAAAAAATGTGAGCTCCAGGATCAGTACAGAGTTATTTCCTGCAATTGTATAGATTTCTTATGCAACATTAACAAACACAAACTGAACTGTTCCAGGGCAATTCTTGTGATAGTTGCTTTGACTGAATTTTTAGTGCTGCTGGAAGGTGGCTGATTGATGGCTCTGAAGAATAATAATAATATACTTAACACTCGGGGCACTTTTAGCCTTGTCTGGTTTACGGGTGGGAGAATTACGACTGATTTTCTGCAAAGTCATGAAAATGCATTTCCTTCATCACTGGTCGTTATGTGGCTCGTGTGTCTCTTCCCAGGGGAAAACATTGCAGCTCCTGGAAGCCAAATCCCCAGGATTTGGAGCTTTTCCCACTCTGGATTAGATAGACCCAGAACATAGGTAGGGATTCCCTCTGATTCCACTGACCAGAGTCTTCCCCAGAAGCTGGAAACTGAGGCAACATAATTTGAGAAATTAAACTCTTAGGCTGGTTTAGTGAATTGTCCCAGAGAAAGGGTCAGGAGAAACTGCTGAAATTCCTCTGCCTCCTGCAGGGCACTGGGCAGGTTTGGTGCAACTCAGCAGTTGGACTTCAATGATCCTTATGAGTCCAGCTCAGGATATTCTGTGATTTAAATGCCAGTATTTCATTGTGTGAGGCTGTATCCTTAGAGCTGCTTAGACCTGCTATCAATCATATCCTATCATATCAATCATATCATATCCTACCCTATCATATCAGTCATGTAGTATAATAAAATATCACTGTAAGGCTCCAGTCCCAGGAGCTGCTGGTTCAAGGGCTTGGCTGGGAGTTTTAGTTTAATATATAGATTTAGGGTTCTTTAATACCTCAAGAGAACATAAAGAGAATGAGCCACAAATTTGTTCCCAGGGCTTTTCTTTGTTACGTTTGGGGAGCAAATAAAGGGACTTGGCCAAAGCTCAAAAGGACACGACAGAAACTGGAAAAATAACAATACTGTTGATATACTGATATATTAATCTACAACAATAACAATATACTGGTAAACCAAAACACTTCAGTCAAAATCCAACCAATCCACCACACCTAAATCAAGATCCAATCCCTCCAGCTCCAAACCACCCAGAGCATCCAGAAAGGAGCAGAGAAAGAGAAGCAGAGGGGGAAAAAGAAGAGAGAAGGAGAAAGAGGAGCAGAGCAGAGCTTGCCTTTCCTTTCACCCACATTTGCACAGCCTGCAGGGCATGGGATGGGATTTTTTGGGGGGAGGGCTGAAAGTATTTCGACATCACAGGTTATGAACTGCAGTGACAGGTTGTGCTGACAAAGCCCTGCTGTTTATTTCTGGATCTAAAGTGAGTAAGACAGTAGTAATCTGTCTCTGCTCACGCCACCTCTTCAAAGGTGTTTGATTTCCTTTCTTAATTTTATTGGGTTCTTTCTTTTTCCCCGAGACGGTAAAATTGGTTTAGGTGTTGTCACTTCCTGAAGGGCAAGTTAAGTTCAAATTAAAATAAATAACTCTGCTGGAAGAGGAGTTAGAGCTTGAATCATGAGGGCTTTTGTTCAGCACAATTCAGTCCCTGGAAAACAGCTGCAAACTTTTTGTCCTCCTCAAGGGGTTGGGAATGTCTCCATGAACCTTTGGGATTCTGCAGATAAACACCACGGGGGAAAATAATACATTATTATCAAACCATACACTATTTTTATCTGTGTGAAGACCTGATGAGTTGGCCCAGAACTGCCAGGGTCCTACAGCAGCACCTTGGCTGGTCCTCCTGGAAAAAGAAACTGGAAAACGTTTTGTTTCAGTGTCTGTGCCTCTTGTCTGACTTTATAAAATCCTACAGGAAGACTTTTCTTACCTTGCCTGAAGAGATGAATATTTATGGGTAGGTTTCCTGCCTTCATGAGAAGGATTCCCATGGAAATTGCCACTCGAGGTTCCCTCTGGACGGTTTTGTTCTGTCCCAGGTGATGGAAGGAGAATTCTGCCCATGAAGATGTGACAAAATTGAGTGAGTGGAAATGTGTGTAAACACATTTATTGAAACAGAGGGGAAAAAAAGAGGTCTGGAAAACTGAGCTGCCTCTGAAAGTGATGGATTCAAGGGCCTGGATCTGCAGGAGCAATGGATTATGGAAATCAGGATAAATAGGCCTGGGTGGCCTCAACATCCTGGGCTGTGACAAAAAGGCCTAAGAGACACCTAAAGAGCACAGATCTGTCATTTGTAGTGACACTGCCAAGGGCTGGATGTCCAAAATTTGATCAAGGAAATGAAACCCAGGGATGGATTAAATCCTGTGCCTTTTTGACCTTCATCGTATTTGCCTTCACTTTGTATTCATATTTCGTGGTTATGAATTTCTTGTTTAGAAATATTTGATAATATTTTCAACTGTTTGCTTTGGCAGAAAAAGTCAGGCTTAACACAGGAGAGAAAAAAAAAGACTTTTCAGGCTGAAAACAAACTCTTCGAACTTTGCTCTCTGGTTCCCACATTTGGGCTGCAGGTCGGTGACTTTTTGTGCCTCTTCCCCTCTGATGGCTCTGTCTGAGCTCTGCAACTCAGAACAGATCACCCTGTCCTTTTTGCTGAGCTGCTGTGAGGTAATGCTCTTATATTTTGTGAATCAAGAGAGATTTTATTTGGATATTGGATTTAATATATGCCTTAGGGACTAGAAGTCAGGAGAGGCTTCAGTGATGCCTTTGAATGTCTCTGTGTGTGTAACTCTAAACTTCCTTTCTGATTCCCTCCCAGTGAAAGTTGCAATTCTTTTGCCAAAAGCAGACTTTTTTTTGGTGGGGGGAATATTCACCCAATATTTTATTGGAAAAGAGTGTTCCAACAATAATGCAAATGCACATGTAGAGCAGATGAAGAGCCATCCCACCTCTCACAGAAACTCTGGTTTTTGCTGGAATTTCCTTGGCAGTAGGGATTAAATAATTGGAAGAGCATGACTGAGGTGTTTCTTCAGCTATTTTTCAAGCCAGTGTGTTTTAGCTGCTGACAAATGCATTGTTTTGACAAATGCATTGTTTTGAATTCTTTAAGTTTGCCTTATTTGTGGGAAGAAAAATACTCCTAATAGCTGTGTGCAAGTTCAGTGGCAAGACCAGCGCAGACAGAGCTCTGCTCCTGATCTCAGAGGCAAATGTATAACATGGTCAAATTGCTGAACGGTGACAGGTGGATAAATTCATATTGAAAATATAATCCAAGCCCCAGTAGCCACTGTATTAAACCCTTACTCACAGTGAGCTGCTTAAACCAAACCTGACTCCCTCCTAATGATTATGTGACAGTTGAAGTGTAAATGATAATAATCACTTGATTATTTGGGGTACATCAGGTATGGGCTTTATCTGCCTAGCTTCAGTGTTCTGTGTTCATGTGGGTTGTGAAGGCTGGTGTTACATCTGAGGGCTGGAGTTTCTTTGCTACACTGCTGAGTAATTTAGACCAGGGATGGAGGGGGTGGCTCTCAAGTGCAAGGTGACTGGGCTTTGCATTCAGCTCTGGTTTATTTGGAATGTTCCAAACCACAGCTAGAACCAATGGGTCACTCAGAATGCTGCCCTAGAAGAGAAGTTGTTTCTGTTTTAGGCACTTGGAGCCCACCACCTTTGAAAGTCTGGGAGTTCAGAAAACAAACCAGAAGCCTTGAATTGCTCTTCTTGTGTTGAAGAAGGGATAGTTCCCTGGTGTAAATCAGCCTGCCTGGGGTCTCCAGGGAAGTGCTGGAGGCTTCCACGGATTTTGGTCTTTCCCCCACCATATCTACACTTCATTTAAATCAGCTGCAATATTGTTGGGTGAGATGCCAATTAGCTGAGGCATCTCTATGGCTCTATCTGGTCTTGTCAGTGGGAGGTGCAGAAAAAAAGGAACTCCCTTGCTGTGGCCCTGGTGTGATGTGAATCTGTACATCTACATCTCCTTTGGTATTTTTTTTTCTATTGTATTTGGGGGTTTTGAGGTTTATGGTTTTTTTTTAAACCAGCTGATTTCTTCAGCTAGTAAATAGTAAAATAACTGTTCAAGCAGGAAGATCAAGGTAGATCCATGGCTCCTTTGAAAGCACTAGAGCAGGAAATCAGTAAACCTGATTAATGAGCAGATTAACACTTAACACCCTGTCAATACTTTCAATTAATATCTGTGGGTAACAGGGCAGGGACAGAAATCTGCCTTTTAAAAAGCTGAGAACTCTGCTGCAACTACTTGAAGTTATTGCTGATTTCTGCTGGGGTTGGGAAACACAGGGTATGTTCAAGTGTTGGAGTTTCCAACACTCACGTTGTAACTTGTTTTTTTGAAGAGATCCTCCACTGGGATTGGTAATATGGACTGATGGCACCTTCAGGAATATTTACCCATTTTAAAAGGCTGGTTTTTCCTCCTGCAACACAGTGTTGTAGATTTTACACGAGGGAACTGGAAGAGAGACCTGCCAGGTCTGAGGCCACAATCCCCCTACAAAGCACTAATGTGGAAGAAAAAGTTATGGAGAGAGGAATGGGAGCACTTTTTCTGTTGGTTTAAATAAAATGATGAGGTTCTCAGGATGAGTAGAGGGTTCCAGAAATCCTTGCAGACTAGGCATAAGGAATTGGGGATTAATTTGAAAGCACCACCCTGATTTTCTATATTTTATTCTCCAAGTGGCAATCTGAGCTCTGAACTTCTCAATGTCACTCCAACATCTGTAGAGATGCAATCATTTGAAAAAAAAAACAAAAGTGGGCTTTAATATGCAGACCCTGACTTTGCTGTGGTAATTTGTCCTCAGGTTCTAGAATTTCAAGAACAAAGCCAAACGTTTTGATTTGACATTAAGTAGGTGATGAGCATGTCAAGTGAGATCTGACTGAGGTGGTTTCGTTTTGCTTCTCCAGTGGAATTTAAATGATTTATTGTTCAGGCTTGTAAAAAACCTTTCCAAGAGTTATTAAATTTTTTTTCCTTGTTGCTGTGGTGGGTGAGGTTTGGTGAAGGACTACAAAGCTGCAGCACACACTCTGGTATCAGAGAGTACTGACCTTTTTCTTCAGTGTGAGAGCAAGACTATTTTCAATAAGGGTATGATTATTTTTCACTCCTTGCAACTGAACTCACTTTTTCTGGTGTTGCCATAGGTGTGTGAACGGTGTTACCAAAAAGCTGAGACCGGGATAATCAGCCTTGCTGAGGAACATGTGTGAGGGTGGATGTTGTGGCACGGCTCCTCCTCCCTCCTGCGTGGGCACAGAGCCAGGGCAGCGTGGCAGGAGCTTGCTGAGGGAAGGCATATGTGTTCAAGGTGCTTGTTATCATGAGATCAGATATATTCTAGGATGTCTTTGCTCAGGGGAGCGCTCAGGTTGGGCTTCTCTGCAGCTCTTCGTGGACGTGTTGCTAACGCTGCAGGATAACATATGTCGCTGTACCTGGTGACAAATACAGGGATCCAGCAACATTGCTGCTTATTATTTCACCTCTATCCACCAGAAGAAGCCAAGCACAATCAGAGACCATGGTTTTAATTCCTTTTTGGGCAATGAAGCTTTGCAGTTCTTTTTTTTTTTCCCCTCCTGAATGTATTGATTTCCTTTCCAGCTTCACGCTCGCTGGCTGTGGGGACTAAAGTCATTTTTTACACGTGTCTTGAGAGATATGCAATCAGATGATGTACAACAGGATGAAACCTTCTACCTCCAAGACAACATGTAACCTGAGAAAGGAAACTAAAAGCTGACAAACTGGGCATTTTCTCCTGCAGGCCCCGAAGTCTCTGATGGTACCTGCACATCCCCCATGACAAGGAAAGTGCGGTGAAGAGACAACCCATGCTCTGGTTTTTCCCCCACTTGACTAAAATGCCACTTTTCCAGTTTGGATAAGAGCTGAAGAAGTTAAGAGTTAATCTGTGTCTGCTCTAGAGGCAGGATTTTTTCTTTCTTGTCTCTTATTCTTTTGTAAAAATCAGACATTTGTTTTTAGAATAACTGCCTGTTTTTCCCATGTGTATTATCAGTCAGCAGGCTCGACTTCCTTCCTCAGCCCCTGCAGCAAGATGTTCCTGTCAGGGAAGGATATCTCTCTACCAGCATTTTATTCTGCAAGGCCATATTTCACTTCCAGAAGATGAACCTTTGAACAGTTACGAGTTGCACTCGGTGCTGATTTACCAATCTTTGGAGGGGGTTTGAGGTGATATGGGAATCTCTGCTGCTTCTAGTGAGGAGACCAGCTTGTCTTGGCACCTCCCCTGTACTATCCAACTATCTGCCTTTGCAAAGCTGACCCTTATCCTCTTCTGAGCCATGGTAGTTACTGAAAAATTTAATATAAATATCATCTTAATCTGTGTTTCAGTGGGAGAGGTTTAACACTCAGTTTTGTTGCCCTCCTTTTCAGGCAGGGAGAAGGTTGCTGAGTGAACAAGGCTTCCAAGAAGTTTTACATATGTCATTTCTCATCATGGTACTTGAAGGGTACAGTAATTAGTTGGAACAGCTTAATTATCTTGCAAAGAGGGGCAGCACAGCCTCTGTGTGCCTGCACATTTCAGGCAGAGCATGTGTGAGGCTGAAAAACCCTCGTGGCAGTGTGAAGCTGTCCCTTCCCAGCCAGAATTTAAAGCTGGGCATGTCTTTGGTTGTGCTCCTGGAAAACGTGCCGCAAGTCTTAACGTGACAGGAGACGTTAAAATCAACGCTGTGGGTACCAAGTGACCGACTTTTTGTCCTTGTCAGTCAGAGCTCCTGGAAGGAGCTGGATGGGAGGGTTTGGACTCGATGCCTCAGGGTTTTCAGGGATAATATGGACTAATATGGTTCCTGTGTAGGTTTCAAAGCTGCCTCCGAAAGAAATTGTGATTTTTGAAGGGTAAAAATACAGCATTGTAGTGCTGCTCTGGGTTCAGATTTGCCTCAGTTCAGCTGTGGCTGTGGAAACATTCTAGAAGTAAAACGGTCCTTTTCATGAATTCCCTGCAATAGGAGAGTATTCCAAGAGAGAACATGTTTTTTAAATTGTATTTTAAAGATGTGTGCACTTCTGCAGGAGGTGTGTGCACAGTTCTTGCCTGGGGATGGCACTGTGGCACTGTAATTGTCACACCGGGCTCCTCTCCCAGGAATACATAGGAATTACATAAATTGAACAATAAAAATAAAGCCAGCTTTGAGCCAGCTTTGCAAAAATATAGGGGATAAATAAGTTAGAAACATACAGATAATGTAGCTGAAACACAGCTGATTTAACTAAATGAGAAGCTTGGTGAATGGTAAATTAATTTTTTATTGGACCTGGATACCCAAATTACTTTAAATGTCGTGTAACATCCATTTTGGTGAACAACATACAATAAACACAAGGAACAGCCCTTTGTTGCTGCTCGTGGGCAACAGTGAAGGGGGAGAGTTACCCCAGCTCTCAAAGCACCCACAACCTTTATGCTCATGTGCCTGAGTCAGGCAAATGGAATTCCTTGTTTATCAACTTAAGCCTGAAAACATAAATAAGTTTTTCCACAAAGTTTTGTGAGTGTGGAGAAATTATTGGAAAGGGAAAAATGAAAAGGTCTGGTGCTTAATTACAGCACTAACCATGAGAGTAATGGCTGCTCTGGTAGAACACCCCAGGATGGTTTGGGACCTTAAAGCCCCTCCAGTTCCACCTCCTGCCACAGGCAGGGACACCTTCCACTGGCCCAGGTTGCTCCAACCTGGCCTTGGACACTTGCAGGGATGGGGCAGCCACAGCTTCTCTGGGCAACCTGTGCCAGGGCCTCCCCACCCTCATATGTGTTCACTTTGACTTGTTTCCAAGAGTTTTGCTGGGAGTATTAGGATTATCTTAATTCCCAGATGTAGAGTCTGAGGGGCAGGGAGATGGACCTGGGCTCTGCCAGGGCAGCCACAGGCCTGTGGCACATCTGGGGAGACATCCCAGGTCCTTTAATCCATTAATTAAGTTTAAGTTTATTAAACTGCTCTGGGCAAAATGAACTGAGAAATAATCCCCTGTGTCTGTATCTGGGCAGACTTAAGTGCAGAAAACCCCCTTGTGTTCTTTGGGTCCTTTAAAAACACAGTGCCCTGGAGACGTTAGAAATACAATTGCAAAGTTTTTTCAATGTCTGCAAACTGAATGCAGTGGGGTGTTTTTCACTGAAGTGTTCTGGCTCCAAGTATCTCCTTAAATTCCCCTTTGGGATCAGGACCTCTCAGACTGTTTTCTTTGCTGTTCCAGGTTAAACACCTCTTCCACCGCCTTGTTTCTATTTCTCAAGCATGCAGGTTTCTGTTCTAATACCTTTGCTGATGGGAGGTAAATACAGTCTAAATTGTCACTTTAACATGTTACACTTTGTAGTGTGTTGAATAATGCATTTAACACGCTGTCAGGATGTACCTGCACCCTGCCAGACGCCTGAAATCCTGTCTGCTTGCTTTGTACCTGCCTTTGTAACCTCAGATGTGGCTATTGGTTTACCAAGCCCTTCATGCTCCGAGGAATCTCCCTTTGCACAGCTGCCATCCCTGCAGATATTCAGGGAAAGGACAGACGAGATGTTCTACAAATAGGTTGAGAGACCCCTCCAGAATTAGAGAGGATGGCTTTTCTCTTCAGTGTCGTTCCTCTGGCGTGTTGTTTCCTTGCCTTGGAAGCTGGAGAAGAAAGGAAGAGCAGCTCTGATGCTCACAAGAACTTCTTTACTGTATTTCTGTCACTAATGTTTTATGTCACCCACCTCATCACACTTGGTTCCTCAGCTGCTCAAGTAGCCCCTTTAACACCTCAAACCAATCTCCAGTTGTGCTTAGCTGCACTTTTCTAGGCCTAGAAAACCTCCCAGTTCCAGTGGAACACACACACACCTCCCTGGCAGCATCTTACTGCTGTGACTTCAGACACAATCCAACAGAAGAGGCATTCACTGCATGGAAAGGCTTTAAAAAGGCTTGATGTCTCATAAAATGTGGCCCCCGAAGGTCAGGTTCACCAGTGTCCCTCACCTTTTCTATCCCAAACATAAAACCAACTTTTGTGACTCGCTGTCCTCCCCAGCAAGGCAGAATCCCAGTGCTGTGAGGGGCTCTTTGGGAAAAGGGCAGCAGACCATCAGTCACCAAGTGTCTCATCTGGACAGGTTTAGTTCATGTGAAAAGCAAAGGAAGGACTTCCACATCCAAACCTCTGCTCCAGAGGGAGCCAGGAAGAGAGAGTGTGCAATTAAGATGCTGTGGGGCTTATGCTCTGTGTCTTTGGAGGTGGGAGTAGAATTAACTGTGGTCAGTCATATGAGAATAAAAGCTGGATGGACTGTTAATCTTTTCACACTTGGATTATTTGCAGCCACTGTAATCTCCCAGTTGGCTCCCAAATGCTTGGTTTGGGTTGTGAGTGGCCTCTTGGCTTGGACAAGGGTTAAACTCTGTGTTCAGGGCCTGGGGAGGTGCACAGGGTTCCAGAGCTGTAGGACCACTAGTGCCATTCTCTGCTTGTAATTCCTGAGCCCACAAAACTGAGAAGGCAAGGGGTGGATAAAAGGGTTGATTGAAAGCCTGGCTTTCAAGTTTAGATTAAATGACAGAAATTCAAAACAAAGATGGAAAAGGAGAAGACAACAAAGGAATGATTATTGTGGGATGTTATTTTTTCACAATACAAGGAGCACCAGAAAGCAGAAAAAATGGGTTTCAAAACAAAAAATGAAAGTAGTGTTTAAGAAAACGGGTGATTCAAGAGTGGGGCCTTTGCATTTGATGCTGCAGCAGCTTGAAATATAGATTAAATCCAAAAAGGGCTCAGGGATTTCCTGGAGGACACATTCCAGTGTTCCAGAGGGCATCTTCAGCACTGACAAAATGCAGGTCTCTGACTGTTTGGAGGATGGTGACACATCACTGTGGGCTTGTCCTTGATTAGACTGTTCTTTGAGCATCCAACACCAGATGAACAGGGTCAGGTGGACTCTTGGATTGACCTGCAGCTGGATTTCCACGGGGAGAAGTGGCTGATAACTATATTGTTCCCTAATGTCTTGTGGAATTGATGGCTCTATCTGAGTGGAATGAAGAGTTTTTTCTGTATGGAGTTCAAAAACCTTTTGAATCCTTGCACAGCATTTGGTACAAGAGTGCTTTTAAAATGCAGGTCATTATAGTCCTGTGTCGAGCTCTGGGTAGTGAATGGGGATATATTTCTTCCTCAGAAAATTCTATTTATACTGCAATGATGCTGCAGGCCAATTTCTGTATCATTTCTGTGCATTTACCTTTGTTGATGATGGTTTATTTGAAGAAGTCTGCTTTTATATTGTCAGTGACTTAATGATGAGAATCAGAGCTTTAGGATTTGCAGGAGAAAGGAAGTGCTTGACAGGCACTGCTGAGATGGTTTAACCAATCTTTCATTTTAACAATAGGGAAATAAAATAAATCAAGTGCAGAAATAGATATTTCTGAAGCAGAAAGTAATGCTCATCAGCATAGACAAACACATAAAGGGTTGATGTGTTTTAAAACTCTGTCAAAGGTTCCTGTTCAAGAGGCACGTTAAAAACAATTGGTGTGGGCTCCTTCTGCACCTCTGGTGTTCCAGGGTGGATTAAAAGGAGTTTAATAGGCAAAGGAGGATTGCCTGGAGACAGGAGTCTGGAATGGCTTTTCATTGCTTGCTTCCCTGCTCTGCCAACTCCATGCCCTTTGCTTAAGGCTCCTTTGAAATAATTTGCTGTTTGCAATGAATTTTGTTGCTAAACCCCGAAACGTGGGACTATCAAGGGACAGGAGTGTCACCTCTGGCAGATCAGAGCTCCCACACGCTGGGAGAAGTGATGCTGCCCTGAACAGAGCTTTGCTTGTCTGGGGTGAGCTACAGCTTCAGGAGACCTTTCTGATGAGGATCCCAGAGGTGAGAAGCCCACCTGTAACTCAGCTTTCCTGTAGGATTACGACCAAGATTGTGCCATTTGCAGGTACATCAGTTCAGGGACTGATTTGTCCATCAGTCCTCCTGAGCTCCTCCAGCAAAGACACCGACAGGTGTTCCAAATCAACCTGTTGGAGTGTGTTGACAAACCAGAGCACTGATTTCAGTGACCAAATTCCTCCTCCCCACCCTCACAGCACAGCAGGGTCTGCAATATTTGCTCGTAAAAGAGGTGTTACTGCCTGACATTGCAGTCCATGAGAAGGTGTTGAATTCCACAGATATTTTCCAGAGCCCACACAATTCCCTGCATTGATGAGAACTGAGCTGCTGCTTCATCACCCAGAACTTGCCTCAGCTCCAGTAACAGTGGGAAGTTCAAATACCTTGAGCCACTAAACAGCAACTTGCCCTGGATTGTGCTGTCCTTGTTCTTCCTTGTTCTTCCTAGAGCTGCTTAAAGTCAACCTTGAACTACTCCAGGCCTTCAGGATATCTGCAAACTTGGAAATTGCTCTGGTTGTGTCTCAGAGAGGCTTTCCTGAAGAGAATTATTTGGTTGCATAACTGCAGAAGTGTTCCTGCTGGATTCTGGAGTGTTCCCCTCTGTCCTTTTCTCCTCTGTGGTTAACTAAACACAAAAAACTATAGTTTGGGGAATGTTTGTTAGGGATCAGAGCAACTTTGAGGGCTGGTGAATGACATTTATCTAATTGAGAGACTTGTCCCTGATAAATGTGCTTCAATCTCACCTGAGGTTCACAGAAATTAAGCAGTTTCTGATGCTGTTGAGCGCTGATATCTCTACAAATAGTGTTTGTTCCCTACACCTTGGAGCAGGCAATGAAACAAATCTGTTCTTTGTGAGTCTCATTGGGGAAAAGGGGTGCTTTGAAAGTGAGATTACAGATGGCATTAGCCCTGACCTGATGATCTGTGAGCATTTAAAGAATATCTGCCATTAATACATACTTTTGACAATGGGACAGGGCTGCAGCTGAGTACTTTGCATGACAGCAATTTTCCCTTGGAAAATACAAACCCAATGAAATCATTCCCCTGGTGATTTGCCAGTTTAAATGGCGTGTTTTGATAAGACCAGTACTTGTAATTGAGACTTTTGCTCCCTAAATTAACAGGGAAGACACCAGGTTGATTTGATGTGCCTGAAGTACTTCAGGGCTATTTGTTCTGCTGGTTTCATGGAGAGTTTGTTTGCTTTGTACTTGCTGAAAGAGGATGTTTTGAAGTCTGCATGTTTTGCCATTTCCAGCAGAATGGCAACTTCTGTTTTTAAAACAAACAAACAAATCCCCTTTGCTTGGAGAGGCAAGTTTGCTCCCTTGGAACAGAAAGAGAAATAAAATGCTGCTTCTCTTTATGGTTCTTGTCACCCAGCAAAGCCTCAGTCTTTTTAAAGGCAAAGCAAGGGAAAACCTTGACTGGGTTTGCCCAGCTTTCAGAAACTGCTGGATAAGATTCTTTATGATGTAGTAAACAGAAAGACAAGAGTCCATGGTAATATTGGTTGAACTTTTGAGGACTGGAATTTCTCCCCATATAAAAAACAGTGTTGGGTGATAAAGTCTCTCGGTAGCTGTGGTAGGAGAAATCAGCCAAAACCTGAAATGTAATTATAATGAGCAGCAAGAAGTTCTGCAGGAAGAAAATTGGCATTTAGATGTCTGATTTAAAGGGAACTCAGAAAGGACTAAAGGCCATCTGTGCTCCTGCAGATCCCCCAGATTAAAGTCCTGATCTTTTACTACTCAGCTTGTCTGGCAACTTAAATACTGCCCACTTGAATCCTTATTGCCTGCATTCCAGGTGCCTTCCCTGCCTTTATTCCAGATGCCATGGCAGGGCAGCAGCCTGGCAGAGAGAGTCTTACCTGGCAGTGTGAGTCTGATCAGCTGCATCCCTGCAAACCAGGCTGTGAGTGCTGCCAGTGGCAAGTGTTTGTCCTGATTCAGTGGCTCAAAGGTACCCCTGGATTCTGGGAATGCCAACACCAAAAAAGGGTTGGAATAGATATTCCCAAGAACTGCTGGTGACTTGTGGAGTCCTGACCACTGACTCCTGGGAAAGTATTTGTGGCTGGGTCCCCCCAAGTCCCAGCTCTGTCACTCCCTGGAGCGACCCATCCTTACCTGGTGTGCATTTTTTATGCCCCCTTACCAAGAAAAGCAGCTTCCAAAAGGCTTTCTCAGTGTTTAAAAGAAATAACAGCTCTGCTGAGCTTCTGAAGGTCAGTGTACAACAGCATGACATGAGATGTGGCACCACTGCTAATCTAATCAGAGGAAAACAGATGTGGGAAGCTCCTATGATTTCCTGCTTATTAAGATCAGATTTGTCCTGTGATTATGAGTGGTTTTTGCCTTCTGGAGATGGGGATGCTCAGACAATACTCTTAAAGATGCAGTTGAGAATTATTAAGAGCTGGTTTGGCAGAGTGTCTTCCCTATCTGCTCTTGGCATTAATTTACTAAAGAGATAAATGTTATCCCCTTCAGAAGCAATTAGGACAATGGGTTTATGTGTGTGTGCATCTCAGACAAGTAGGAAAATGCCACAGATTTCATAATCTTTGCCATTTTTTCTGAAGACAATTAACTGGGTTAAGCAAACTCTCCTTGGCTCAATGGCCAGACCTTCAAACAGTGCCTGCCTGGTTTTATTTATCATTTACTACTTAACATCAGTTACGAGTTTCTATTTCCAGTGTCCTATTTTTCACGCTTGATGGGATTTTTGTTTGAAGATTTCCCACTGCCAAGCACCTACTTAAACCTCTCCATCTAGGAGGGCTGATATTTCTGGTGGAGTAAGACTGCAAAGACCAGTTTAATTAGTAATTGTGGGGTGGTTATCAACCCTAAAACTCAGTTAAAGTTTAGGTGGGAGAATACACTTGAAATCTCTCTTGTTTTCCCTGTTTATTTACATTATGCTATCATACATTCCTCCCCTAAAGCTGTTCCAGGGAGGGTATTTATCCTCTCTTGGTGTGTAACAGCCCTGCCAAGTACCACCAACCTGTAAACAAGAAGTGCCAAATGTTTGTTAATTTTAAAACCAAAGTGAAGATGTGGCTGTGAGGGGGGATTAACACTCCAAAGGATACAGGAGGGTGCCCAGGTGAGCTTGAAAGCATATCAGGGGTTATCAGCTGAATCTCCAGAATTCCCATCTGCCTACACAAGCACCACAAGCAGATGTTTTACTGCCTTTGCTCAGCGTGGAGCAGCTGCTGCTCCAGCCTGGAAACACCAGCTCCTCAGATTAACAGAGAAATCCAAGGTTGAAGGTAATGATGTCTGAAAATAAACTAGAAAGGGCAGGCTGGTGGAAATTAGACAGGGCTGATTAAAAAGAACATAAGGATCTCTGACAGTTCTCAAATACCTGCTGTGAGATCATCCCAAACTTGTGTTTGCTTG
This sequence comes from Platyrinchus mystaceus, assembly GCA_035041135.1. Taxonomy (NCBI): domain Eukaryota; kingdom Metazoa; phylum Chordata; class Aves; order Passeriformes; family Tyrannidae; genus Platyrinchus; species Platyrinchus mystaceus. The sequence continues at coordinate 1,653,762 of JAWWLV010000065.1, read as the reverse complement.
ATGTGTACCGTGTCCTTCCCTGAGAGCTGGAGTGGGGTGGATGAGGTGGAGCCAGGAGGGAAGAGGGATTTAAAGTTATCTCTAAGAACTACTGTCTAAAGGTGAAAGGACTGTTCTTAACTTGGTAAGAAATTTTTCCTTGATGAAAGGACTGTTCTTGAGTGAGCTAAAGCTGGAACCAAAAGGATGGAGCTGCTCAAGGTCTGTCAGGGTTGGAACCCAAAGGATGGAGCTGCTCAAGGTCTGCTAAGGTTGGAACCCAAAGGATGGAGCTGCTCAAGGTCTGCTAAGGTTGGAACCCAAAGGATGGAGCTGCTCAAGGTCTGCTAAGGTTGGAACCCAAAGGATGGAGCTGCTCAAGGTCTCTCTGGATGATCAGGAGTCAGAAGTTGAGCGATGCTGTTGAGTCCCTGAGCCTTTGGCTGCAGCATCTCTGTGCTCACTGAAATGGCAGCACAAAGCACTTCTTCAGCCTTTGACTCTTCTCACTGGAGAAGGATGAGGCACTGATGGCAAAAGCCACAGCCCCTGCTTGTTCCAAGGGTCTGCATGAGGAGAACTGTCCTTATGAAGAAGGGCTGCGGGGTCAGCCCCCTGCACTTTGGGAAGATTGAATCCTCAGCAGGAATTGCCTCTGCTGCACTTCATGAACAATTTGTTTACATAGACAACTTTTCATCTTCCACAGTGAATAATAAGTGAGGTCTCCAGGGATCAATCCCTGGTCTGGTTGTTGCTTTTCATTTGTAGGCCAGGCTTGCATGATTTAGACTGTCCGAGTTTCCATCTGAATTCCGAGGCAGCTGCTTTATGGCCCTTTCCTTGCACAAAGGATCTTAGTAAAAACCTACATTATGGATCTGGCAGATTAAGCTTCCCTTTGAAATACTTTGCAGTAAAGTAGAAAAGAGGTGTTATGACCTGTCTGCCACAGAGAAGAGAACCCCAGTCCATCAGTGCTGAAAATACAGGTCCTTCCCTCTAAGCACGTGCACTGTAACGGTGTGGGGGGGATAATGAAGAGCTCTGTGTGTGCTGAGGACTAAAGTCATTTTTAGTCATTTGCATATTAACCTCCAGAGTCTCAGGTCAAAAATTGCTGCCTGTGATTTGAAGGGTTTGACTTTACCTTTAATTCTTAGATCTTTTTTTTTACTTTTTTCCATTCTGGCACCTCAGATCTCGCAAGCCTTGTGTTGGTGTAGTTCCACCTCTGGTGGCTGAAGGTTTCCAGAATGACTCCCAGCTCTCCATGTTAGTTATTTAAAGCTAAATCTCTCCTTCTGGAGCCCTTATAATGTCTGAATTTTGGTGCAAAGTGTTTCCCCTGACATGCTGTCAGTGCTGGGGTGATTTCCCTTGCTGAGCTGCAGAGGTAACACAGATTAAGAGACCGTGGGGTTGGTTCAACCTTTGGAGCAAAGGAGATGCTGCAGCTCCTTAGCTGTGAAAAATCCTGGAGCAAATAGTGAGATTATCCTTTGCAACAGCACCAAATGTACTTAATTCAAATTAAGTCTTGGAAGGGACTGCTGTTTCCTGTCAAGTTGTTTATTTAAAAAAGTACTTCGGAGCAAATAATTCATTATCTTCTCACCTTGCCTTTGGTGATTGCTTATAATAAGAGTCCACTTGGAGCAGCAGTTGGCTTTTTCCTTCATTATGTATACATAGACCCAAAGAATTCTTTATACTCCAGTAAACATAATTTGTATTTCATGACGTATTATGAGTTTCCTGTTGTATGAATGTCTTAAAATGAATTTATAAATAATTTTTATGGTTCAGTGAGAAAAGCCATTAAGGTGTTTTAAATGTTTGGAAGTGCAGGAGTTGAAAGAGTGGTTTGATATATGGGGTGCAATGGGAGTTGGGAGCTGTAAAGGAATGTTGCTGTGGTTTAACAAAGAAATCTAGAGGTCTTCAACTGTAAGTTATTAAAATCACTACCAGTAGAAATAGTATAGAGGAGAATTTAAAGGTGAAAGAACTCAGGAAAAATTCAAGTAATAATATCACAGTGTTCATTCACTTATTGTAATCTGTTCAGATCAAGGCAAATGTCAGATGCATTTTGAAATGTGGGAATGGCTTCCCACTGCCAGAGGGCAGGGTCAGGTGGGATATAGGGAAGAAATTCCTCCCAAGAGGGTGGGGAGGGGCTGGGATGGAACTCCCAGAGAAGCTGTGGCTGCCCCTGGATCCCTGGAAGTGTCCAAGAGCAGGTTGGAGCAACCTGGGCTAGTGGAAGGTGTCCCTGCCCATGGCAGGGGGTGGAACTGGATGAACTTTAACATCCCTCCCAACCCAACCCATTCCATGATTCTCTGCTTTCCAGGTGCTATTTATTTATTTATAATTGCCTAAAGTCTGAAGTAAATTACTCAATGTCTTAACATCACTGTAGCCACTTGCAAAATGATCAGAGAAAGCAGAAAAACTTATTTCAAATGCTGGTTTGTGCAGAAATCTGTGACTCAGAAAACAGGGCACTTCTAGGCTACTGCTCATAAACTGATAGGGGAACTTGAATCCTCTTGAGGATTAAAATGTCGTAGTTGATAAGGAATTCTGTATTAACTCAATAAGTCAGGTTGTTGATTTAAACAAACAGCTAAAACCCAAACCCACACACAAACCCAGCAACATAAACCCAAAAGCATTTTTCTGCAGAACATTTCCCCGTTAGAAAATGGTGCAGGAAATACATCAGTTTTGGCAGAGTTTTGTTGTAAAACAGAGAATCAAAAAGTGGCTCATGGTTCTGGATTATTTCTTGACCTCCCTCTTTTCAGATCTCAGGTTTTCAGATGACTCGAGTGGGCAGACATTTGGAAGGGTGGGTTGGCTCATGGTCTCTCATTGAAGCTGTCAGTGGGTGTCTGGGTCAGCTTTTCCTTTCAGGAGACACTTCCCTAAATAATACATCTTCCACGTAAGGATTGCCATGGCAACAGCTCATTTTGAGACACAAAACAATTAGATATCAAACCCCCACAGAATCCATTGCCAATTCCTGCCAAAAGGCAGGTAGTGACTTAAACATCTTCATTTCTGGGGGCTAAAAAACCTGCTGCTGTCTGCCACTATTAGATGAAGGATCACACTTAAAATCTCCCAAAAGTCTTATTTAGGTAGAAATGCCCAATTCCCCTTTGAATAGGTGTCTTGTAATGAAAGTGGCTTTATTTTAGTCAACAAACACCCCTCCTGCCCCATCCAATATATTACAGTGACTGACCTTTAGTGGGGAAATGGTCACCTTGCCTTAAAAACTTTACAGCTTCTTAAGTATTTAATTTTCACATATAAAACCACCCCAGTGTTATCACATAGGGAGTTAGTTGGGTGTGCAAATTCCTTGCAGGGCTTGAAAACTTCTACCACAATTCCTGGAAGGTTTGCCTGTGAGCAAGGCTTGAAAACGAGACATTCTCTCCATTGCTGGAATTCCACAGTAAATGTCAGCATGAATAGAATTAGAATTTTTATATATCACCACCCCTCTGTTCTGCTGGAAGAGCAAAATCCAATGTGCTGGCTGATGGCAAAATGTCACTGCTCTGTTGCAAGCACTTGTGGGTATAATCCAGATGTGGGGGTGATATTTTCTCTGCTAGAGGTCACTTTAAAAAAGGGCACGGGGAAAGAAGGGATGGAAAAGGGTGTTCTGTGAGCTGGAAATGACAGCAGAAGTTTTGTCTGCAGTAGAAAACTTCTGTTTGGGCAGTGTTGGTGCAATTGAACAGCATGTTTTTACTTAATAATTAAATAAATCAGTGTAGAAATGCTTTTTACCCAGGTAGAGTGGCCCTGTGGGAACAGGGGCTGCTGTCTTGGTGCAAAGAGTCTTCATGGCTGGAAGTGCAGGTGTGTGGAAGCCCTGTTTTTACAGGTAAAGGTTGATCAAGGTTAATGTGGCCGTGCAGAACGCCTGGAATGACAATTATTACATGAACTCAGAGCAGCAGCACAACCAAAGCTGAAGTGAAATCCTTTCTACCTGACAGGAGGGGGGAGCAGGGGAGGGTTTGAGCTCTGCTTCCAGGGAACAAGAGACAGGAGGAGAGGGAAGGGACTTAAGATGTGCCAGGGGAGGGTCAGGTTGGACACCAGGAGGAATTTCCTCATGGAAAAGGTGGTTAAATATTGGCAGGGGCTGCCCAGGGAGGTTTGGAGTCTCCACTCCTTGGAGATGTCCCAGGAACGCCTGGACGTGGCACTCAGTGCTCAGGGTGGGGATGGGGCACAGGTTGGACTCGAGGATCCTGGAGGGCTTTTCCAACCTCGGGGATTCTGGGATGAGAAGGCAGCACACAGGCAGGTGGGAGTGTGTCAGATTCCCTCCCTCCCATGGCAGGAGGCACTTGTCAGGTCCCATTAGCACATCCTCGAGGGAGGGTCCCTTCCACTGAGGAGCTGGTGGGTCTGTAGGGTCCAAGCTGGAACTGTGCACTGATGTGCTGGCACTGCAGAGGAGGGGTTGGGCTGCTGCCTGTGATCCCTGGAGAGCAGATGATCTGCTCCCACCTCACCCTCCAAACTCACCTCGCTAAGGGCAACACAAGGTCATCCCCTAAATCTGCTGCTCCCTGAAACAAGAGCTTCCATTCGCAGAAACGACTCGGAGCTGCTTCATTTTTGAAGGGAGATCCTCTCTTGGCATCTTGGGTGGTTTTTGGGAGAGCAGAAACATTACTGATAAATGTTCCTACAACTCTTTTCTCCCTGCTCTCCTCCACCCAGTATCCTGTAGCCAAATACGGTGTCCCCTTCAATTATTCCTTGTCTCCAGAGACCTACGTCAGGGATTTTCAGTGGCTCTGGTTTAACCTGCAATTTAACGTGTGAGTCATTTTTATGGCACGAGAATGGGAACTAAATAAAATAATATGGGCTATTTTTACTGTGAACTGTTTAATTTTGGGTCACTGTGGCCAAGTTGTACCAAGTTAATTCAATTTAAATTGAATTTCCCACAAACACTGCACTTGAAGGATGTCAGCAAACATGGAATGCTGAGGATTTGTTGTTCCTAACTGGGGTAGTCTGATCAGGAAAATTTTATTCCAACTGCTGATTTAAAAAGACACTCCTGGTGAAATAGAGGATCTCAAATTGTGTCAGGAGGTAATTTGAAAGAGTTCAACAAACTGTTTCACCCTTAACTCAGCCTTTCCTGAAGTACAGATAAAAATCTATAGATAACATGAGATCACACTTCTACCTAATGTTAATACAATTTATTTCTTTTTAGGGCAGTTCCTGTAAAAATGATGCTTAGAACCATATTCTATATTCTTTAAGTGTATCTTAAGAATAATGGGATAACCAGTTCAAGGAAATTCTGGCATGCAAGAAGGATTTGAGTCAGTATAAATAGTCAAGTCTGTTGATTAGATACCCTGTAGTAATTTTTTAGAAAAAAATAAAATATTGATTTTAGGTGTTGGTGTTCCTACATGTTAAGTTAATAGTAAATGAATTAACTTGTTAAGTTTCAAAAGTCTGACATGTTTGTAAGGTAATGAAGCAAAATATTTCATTTAAAAAAAATAAAATAAAGCAATGAACAATGGGATGGTTGAAACCAGGCTCAAAATTCAGTTTGTTCCACAGTAACCCCAGGCTTCAGTTCAGGATAACTGGGAATATATGAGCTTCTACCATTAATTAATGGTTATAGAAACAATTTAATTGGGGAATAGAGCTCATATCACTGGCTTGGTATAGTGAAGCAACAAAGTACACACGTTAAGGAACAGATATAGAAGTTTTATAGCTTTATTTAAAAGGGTGGGAAACCCAAAGCTGTCAGGAATATTACAACTGCCTCCTGTAGAAAGAATGTGCAATTAAATAAGCAATTAGTTATGGATTATTCACTCAGCTTCACTGTTGGATATTTGAGTAGCACGTTAACCTTGAAATGACTGCTCTTATATCCCTTATTGTTCACCAATAAATTAAATCTGCATTAAAAACCCCACACCCTTCCTGGGCTCGAGCTTGCAAAGAGGTTTTGCTGCTGGTTCTCTTCTCATACCTGGGAGACTGAGGCAGCACAGTGCTACAGGCTGGATGCACACATAGAAGATTATCTTCCCTGCCTAAAGTGCTCTTAAAGAAGTGGGGAGTGAGGGAGAGGGGAGAAGAGATGGGAAACCTTCCTGTAAAGAGGGCACAGCTTTGCAAGGAGTCATGGAATCATGGAATGGATTAGGTTGGAAGGGACCTTAAAGCCCATCCAGTGCCACCCTCTGCCATGGGCAGGGACACCTTCCACCAGCCCAGGTTGGCCTTGGACACTTGCAGGGATGGGGCAAGAACTTAAAGGTAAACTGTTTTGTTTTTTTTAAACAGTCAGTCCCTAAAAAACCTTTTTCTGAGTCTCTCTGAGTCCAGCACCCAAATGCAATTGTCCCTTCCCTGTCTCAGAGTCCCCTGGGGCTTCTCTGGGATCAAAACACGCCCTGACATGTCCAGCCTGTTTGGATTCCCCCGGCCCGGTTGTGCTCCCGAACTGGCACCACATGCTCGTGTCCATTGGCAATAACTGGAAGGCATTTTATAAAATGACTGGAACTGGATCAGAACTGAGGTTATTTTTTGTTTTTCTGAGCAGTGTTTGCATGGGTCCCCTCCACTTTGGGCTGTCCACCAGGTAAAAGGGGTGTTCAGCATCTGTGTGTTGGCACCTCGTTTTCCTTCCAGTCTTGCCTAACCAAGTAATGCATTTTTTTTCACGAGGAAACAAATTTTTATGAGGAAAGGAGAAGGAGGAGGTAGTTCAGAGCTATTGCTCGCTGTCACAAACACTCATGTCCATGCCCTGTTGCCAAAATCCATTATTGCATTGCCCTGCTCTAGCCCAATGTGTTTCTATGTGACTACACAGGCCAAACAATCAAGGGGATTGCTATTAAATGCCTCCTTACCTTTCTCAGTGTGATCCATCACCAGAGATATTCCAGATGCTGTCAAACAAAATGGAAAGCAAGCACATTGGAGGGCAATGAACCATGTGAAACCACTGGTACCACATGTACCTGTAGCTGTTTGACCCTGGCTGGACATCAGGTACCCACTAAAGCCACTCTCTCCCTCCCCTCTGCAACTGGACAGAGGAGAGAAAATAGAACAAAGGATTCATGAGTTGAGATAGGAGCTGGGAGAGGTCACTGAGTGATCACCATCATGGGCAAAACAGACCCAGAGTGGGGATATTAATTGAATTTCTTACAAAGAGGATCAGAGCAAAAGAGTGAAAAGTAAAATAATCCTAAAAACACCTTCCCCCCACCCCTCCTTCCTTCCAAACCCGACCTCCTCCCCCAGCAGTGCAGGGAGATGGGAATGGGGGTCACAGGCAGTTGTTGTTTCTGCTGCTGCCCAGGGAGAGGAGTTGGAGTCCTTGTCCTGCTGCCATGGTGAGTCCATCCCATGGGAGACAGTTCTGGATGTTCCTCTCCAGGGTGAGTCCATCCCATGGGAGACAGTTC
>JAWWLV010000065.1:1628326-1646160 GCA_035041135.1 Platyrinchus mystaceus | reverse complement strand
TCTGGATGTTCCTCTCCAGGGTGAGTCCATCCCATGGGAGACAGTTCTGGATGTTCCTCTCCATGGTGAGTCCATCCATGGGAGACAGTTCTGGATGTTCCTCTCCAGGGTGTCCCAACCTGTGGCAGGGGGTGGCACTGGATGAACTTTAAGGTCCCTTCCCACCCAAACCATTCCATGACAACCACATGGTCATTTAGGGAGAAATTTTAGGGAGAAAACTTGAAGGAAATGCCACCCTTGTGAAAACGAGTTTGCATTTTAATGCTTATAAACCCAGATGATTTCTCCTTGGACAATTCATCCTCTTCAGGAATCTGAGAAGGGGCAAACACATTTCTTGGCACCACTGAGATCCCAGGACAAGTTCCTTGACTGTTGCACATCGTCACTGGGCTGTTTCTCCCGTGGACTGATGAGTTTGCTGGTTCACAGATCCATCCAGAGGGACTGTGTGGATCTCCAATATATCCAGCAGGCTTGATGTTCAGGAACATTTAGGAATATGGGACACATTAGGACTTCTGCTACCTTCTTTAACCTTTTTTTTTTTAATTTTTACCAACACAAAAAAAGGTCTGGGACTGAATTTAGCAGTTTCTGTGTTTTCATAAAGAGAAGCAGGGCTGGGCACAACAATTCCACACACCATCAACTGATCATGTTAGAAACATAGAATGAAGTTTTCACTGCTTAAAGGGAGAAGACTCTTTTTTGAATTCAAAATAAATCAGAAATATTAATGTGTTCAAGAAATGAGTTTAATGATGTATTTAAAACCCATTAAATTAATGTTTCTCATTAGTGGCACAGCCTAATCATTCTTTGCAAGCAGGGAAAGAAAGTAAGGCAATATAGTAAAAGATCAAATAGTGATTCAAAATTAATTAATCCAGCATTGTATAAATCAGGTAGCTTCAATAAAAGTACTAGTTCAGTATTCAGCTCTTTTGGGCAAAATTAAAAATAAAACCCACCTTAATTAGTGCCTTTTCACTCAATCCAGCTGACCTATTTATTTTTAATTGAGCTACAGGGTGCTAAGCACACTGTGGAAGTGCTAATTGCAGTAGTAAACTTTAACATTTCCCTCTGGACTCCATACCTTGTTTTCTGGGAGATTATCTCAGAATACTGGAGAAAATTGGTACCTTGCTGTCCTGGGAGTTGCTGTTGGGCTTCCTCTCCAGCTCTCGACCTGATTCATGTTGTGCAAACACCTCGTGGCTCTTGTTGCCATGAGCTTGCTTCCACTATGCCAACATTTACTTTGCATTTTGTGGTGTGTGAACCAGTTAAAAGAACTCTCTGAATGACAGGAGGGTAATAGACTGTGCTGCTAACTTCAATCATTTGTAAAATTAAAACTGCTGGACAATTCTTTTAATGTACTATTATTCTATATTGTATTTATACCCATGTGCCTCTTGGCACTCAGGTTTTCTTGCCATCCTGGAAGTGGTCGTGTTGTTGTGAGTCAGTTTTATTCTTAGCAGACAAAGGAGAGAGGAAAACCAGCTCAGGGACAGCATGAAGGAGGGACTGGGATCAGTTCCTGAACCTCATAACATGCACTGGATAATGTTATTGTGGCCAATGCTGTGAACTGGAGCTGAACAGACTGGTATTGTCAAACTGGTATTTCCCATTGCTGTTTCACTAACCCTTTTTTCCCCCTGCAGCTTCAGATTTTACTGAATTTCTCAAACACTAATCCCCAGACATGATTGTCTGTGTTGCAGCCTGAAGAATAACTCCTTTTAAAGTAGGGTCTCCTCACTGGAGAATTAAAGCTCATCTGAATGCCCCGTACTGAGGCCTCGAGAATCAGCAGCACTTTGGCAGCTCTTGGGTGAGGCTGGGAAAGCAGCTTTGTTATAAACTGTCTGAGGAGATCTTAAAAGCCCAGATAAGATTTAGGCAGTGCCCACAGAGGTTTTTAATGAGGATGAGTCAGGTGGCTGGGCAAGGTGAGAACACCCTGAGCCTGCCTGACTCTTCTTGCTAAGCCTGTGCTCAGCTGCCACTCTGCAAGAAGCCAGTTTTATTCTTCACTGCATTTAAAGGCTCAGCATCTCCTAGAATTGAACCCATAGTTCCAGTTCATCCTGTGACAGATATTTACTGCTGGGTCATAAATGTGATCCCATCTGGCTGATGACATTTGTAGGCTCCCTGAGATGCCTGTGTGCTCCTGCACATGACAAACTGCTTCTGCAGGTTGAATGGCCTGTAATAGGGAGGATAAGAGCAGCAAACAATCATGAATTGGATTTTGGACACTCTCTGGTTATTTTCTGCCTCCCTTTCCAACAAGCTAATGCAGTGAGAGAGTTGTTATAAAAGGTTTCATGCTGGACTTGAATTTGTATCTTGGGCACCTAAGTATTCCTTACAAGTGCCAAATATTCAAAAATCATGAACCAGAATCTCCCAAAATAATGAGAAAGGACTTATGAAGTACCTAAGCAATTGTCCTCTGCTTCATAAGTGTTAAAGGCACACTGACATCATATTTTCAAGTTTTGGCCACTGTTCACAATGCCTTTTATTTGAACAAAATGGAACAAGTCCTGCTCTCCTCCTAACCATCCCCTTCCCCTCTCACACTGTCCCACAAAGCAGTGGCTGCCTGGAAAGCAAACCCAGACTGTCAGGCTCTGAAGTCACCACTCCTTGCCTGTTTTACTGTAGTTATTTTTTATGTAAGGCATCATTAGGGAGTTATTCAAACCACTGCAGTGGAGATAAATTTTCTGCAGCTGAAGGAGCCCCAGACCACTAGACACAGCCAGCAAACAGAGCACCAGATCTTAGTTCATAAATGATACACAGTGAAAGGGTCAGGTGCACCTGGAACAGCAGCAAACCCTCCCCACCACACCTGGGGATGGCAAAAATGAACACCAGCAAGGAACAGCTGGAGTGGAAGAAGCTGCAGATGTCAGTTTGCAGATCTCAGTCAACCCTGTGTGCTGCAGGATGATCAAATGCTGAGGAAGGTTAAACTCAGCACTTCCTCCTTTGTTCCAGGTTTGTGTGGCATTCCTGGAATTGTCCCTGAGCATCTAACAAGGCCATCTGGGGAATTCCAAATGAAGACTGCCAGCAGAAATCAGCCCCTGTGCTTCAGCCTGACCTGAGAGAGGCTGTTTAATACTCCTGTCATGCCAAGTGAATTTGCAATAAAGAACTTCATTGTTTATTGATTTTAGAGATTGATGTGGGCATAAATACTGCTCCAATTGTTTTAAACTTCCAGAACTGCATCTGAGTTTCAAAAGCAACCCCAGACCTGGGAAAGCCTTGTACTCAACACCATGAACTTGATATGACTCCAAACTTTACAGCAAGGACCTGGCCCTGTTTGAATGCTCTTAAAACCTCTCTAATGCTTTGTAAGTGGAGGATTAAGTGATCTTGCACTAGATAAAAGCATGCTGAGGAACTGAGACAGCTCACACTGTGCACTGTGTGATCCCACAGACTTATCAGGGGCTGCACCTTTGATGTGGATGGAGTTAATCCAGACACTCTTCACTGGAACAGGGATCAACACGTGGCCTGAACCTTCATCATGGAACATGCTGAAATCTGAGGTTCTCCTGGCACCTACTGCTTCTAAATTAGAGTTCTAATGATTTCCCTTACAAAGGTAAATGATTTTAGATATGGATTCAATTCTCAAATGCTCCCAGCTTTGAGCACCCACTTCAGTAATCCCTCGTTGGACTTTGATTGGACTTCTTAGAGTCTGAATGAAAACCCCTGTTGAACCCAATTGAATTTTTGCCACAATTTAATGTGGGAATGGAACAGAACAGATAATTGTGTCTTAGTTAAAGAAATCTGTATGATGAGCTAAATCTGCATGTTTAGCATGATTTCTGGGATAGTTCTTTCTTATGGCACTGAAACCTAAATATTTTTTCAGCACTGAGTTATTTTCCTTCCTAACCCTCCCTGGGAAGTTTGGGCTGGAGAGACCAAGTGGGTCACACAGATTTGTGCTTTTGCTTTCCAAACCCATCCTTAAGTCCCTGGGAAGCAGATGCTGAACCCAAGTGCTTCTGCAAATCTCTGCTCCAGTGGTTTCTTCAGTGACACTTCAGGGCTTTGTGGGTGAGTTGTGAAGATGGGTCCCGATTCCTTAGGGGTCCCCCTGAAGGACAGGGCCAAACTTCCAGACCTCTGAGCCTCTGACATGAGAATATTCCTCTTGCAAGGCTGCTTGAAAAAAAAACCACATGGGAACTCTTTTCCTTGCTGCAGGCTTCTAATTTAAATAAAAAGAATAAATCATCCAAGAATGTATTGCTGTTAGTTCCTTGTGAAAGCTTAAGAGTCCTTGCTATTTCTCCCATGCAATTTCTGTATTTTTGGAGTTTCTGTACATTTCTTTTAGTCTTCTCTGCCGAGGCACTTCTTACAAAGCTTCACTCTCAGCAGTGTGTTATTTATGATGCTCTAAAGGCATCTTGCTGTGGACAACTCCTTCTTAAATGTTAATGCAAATAAATTGCAATCTCTGGTTGCAAAAGCTCCGCACGGAAGGGTTGTTATAACAGATCATAAAAACCTCATTTCCAAAGCCCTCTTGAATGTGTAAATAAAGAAGGGGGCAGTTCAGCCAGCGGTTGTGAGAGGTTTGCCCACCATCTATGCAATTATTAACTAGAGAAACATGATCTGACCCTGGGACTCAGAGCTTGTCCCTTGTCCCCCCTCTGCTTTGCTCTGCAAGACAAACTCCACTCTGCCCTCAGCTTAATTACAGGCTGTTTCCACCCTCATTATCCAGGGACTTCTAAGAAATGGCTTTTGAAGGGTTCAGCAGTGGTTTCAGTGTGTTAATAAAGAGCTAATCACCTGTTTAGGAGTAGTGATTAAAGAAAGTGTATTAAACTAAAGAAAGTCCTTTTGTTCTCGAATAGCAGTCTCTGTATGGTTATTAAAGAATATCTATTTCGTTTTAAATTCATGCTTGATTGTAACCTTGAATTAACTTTCAAGTGCAGATAAGCCCCTAGATTAGGTGTTTTCTCTCAGGAAGGGGAGGAGGGAAGAGAATGAGATTTATAGATAACAGTGAGGAACTGGAACCGGTACAGTCTGCCCATGAATTTAAACAGGGGAGAGACTGGAGGTGGGAAAGTGGGAATACTGGGACATCTCAGCATCTAAAAGACTCCCGTTACAGCATTGTGTGTAGAACCGCTTCCCCAGGGGTTTGAAACCAGTTTTGTTCCTCGTGTCACTCTGCAGATTTCCAGGAGTGTGATACATTGCTGGCTGTTATCACAGTGGAGAGAACTGTGCCATCCACAGCCTGTTAGGGCAGGCACAGTCCAGGGTTAATGGGTGCCAAGGCAAGCTGTCATTTTGATGAGTATCAACGCCAGGTCTACACAAGTGCACCCCAAAAGGCTGGCAGAGAGTGGCTGGTGACTCCCATAACCCATGACTGGACTTTCTCTCCCCCCTCCCTCCAAAAGAAGAAATAAATTGCATTTTATCTCTGGCAATCACACATCATTGCCCATCAAAACAACATGCCAGATTTTTAATAACACAATCACAGGGTATGGGAAATATCAATCATTGCCTAATTTGATCACACACCTCCTGCATTAAGTGCCAGGGCCCAGCCACGGTGTCCAAGGAGGCAGTGGGGGAAAGTCAAACTTCATTTCACTGCTCTTCCAAAGGACAGTAGATATTGGGATTTAGTGTTTCCAGCATTAGGATTTAACACAAACCAGAGGCTTGCTGGGAATTCAGCAGGCTTTGGCTGTGGATGTGAGTGCAGGCTCAGCGGGAACAGGCAGGATCCAGCATTAGGAACAGCTGCAGAGGGCAATGTGACTCAGCTGATCCCATGGAATCCGTGATTCCCCGCTGTTTTGGTACAAAGGTGGCTGTGTGGGGCTGTTCTGCTTCTTGGGAGGAACCAGGAGCTGGTGGTTGAGCAGCTCAGTGGTACAGCCAGGCCTTAGGATGTGTCTGCTGTGATAACAAATGGAGGGCAGGAAGTCCTGCCTGATTATCTTGCATTCCAATTAACCTTTCTTATTATTTTTCCTGCATTACAGTGGCTCTGAGCAGTTGTGGTGTTGGCAAGGAAGATGCTTGAAAGCTGCTCTTAACACAGGCAAATATTTCTGGGCATCAGCAGCTTCTGCAGAGGGCACAGGGAAGGGTGACATGGACCACATAGAATGAAGATGGCTGGGGAGGCAGAGCTTGAGGTCCTCACTAACAAGGCAGGGAAGGGAAAATTATCCCAAATTTTCTAGCATGATTTTTAGTCCTGGAGCATGGGAAGGTTTCCTACACTGACTTCAGGTGTGTGAAACCTCTGTGAAGAGAATCCTGAGCAGAAAAGGCAAAAAGTCTGTTGAAAACACGTCTCCTTTGGTGTTGTGATGAAAGCAAAGCTCTGGAAGGAAAAAATAGTGTTGGTGCCCCTGCCAACATTTAGTGTTGGTCTCAGGGAGTCATCAAACAGGCAAGTGGCAAAGTGTGAAAATCTGTGGGGAAAAAAACCCCCTCATTTCTGTGTGGGGTGTAATCACCTCGGGGTAAGTCAGGGTTAAAAGTTTGAGCAGGGTAAGCTCAGCCTAATATTCTTGCCTCTCTCTGCTTTAATATTTACAGGTCAACAGGTGCCACTTAGGGCAGGGCTGCTCTGCTGCTCTTGGCTTTTGTGCCTGTTCAGAGCATCCCCAGCCCAGCCAGTGCTGGATGAACACACAGACAAGCAGAGCCACTTGTGAGGTTATAAATGGTGTAGTTGTCTTGATTTTCCCTTTGTGCAGGGAGCTGCTTCAAGTAGAGATCATGTCACACAATAATGCAGCTTCTGGAGTGGGTCTCTGGTTAATTCTGCTGCTCTGGGGCTGCTGCTGGCCCTGGCTGGTGTGTTCTGTGCTAACCTGGAGTCAAGCACGTTGTAGCAGTATTTGTAAGGGCCTGGTTTAATTTTGCCTGCAATTTGAAGTTATGTGTTAGTTAAAGGGCCTTTTGTGATGACTAAAAAGAGCAGGTGAATTTTAAAAGGCTGGGCATTTAAAACTTCATTGCTATTTTAATTGAGCTGAATTTTAACATCTGAATGACATCTTTGTTAATACATTAAAGATGTTTAGTGCTATTAATTGACATGGAACGGGGTAGTAGTGAATTTATTATGGGGCTTAAAATACCAACTGGTGTGTTAAAGCTATTTCTGCTTTGCAGTTCTGTTCAATGCCAGTATAAGTTGCTATACAGACTGTTGGAGAGCTGATTATTGATTACATTACCTACCATGTGGGGGCTCAATATCTGCCAGTGAGCACTTCCTAAAAAATGGGTATGAAATCTCCTGATTGGGAGCATCAGCGATGGAAAGGTTGGAATCTGGGAGAGGATGTGATGAGAAGGAGTGTGGTTTCCAAGCCCCAGCCAACAGGGTGCTCATCAAGCAGCAGTTCCAGCACTGGTTTGGCTGATACATGAAATAATAAGATTACTGCTGAAGCTTAAAAATAATACTGCAAGAAGAAAGGGTTGTTATTAACTTAGTTCAGGGTGGGTTTTTTTAAGTTTTTTAATTTATTCTCACCACCATCCAGCCCCACAGTTGTGCCCCCCTGGCTGAAAAGGCTGGCACAGGAGCTGAGAGGGTCAATGGAAGAGCTGAAGGTTAGAAGTGGATCTCAGCTGTGGCCCCTCCTGTAAAATTAAAGAATTTGCTTTCTGTTATCTCTGCTTTTGCCTTCTTGCTCATTGAAATACAAGCTTTTCAAGGAAAGTTATATAAAAACCTTGACAGCTTCATGGCAGCTCAATGTGATGAGCAGATCAATCATTCTCCAGCTTTTCCCCATTTCCTCTGCTGGCTTAAGAGCTGCAGTTTGCATTTCTTTTCCCCCAAAATGATTTGCTTCTCAGGCCTCTGCTACTGAAATTCACTTTGGGTAGTCTCAGCTTGTTGACAGTGACAAAAATCTACTTAGAGAGTGGGAAAAATGTGTGAATATTGTCAGAAAGGACTTGCTCACTTATATCCAGTGGGATAAAACTACGGATGCTGTGGCAGAGACAAGGTCTTGTTCTGCTGCTCTGTGTCCAGAGGCAGATGAAGAAGAAGATTTTTACTTCAAACAGTCAAGGCAATGAGTGGTAAAAGGGAATTTTTGTTTACTCTTCTCTTTTTCACACCCCCCCCCCCTCAGGGTGGGACAGAAATAAAATGGCTTGTTGGAATCATGTTGGGGATCTGGGCAAAGGCTGAGGGAACAAAATGTTTTGTTATGTTTTGTTTTGTTTTTTTCTTTTTGTAAAAAGAAAACAGTGAAATCATGTTCTTTTCCATCTCTTGAAATCTGGTTTTAGTGAGGTTGTATTCAGATTGGGAGGGGAGGGCATCATGGGTGTGGGAAACAACGTGGTGTTAACAACCACCCTCTTGGGAGAGCAACACCTCCCAGCCACCTTCCCTGGGAATATGTTGGGGTTTTCACCCTCTCACAACTAAACTTTTTCAGAAATAAGCCCTGGACAATGAGCCCTCATGGATACACAGGCTTAAAATGCTTTGCTTTGCATGGGAGTTGTCACTGGTGGAGTTCTGGTGGAGCTGCAGGAGAAGCTGCACAGCCTCGAGGTTTATTTGAGTTTTTGGGGAGGTTTCTGGAGAAGATTCCTGATCTACACAACAGAAATGTTCCCTTTCTTTGCCTCAGGGCTTGTTCAGGCCTTATGAAATTTATGGACCATATTCTCCTCTCGAGGTGCCACAACCATCAGAAGGGAATGTGAGGAGCTCTTAAAGGTTCCCTAAGTCATGGAACCACTACACCTTTGCTGATGTAATGGAACTCAGGAAAGACCCAGAGCACAAAGGAAGCCAATCTAATAAATACCTGAACTTCAGAGGGCATTATATCACCACAGGTCATTGCTCTAAATTATTTAAAGCTGAGTATTTGCTATGCAGTTCTACCATTTCTCAGGTGAGGATTTATTGCCTTTTAATTCACTCAAATATCTGAAATGTATTTGATCTGGGAGGAGAAAGCAGACAGAAAGAAAGAAAAATGGCTTTGCTCCCTTTGTAGAGAATTTAAGTGATGCTGCTGGTGTTCCCTTTCAGCCAGAGGACTCGAGTGAGATGTTTGCAGATCATTTATTGGGAGTGGCTGTCACACTCCTGTGGCACAACAAAGACTTCCACATGAAAATATTCCATAGTACAAGAGGAATTGGAATAACTCTCAGGCATTTTGTCTCACAGTAAAAACAGTCTGAAGTTTAATGTGCATTAATGCAGCCCTGTGAGATACATCAGTAAAACCAAGCTCTAAGTGTATTTTTTAAATAGACAAAATCCTCCTGAAGTGAAATTGTAGGTGTGGCCTGAGATTAAAATTTCCCTTGTGCATCTTTCTGAAAGGAAATAAATCACATGGCTCTTCAATTCTATGTTTAGAAACGTAAGTTATTTTCTGTGGTTTTGATTTATAGCTTCACATCTCTTTAATGACTTTAGTTTCAAGAGGCAATGCTGAGTTGTATCTAAAAGCTGAGGACCCATTTTGCACCAAATCCTGAACTACCTCCAAGAAAATGGGTTGTGTCATGAGAGTGTAGAGTGAAATCAGTCTTAAAGTTGATGTTCTCAAATATGTGAGGGATTTATGAGCCAGATCCCATGAGTTTTATGACTGTCATGTTGTAGACAAACCTCCCTAGTCTTTAAAAGAAAAAAAAAAATGGAGAAACCCAGAAATTTTGAACTTGGAATGGATTAATTAAAGCACATTGTTAATTCTCACCCAGATTCAGAGTAGCCTCAGGTCAATTTATCGTATTCTATTTATGAAGGATATTAAACTGCACTGAACATATAGTCTTCATGGGGATTTAATACACTTTAATAAATCCATTTTAGGACTGGATGCAGATTAGTTTTATTGTGTTCATTTGGAAAGATAAAGGCTTTTAAGTATGGGGGGGAGGAATTTTCAACAAACTAGTTTTGAGCTAAAAAAAATGTCCTGTTCTTTGTGTGTGTGCTCTGGGGTAGCTGAGAGCACTGGGAAACAATACAATACCCAAACTTCAGCCAGTTAATCTGTCCATTATTTGTCAAGCAGCATGGTCAAGATGAAATACATTCTGCAGAGGATAACTTATTCAACAGAGCTTAATCCTCCCCATCCATCACCAAATGACTTTGGACTTGCATATATTTTTGCATTATTTGCCCAGCTTTTCCTGTGCTGGGAGTGTAATGCTTGGGCTGCTAAGCCTCTTTTCCTCTGTGCTGCTGGAAAGTGGCTTTGCTGCTCTTAATATTTTGTGCCAAGTGAGGTTTTTCCCGATGACTGAGCCACCATTTGCCTCAAAGTACAATCAGCTGCCTCTAACTCGTTGAATTTTTGTGTGGAGTTTTTTTTGGGGGGGAGGGGAGCAGTAGTATTTGCTCCCATTGAAAATAACTTTGTAGAACCCAAGGATTGGGTTGGGAGCAGGAATTAGGGCAGCTGCTTTCCAGTTCAAGGGAATGTGGAATAATCCGTGGTGAATAAATTACAACAGCAGCGTCTTTGGAACCTGGAATGGGGAGACAGAGGAGGTGTCAGAACCACAGAAGGGTTCACCCCACTGCTGTTCCCCCAGTCCCACCATTTGGAATTTGCATCTCTTTTCCATCCAGGAAATCCACTGCATGGAAATAATAGGTGCTTTCTGAGCTGAAAGTAAGTAAGGGGAGGAGGTGGCTGTTTGTCATTTTGCTGTGCTGTGGCTCTGCAATGAGCTCTCTGTAATGAGCTTCACTGGGAGGAGAAAAGGGCACTTAAAAACGTAGAGCCACACATTCTTGGTGGTTTTTTCCCTTTCCATTCTTTCACTAAGCTCAGGTAATAGCTCAGGTGAGAGGTGTCTCCTTCAGTGGGGAATTCAGGAATTAAAACTATGCTATCTATCTGCAGAGGTCCACTTTGAAATCAGTCTGTTAAGCCATTTCCAGGCACTGGTAATGTGGATCTTTGCTCTCTGAACCAAGAGCAGGGCAGAAAAGCTCCCAGACAAGACAGCTGCTGCCATGCCTTATTTCATCTCCTCTTGACAAGGCTCCATGCAGGGCAGGCAGACCTCGGATAAAGACAGTTTCTCACTCACCTGGGAATTCCTCGAGTTTAATGGAGTCACATCAGACTAAAAGGGGAATTGGGCCCACTCAGCTCATCCCTTCATCATTTCAGTTCAAGCTTTCCCATTGACTTCACTGTGAGTTGAAGCTTCTTGGCCTTAGACTTGGTTTGGAATTGTTTTGAGGTTAATAACGTGAGCCCTCAGGGAAAGGGCCTCAGCTTGGACAGGAGTTCCCCTGTTGAGGACACGTGGCCGCTGTCAGAGGCACTTGGAGCAACCAGACATCTCTTCCCCAGGGCTGATGGCACTGGGCTTACTCTGTGTGTCTGCCCCTTGCAGAGCAGAGGGATTGTCAGCGAGGACTTCCAGCCATGAGCACGTGGTTTTGTCTCTGACTGTCTGCAGCTCACAGTGCTCTGTGCTGGCACAGATGCATCAGTGGTTTAAAAATTACATTGGGATTTACAGTAGAAGCTTGACATCAATGGTTTAAAAATTACATTGGGATTTGCAGTAGAAGCTTGACATCAGTGCTGAGGATCCTTGCCTTGCCCTTCTTCAAGGAAGGGGCATCACTGGGAATGTCTTCAAAGAGGTCAAAAGTGATCAGGGGTCGGTGAAGGCTGAAATAACCTCTCAAGTTTGGTGGTGCCTTGGGAACTGCAGTGAAGATAGCTTAGGCACTACCTCTGTCGTGTTTAAATGAAAGGGCTTTTAATTTTGTCCCTGCCAAGCAATGCTGAAATGCATTTAATAGAAAGCAGGGACAATTTCAAAGCTCTGTTTCAGGATCCCGGTTAATGGAGGAATTCATGCTGCCAAATCCTTCCTCCAGGAGAGCATTTAGAGACACAGTGTTTTGTTTCCAGAGAGCAAAGAGCATCACAGAGCTTCTATTTTGTTCCCTCTAGAAAAGGGATATTTGACTAAGCTGAGATGATTCAGGGCTCTGGATTTTGCAGGGGCACACAATATCCTTTACCCTTGTGCAGAAAGCTGCCATGAATTATATACCTGCTGCTTCTGTATTGCAAATTGCTGGGATTAAAGGCTAAGGGTAATTCCTTTGGTTCCTTATCTGGGTGTTTTCTGTATGAGTTTACTTCTAATCAGAGTCTCTTCCACCCAAGCCCTGCCTGGGACAAAGCACAGGGGCTGATTTTCTAATGGCAGCTCTGATATAAATGAGAGGCAGTTTGTCAAGGAAGCAGCAGTGGGAAAACCAAGGGACCAGGAAGCAGGAGCAAAGGAACCATTAGTATATAGGATGGTGGAGAAGACCATTTGGTGTTGACTTGATAAATGCCATCACTACAAGGGCATGATAAAACACCTAAAAAATGGGATGCATAAGCCCCTGCCTAATCTCCAGTTTCATATAATTGTACCATGACAAATGGAGGCATTAGACCTGATAAGGTTTTAATAAAAATGCAAATACAGAAATCCTGCACTAGAAATGCTGGAAGTCAGTTCTTAAAAGTAAAATAATCTACTTGTTCTGGCCATGATGGTGATGAATATGCATATGCTCTTTTGTGGGTCTTTTCATTCTAAATATTGTGGAAATA
The DNA here is from genome assembly GCA_035041135.1 of Platyrinchus mystaceus. Lineage (NCBI taxonomy): Eukaryota > Metazoa > Chordata > Aves > Passeriformes > Tyrannidae > Platyrinchus > Platyrinchus mystaceus. The sequence goes on along the minus strand of JAWWLV010000065.1, from coordinate 1,633,444 downwards.
TGGTCGTGGGGAATTTGCAGTTGTACTTTGAAGGTTGTTACAGCCCAGAGAGGGTCCAAGTGAAATGAAGACTCCGTTGTAGAGGTTGCTGTGCACACACATTTCTGACCTGGAAAAATTTACAGTCCAAGTATTTAATAGGTAATAAAGCATGGGAGAGAAAACAGTACGTACAGGGGAATGAAAGGACTTTCCAAAGTAGCAGCAGGGCAGTGACTGAACTGACATTTCTTGGCTCACAGCCTGGTGTCTTTTCCTGTAGCCAACCATTTCTAATGGCTTGTAAATCCCAGCATTTCAGCAGTGATTCCAGAGGTATCACAATCTACCTGGGGCTTGGCTGTGGGAGAGATGTTGAATGACAACCAATTGCTCACCGGGGAAATAAAAATTCTGCTTTCCTCAGATGCGACTCAAACCCTCATAAAACACAACAGTGGCAGTGAACACAGGGGCTGAGCTGATTCCTGGAGCTCCTCTGAGGTACCACACAGCACAAACAGTGCTGCAAGGTGCCAAAAGCTGGGGGTGCTTTTGTGCTGTCCTCAGTCAGGAAGGCAGATGTGAGCTAAAGGCTGGACAAGGATGATGGGCTTTGTTTCCTGGCTCCTGATGATGGAAGTGATGTGTTTTCAGAACTAAGCAAAGTTTCAAACTATCTGTGCCAGAAAAACCTATTGTGAAAATGAAGTTTGGCTGATTGGGGGTTGGGTGGGGTGAGGATTGGGGGAATGAGACATTCCCTTGTACTGGAGAAGAGCAGCCATCAGCTGGGCAGTGGAAGTGCCAGTGGCTGTGGGGCCTGGCTATCCAGCTCAGCAGGACTGCAGGGAGTGTCTTGTTCCACTGGGGAACTGTCCCAGCCCTCCTTCACTGCTCCTGAGTGTGACAGTGTTCTGTGCTGTCACAGGAATCAGTGGCTTTGTGGTCCCCCTGGGACTATTTGATTGGTTTTAGAAATGATGTTGTATGTAATGGAATAGGTGTAGACACATACATATATACTCACCTCCCCCCTCCTCCTTCTCTGTTTTTCCTCTGTTTTCCCTCTGTCCCTGACACTGCATTGTATCAGTGACAACTCACCACTCTCTTTTGAATTGCCCCTGAGTTTTGATTTGTCCTTTTGTCAGTGTGAGTGACAGCTTTGACTGCACCCAACAAAGCTGTGCCCTCCTAGAGCTGGGGCAGCTCTGCTGTTCCTGAGGCTGTTGGGTCAGAACAATATCCCTTTTAACATGTTACAGAGGATGAGAGAATCTACATAGAGAAGAATTTAATGGGAGACAGCAGAGATCGCTCTGCAAAGCTGCCAAAGGATTAGTGCTTGTGTGGCCCAGATGAGAATTTGGCAGTCAGAGAAGCCATTTATTTTGATCAGATGGAGACAACAGTTCTGCAGAGCTATGAATTTCTGCCCAGGTAATTAATAGATGATCCCTGTCCTGAATAACTTAGTCCTGTTATTGATGAGGGTGCTGCATCCCATTTCCAAGGGTCACAATGCAAGATCCAAGCCTTCTATTAATAGGAAAAATAAATACCCACTGCTATTGTTTATATCTGTTTGCCAAATGTTGTGAAGCAGAGCTGGGGGAGAACTTGCTAAGCTGTAAATGATCAAGGGGAGTGGTGTAATCAAGGATCTGGAAGACAGTTTGCATATTAAACAAAATTAAAAAGCTTGGAAAGCCAAAGCAACTACATCAATAAATCATTAAGCACTTAAAACCATTTTGTAGGTGTGAACACCCCCCCACTCCCTCCCTTGTGGAATTCCCTGTGGAGATGGTTTTATCACTCTGTTTCGTGTGATTAAAATGAATCCTTTTGCTTCACAAACCATCCCCAAATAGTTCAGTTCAAAGGGCTGATAATTAGCAGAGACCAGCTGGAGGAAGGGAGGGCTCCTTTCAACAAGAAGCCAGTTTTAAAGTAGCAGGAATTTCACTTGAAGCTGAGAAATTGAAGAAATGGAGCAAATTTGGTGATGCAAAGCTTCCCCTCACTGGGAGTGATCCATGTGACATCTTGTTACTCCAGATGAATTTCTAAGTGAATCTGCAGCACCCAAACGCATCTTTCACAACACTTTATCATTTTAATTGTACTTTTATCAAAATTTGGGACAGGCTAAGAGACAGAAGGAAACTTGCTCTGCAATGGCCCCAGGTTTATGTATTTGCATATTCTGTTCAGATAATGCAAAATATATGATTTGTTAGATTTTTATCTGCTTCTCATTATTCATTGTCTTCCGTCTGCTCTCTCACCTTCCCCTGATTAAGGTTACCAACTCCAAGATTTCCAAACTCAAGCAGTTGGTTTAAGTCATAAGACTGTACAGTCAAGCAACATTTTTAAAAATTCTTTTGCCTTTTGATGTTTAAGGCTTGAGGGTCCACACTGGTTAATCTTCCCTTACACACAAGAGAAACAAACTTCTAATTTTAAAATAAAATTCAGATTTTCACTGTCTTTTAAAACCACTTGAAGAGCTGGAGGTTGAAAGGCAAAAAGCTAAATTGATCGAGACATTGTAAAAATACATTAATTAGCTCTTTTGCTTGCAGGATATAGTTATTTACTGCACCTAAACATAAATTATGCTGCCAGAAAGCCCAACCTCAATGGAACATGGAATTCCTTCAAGCACTCATGTCTTTGCTTGCGTCCTCCCCACGATGTGCATGTGACTCAATGCCTTACTCCAAATCCAGGGAAAAGAAAAGGAATATAATTTTATCAAAGGTGCTTGATTTTTCAGGCTCAACTTGAGATTACTGGAAAAAAAAATAATCCTTTCTGAAAGTAGGACGAGGCTGAAACCTCAGGAAAACCTGAGGCTCTCCTGTAGCAGCTCAATGTTGGCTCCCAAAGTTCCTAAAACTTTTTAAAACCCACCTGATTTTTATGACATGATACAATCAATCTTTATTGAGTCAAGGGATGAAATGAAAACCACTGCTAATATTCACAACACATTGGTGAGGCAGGACTTCTGGGCAAGGAAAGGAGTTGGACTTTACTCCCCCCACACCATCAGACTTTACTATGAGATTATTTTAATATTTTAATATCAATGTTTTTAATATTTTAATAAACTTTAGAAATGAATGTTGTGTTATGGAGAGGTAAAAGTGGGGGGGGGAAAGGCCCTTCAGAGGGGCTGTAGGATGGCACAGAGAGGGAACACCATGAGAGAGTGGGACAGTTGGATCAGTTTGGATCATTTGCAAGTTCCAGGAGCCCAAAATACAATTTTGTTAATGTTTCTACTGCTTCTGTCAGCAAGAAAAAAAAAATCAGCTTTCTAGGCCTCAGTCTTCTATGAATTCTTGTGATTTGCTTATTGAGTCTTTGAGTTTTCTTAATAAATACATAACTCAGCAGTCACCATCTCTGGGATGTGGATGTTCAATTCACTTCTGGGTGACAGAAACCTCAGGCTTCACCCTGGACACTCCCACAGCTCCATCACCTCCCAGTCACACCAGGAAATATTCCTGCATCGTTTCATTTCCTCACTGTTTTCATTTACCAATGCTCAGTTGATGGACACTTTGTGGTTTTCCTATTTTGCCCTGAAAATCTGAACTAACTGTGGGGATTGGTTCTGTTTTCCCTGCACTAACCACCAAGATTTTCCTCCTGATGTTGACAGAAAAGATTGAGTTATTTTCCTTCTGACTGGATTTTGTTGACAGGGTGGATTTAGGGTGTTGACAAAACACAGTCTGTTAGCACGGTGGCCTAAAGCTTTGATGGAATTTGTTTTATTGGCAGGATAGATTGAGATTGTGGTGACAAAATGCAAACAGCCCAATCCATTCAGTTGATAAAACACATTTATCTAACTATCAAATCCATCCAGTTGACAAACCCATTTTTGTTTGAAACTGAAAAGCATCTTTTTGAGAGGAAGAAATAAATTCCAGCCGAGCTGTGGGAAGCAGCTCAGCTTATTGAGAAGCTGTGCTGGAGCCTCTCTGCTGTGCTGTGGGAAATAGAGGTTCAACCTCTGCAGTAACAGTATTAGAAAGGGCAGGGAAGACAACTGCAAATGGAATTATGTCCCATTTCCCCAGCACAACACAGTCCTGCACTAAGTCTATCACAGATACTTTGCAAGTTCTCCACATCCTGTTGCACCCTAATGGAGTTTCAAGGGTTCAAAGTTGACTCTAAAAATGAAAGTTAATATCTTTGTCCTAAAAATCCCAGTGTCAATAGCTGGGGTGGGGTTTGGAACCTCCAGGGTGGGGTCTGGAACCTCCACCCCTCTGCCAGTCGCAGCAGCTGGATTTCTCCTGGCTTTGTTGGTCCCTTTCCCTCTGTCCCAAGGGATCTCTCTCCCTTCCAACATTCTTGTCCGCTTCCAAGTTCCAACCAACCCTTTCTCTTAGGTTGTCCCACTGTTTAATCCACTTTAGTACCGAGTTTGTCCATTCTCTGCTTCGATTTCTTTCTGCTGAAGGGTTTCTGCTCCAGCTCATCCTGTCACAGAGGGCGACATTCGGAGCTGCCTCTTCAGCCTTCCACGTCTCAGCAGTTTTTCATCCATGGATGGCCTCAAAAGCAGGAATTCCCCTCCCTTTGCTTGCACAGGCGGCTCCAGGGGCACAGGAAGGGAAGATCGTGTCTCTGCTTGACGCCAGAGCAGATGCAGCATTTTGACCGTATTGACATTTAAAGTAATCAGAAATGTAATTTTCCACTCCGGCAATGGCATTGTGTTCTTCCTGTGTCAGAGGATGGGAGAATCAATACACGAATACCACAAAGCAAACATTTTGACATTTGAAGTTGTTTAGTTCGCAGTTTCTATTTAAAAACATCAGATTTGATCGGGTATATGAAAGGACCAGAAATTAGAATTATTTCTCCAAACTTCATCTTAAGAAAGAAAGAAAGAGAGAAATAACTAACTAACTAACTAACTAAAGACAGAAAGAAAGAGGGAAAGAAGGAAAGAGAGAAATAAATAAATAAATAAATAGAGAAAGAAATTAATAAAGAAAAAAGAAAGAAAGAGGGAAAGAAAGAAAAAGGAAGGAAGGAAGGAAGGAAGGAAGGAAGGAAGGAAGGAAGGAAGGAAGGAAGGAAGGAAGGAAGGAA
>JAWWLV010000065.1:1616201-1628226 GCA_035041135.1 Platyrinchus mystaceus | reverse complement strand
CCCCCAGCTCCCTCAGCTGCTCCTCCCAGCACTTGTGCTCCAGACCCTTCCCCAGCCTCGTTGCCTTCTCTGGACACTCTTGGTGTTGGGCTCTGGCTGTTGAAGGCAGGAGCAGCTCCTGTTCAGCTCCTGGTGCCACATTTAGGGGGCCACGTTGTGCTGTGGCTCCTGCTTCAGGGATCAGGAGTGAAAGGGAACCCACCGAAATCACATCATCCTTTCACTGCTGTGTGAACTGAAGCAACTACAGTGTTATTGCCATTCATGGAATGTGGAGAGGATGCCCGGATGGCTGAGGTGGGGGTTGAAATACTGACGTCAGTTTTTAACTGCATGAACCTGGGGAAAAGAACCACAACCAAACAAACCCAGAAACATTGCTTTTTTATTTGTCTCTTTGATCTGTTTGTATTTGAATGGCTCCTGGTGCAATGCAGCCTCAAGCTGAAAAGGCTGGTGTGTCCAAGCAACAATCAGAAAAGCAACAGTATTAAATATTAAAATACGACCTAACTCAAATATTCCAGTCATGCAATACCTCTAATTTAAGGAGAGTAAAGATTCCCATTTTCTCCAGGAAGACTAATTCAAAGCCTGAAGTTCAGAAGAGCATTTTTTTTTCCCTTTGGAAATTCTAGACAGCAACAGACTTAACTCCTAAAGATAAGGATCTAAAGATCAAGATAAATGTTTTATTTCATTTCAGCCCGGTGCTGATCAGGATGGCAAAGCATTAACCACGGTAAGCAGGGCTTTGTGTTCAGGTGAAAAGCCACCAGGAGGAATAGATTTACAGGGTGTTCCCTTAGTTATGCTGCAACAGTCGTTCAGATTCTGTCTTTGACTTCCTGCCCCGTTTCATTTCCAGTGTGTGGTTTTTAAAGAAAAGCAAAGCAAACAGCTATTTTTGGACCATCAGCAAAGAATCTCTGAATCCTTTACCGTAAGTTAAAGCCAAGCTGCTGGAGCTGCAGTGCTGACTTGGAGCCTTCTCACTGATGCTTGGGAAATGGGGGAATGGTTTCCAGCTTCCCTGCATTGCTACAGCTGTTGGCTTCAATCTGGTTGTGTGGTTTGAGCAAAATAACATTATTTCTGGAACTTGGCAATTCCCCAGCGTTGGGTGACATGATAGAACTCTTTTTTTTTTTTTTTTTTTTTTTCCTGAGGTGAGTCAAGTGTGGACAGAAAGAGAAATCTCCAAATGCTCAGATAACTGATAGAGGAGGGGCAGCAAAATAAAATCTAGGATTCGAAAAACGTTGCCTAGGAAAATCAGTGGAGAAGAAAACCTGCTGCAATTTGTGCTGTGTTTAACCCCTTCACCCACCTCTTTTGCAGGGTTGTCTTGTCAACAACCTGAAGAAGACATTTACCACTGGCACCAGTTTAGAAATGCCAGAGCTTTGTCTGGTGGAATTGAGAATTTTTAAAAAAACGTTTTAAAGAGACTGACTTGAAAAAAAAAATAAAATTTTAAAACTCAGAGTGTTTTAAGAATGCTCTAAAGAAACCGAGCTAAATTGTCACGTGTTAATTGCTGGAAGAAACTAATGAGGGATTCATAGAAGTGCAAATAGAGGTGCAAAATTCTCCTCCAAGGACTGGGGAGTCGTTATTTTGTTGTTGTGGAAATCAGCCCTTGCCTTTGTGCTGGTACAAATGGGCCAGAGAAATAAAGTTGGGCAAAGAAAGAAATATCATTCCCATTTTACGGCTGGGGAGTTTTAGCACAGGCAGTTGAACAAACTTACAGAGTCTCATATCAGAACAGTCAGAATCAGAATTCAGATTTAGTTCCAATAAGCAGATTTTATCACAAGATTGTTTTTCTTCCTTTTATAGCTTGTAGTTGTAGCATATACATAAATAACCAATAAGCCCTTAAAAATGGAATCCCTCTTCTTCTTCTGTTCCATTTCTAATTCTAACCCTGGTTACATTGGCCAGTTTATTATCTCAAATGTTTACTTTCCACTATAAATGGAAATGACTTCTTTCCCTTCTTCTTCATGTTTCATGGTCATAATATCCTCTAGTGTTCCATTATCTCTTGGTACCTCTGATAGATCAAAATCTTATGGACTCGCTATTTTGTAATAAATTAAATTGGCTGTAATAGGAAACTTAAGTAGCTGTAATGGTTTTTTATAAGTAATGGGTAAACTGGATTTTCTGTAGTTGAAATGGATTTCTAAATAATTTATCATACTATGTAAATTAGTGTAAGAGTGTGCAGAGTGAGAGTGGGAAAATAACCATCCAGTGTCATTCTGCATAGATTGTGTATTTATGGGGACATTGTTCATTAATTTTTGAGAGCAGAGTCTGAACTCCCATTTTTCAGACACACTCTTGGTTCAGTGCTGGTTACACTGCAGTCACTTAGGCCCTCTAAAACCTTGCTGGAAAAGGGGGAAATGCCAGGGAAATTCAGATCAAATGATGCTTTAAGCATCAATTGAGGTAAAAAGCTCTTTTAAATTTATGCCAATTGTCACAGAGAAAATAGGTTTACCTACAGTGGGGCTTTGAGGACCCTTCTGAACCATTCCAAGTAGAAAGCTTTTGTTGGGGCTCTCGTGCTTCAATCACAGCTCCAACATCAGTCTTTGTTGCTCTCGTATTTCAGCAGAGCACAAGTATTGATCAAAGCACAGACAGTATCGGTGATTCATCTCCAGCTGCACTTTTCACTGCCTCTGTTTGGTGGTGAAGTTTTATAACAAACATTTTGACACGGAGAGGATGAGCTGGCTGATAAAAAAACCTGCCAGCCTCTCTGCATGCTAAATGTCATCAGGGCATTGCAGCCTTCCTGGCTTACCTGGGGCTTGGCTGGCTCGGGGTTTGTTTGCTGCTCTTGGACTTGCTGAGATGGGTCCTCTGATGTGGAGCAGAGTGATGGGGATGCAAGAGGGGGTTTCGGGTGCTTTGTGTGCTCTGATCACTGTGAGTTCTGGTGAATTCAGGCTTGGAATTAAGGTGAAATCCTGCTGAATGACTGCAGATCTCTGTGCTTTCAAGCTCTGTTCTCTGTTGTACTTAATGCACATCTGGGAGGTACAGGCATGACATCACAAACAGGATCAGCCTTCAGAGGGTCCTTTCTGCCTAAAAGGGGCAGAGATTTAACGGAGTTACTTTATTCTGCCCTGTTTTGTGGCTTGAACAGGGCATGGGGTGGGAGAACAAGTAGCACTGGTAGGTGGTGGGGTGCTAAACTCAGCACTCCTGCAGCCACTGGTGGCTGGACAACGGTGTCTCAAGGGGAGCCTGAAAGCCTTTCATCCCTTTGGCAGCTTAACTAGGAGGAGAAAAGAATCCAGCTTTGCCAGTCAAATTTCATATTTTTCCTGTTTATTTCCTATTCTGATTTTCCTGTTCTCTCCCCTGTACTGATTCCTCTATTCCTTTTCCTCTCACAAACAGTGCCATGTCAGAATTAGCAATACTTGCCCAGACTTGGTTTGACTCAGTGCTGGTGAGACTTGGGCCACTTTGCTTTACTCCTCCCCGTCCATTCTGTGCCTCTGACCTGTGCCCTGACTTCAGGAGGGCTGAACTTCATCCTTGTGCCAGAAAGCCTCCTTGTTGCCTGAGGAGTGGACCTGTCAAACACGTCCAAAGCTCTGGGAGCAGAGCTTTGGATGATCTTTTAGGGATTCAGATGGTCAACACTGCCCAAGGCGAGTGACAGCCTTGATATCTGTAGCAGGGACAGTGCCAGATCCATCACTCAGCACAGATCATCTGTCACACGCCGTGGCAGCGCCTTGCTGCTGTGGGAAATCCTTAAATCCAGCCCATTTCTGTGCCTGCTTTCTGCTTATCCTGCATGGATAAGGATTTTTGCTGTGGGTGCAGAAAAATCTGGGAGCATAAATACCCAAAGGGAAAACCCCAAGCCAGTAAACTCTGCTTTTTATGAATCTTTGAATTAAGGGTGTCTTTTGGTGGGTTAGTACAGATTCCTTTCAACACAAAATGAAGTAGTAGCAAATAAGAGAAGTAATTAACTCACTGGAAGTATCAAAAGCTTCAATGCACATAAAAAGTAACAGAATTTGTAGGATAGGAAGAAAACAGTAAGTTTAAATGTGATTCTTTATTTTTTTTTAAACCCATTTCATTTACTTGATGTTTGTTGCTGTTTGATTCTGGGCTCATTAACTCGCATACAAATCAGCTTTTTGCTTCGTATAATGAATATTCTAAACTGGTATTTTATTAATGTGCCGCCTTAATTAGTGGGTAAAAAAGACTCCAAACACCTTTAAATTGTATTCTTTCCAAGGCAGCACGAGAGAAGCAGAAGGTACCAGTGAATTTCTAATTCCCTTCAGAAAATAAAAATCCAAAGTAATGGCTGCAGCTATTTGTGTGGGACATAAAAATTGATATAACATGTGGTAAACCTCCTATTGGGTATTATTACAAGTGATTGATTCCTCTCTCCCCCTCCAGTTTAGATGGTGTGGTGCTCACTGTACAAACAACTCATGAAAAGTCAACATGTTTTACAAGTAAATAATTTACAGCCACTCTGAGGAATACAGAATAATATTTTACGTTAAGTGACATTAATTAGGGCAGAAATATTCACATGGCAAAGAGCTGGGAGATGGGGCTGCGAAGAAAATTCGGTTCCTTGCAGTCTAAATGCAAATCAGAAGCTCAGAGAGTCACGACCGCATTGCTCTTAAGGGAGAAATAATTCCCCATTAAGTAGCAGCTCTGAAATTACTGTAAGATTTTGGGAATGTGAGCTGGATTCGAGTCAGTGGCTGTTTTGAAGGTTTTAGGCCTGCTTTAGATCTGTTTTAATTATAGGTGTGATATATCTCACGGTCTTGGGTCTCCATCCCAAAAACATATCCTCACCCACAGCAGCAACCCAAGGGTCTTGGCAGGATTGGTGTCAGAAACCTGGAATTTTAAGGCCTCGTGGTTTGATCCAGCTCATAAAATGTGCATTAGAATCCCTCAGTGATTCTTGGATTGATGCTGCTGGGAACTCCTGACCCAAGGGGGGGGGTGGTTTCTGAAAGAATTGGTGATTATCTACCACCTTCCATGCCCTGCAGTGAGGAAATAAACTACACAACCATGGAATGGGTTGGGTGGGAAGGAACCTTAAAGCTCATCCCATCCCATCCCATCCCCTGCCACGGGCAGGGACACCTTCCACTGCACCAGGTTCTTCCAAGTCCCTTCCCACCTGGCCTTGGACACTCCCAGGGATGGGGCAGCTTCTCTGGGCCACCATTCTCTGTGCCCATGGTTAAAAACCAGACATTTAACAGATGTTTTTCTCCTTTGATTTGAAACCAGCCTGATAGAACTGTTCTGCTTTACCAGTATGAATCTGCCCACAGCTATTTGCTGCAGTGGGGGGTGTGTGTGTGGGACTTCTTAGCTAAATAAACATCTGGGATAAAAGGATGTGAAGAAAGGAAATAAAACCTGCTGGCCAGACTTCTTGCACCTCTATAATTGTTGCTGCACCCCCATAAAAGAAGTAGTTTGAATATACTGAGCAGAACCTGTATAAATATATATATATATATATTTTAAAAAAAATGTGGCCAGTCTTCGCGAACGAAGATCTGGGATATTGTTTTAAAACACACAAATAAAAGACATATTATTTTAACCTCTCTATATGTAGAGGTTGAAGCAATAAAAGCCAGAGAGCACCAAAATTAATTAGAAACTTGAAGGGAAAAATTACTGGGGGGGAGAAAGAGATCTGGACCCTGGTTTGGGGAGAAAGAAGCCAGATAAAAAAGGCAGGAAGAGCCTCTGAGCTCCTCAGTTCCACAGGGACCATGAAAACCACCCACCTGTTGTTTGAGTTGCTGGTAGAAAGGCCTGGAAATCAAATTTCTTGCACAAAGTGATTTTGGTTGTTTGATAAATGTTTGGTAAGAAGTTCATAACATCTCTTTGTAAGATTTGCCCCCAAATTTGCTGAATTTAATTTTTACAGATTTCAAATTTCAGTATTTGGAGTAGGAAAAAACCCTGAATATATACTTCCCTTTGCTTAATATGTGGGGATTTGTTTTATTTTGGAGTCAACTGTGGATCTAATCAAGCAGCATTATTATACTCTGAATCATCACTTAGAAAAATAGGGAAAAAGAGCTTTTTCAAGACTTTTTTCTCCCTCACTGTCACCAACTTGTTAGTACTTAGAACAAATAAAGACATTTACCTCTAATAAAAGTAATATGTCACTGCTGGAGAACAGAGGGCTCCTTTCTCTGGCAACTGGGAGGCAAGTTGATGCCATATAATTTTCTTGCAGGCATTGTGACTAATCTGGGTTGATTTACTTTGGGATTTCCAAGCTCTTTAAACTTCACTCAAAACCAGATTTCACATATTAGACATAAATTAAGCTCTAATATCTTGAAAACAAACAGAAACTAAGCAGAAACCCGACTATGGCTGCTGCTAATTGCAGTTAAATGTCCTCCTACGTTGGCACTTTGTAATTGGGAACTGCTGCTGGTTGTACATTGGGGTGTTGGAAATGAAATGTTCCTGCTCCCTGCAGAAGTGATTAATATTGTGAGTGATTGCATCAAATATCTGCTGAAGCTGGCAGGTTAATTAAGGAGCTGCTGGATGTGGTAGAGGAGCCTCTCTGCTCTGCCCTGGGCTGCTCAGGGACCCGGGCAGGGGTGTCTTGGAAGGGAGGGAAACACTTTGGGATGATGGAAATGGCTCCTTTGTGCCAGTTCTCCAGATCCCTCTGGGCTGCCTGGTTGAAGTTCTGTGGCAAAGTGTTGACTGAAACATGAAGGTTCAAATCTAAACCTTTCAGTGGGAAGTATTAAACATGACATTGGTGCCTTTATATTCCGAATATTTGCTACGTACAAGGCAATTAGACTGCAGTGCTTCAACGTTTAAATTGTCTTTAATGAGCTGGTCCATCATTGCATTCATAAAAATATGTATATTAAATATTGTTACCTCATAGAGCAGCTCCAGTGGAAGGTGCCCCTGCCCATGGCAGGGGTGGAATGAGATGAGCTCAAAGTCCTTCCAACCCAAAGCATTCCATGATCCTGTCATTGTTACTTCTCTTTTTGCAGCTCTGGCATAAACAGGAATCACCTTTATCGGTGCAATTTCAGCCCTGCTGAGAATTTCCTCCCCTGCCCTTTCTGCCAAACAGAATCGTGGGAAGGCAGTAAGTTAATGTTCATTAGCAGTTAGTGGGGAAAAAATGGAAACCCTCCTTTAAATAAGAGATGGAATGAAAAGTTGAGGGGTCCTGAGCTTTGTACAGTTACACAGATTAGTGGAAAGCCACTGCAGTGTAACCTCATATCCAGATAAAAACCACGTGTACCCTTTTCATGGCTATAAATAATTTCACCAGGTTTGAGGCGGTGAAGAATGTTATGAAAAAAAACTTCTGTAATCTCCTGAAGTGTGAAAATTAATCACTCATCCGACAGCATGGGCTCTGTGCTTGGAGCTGGAAACTTCACCCAGCAATGAAAGTTTGATTAATTTTCCACTTCCACTTTATATTTCGGTGATGCTCATTCAGATTTGTGGCGAGTTTATGTGAAGTTTTCATTGACAAAATGAAAATCAGACCCCTGATGTTGAATCTCTTGGAGGAGGCAGTTAAGAGCCCCTTATGAGATGCTGTGTTAGGGCAAATAATTTATAATAAATATATATATTATATAAAGATACAAATAAATATATTTTATATAAATATTTACAAGCGTATATTTATTATATATAATATATATACACAAGAAATATATTTATAGCTTTATTCCTTCCCAAATGCTGTGGAAGTCAAGCTCTTCAACCAGCACCTGGCACTGTGCTGAGGGAAATCAGTCCTGCCAATTAACTGGAAAAAAAGCACTCAGCCTAATTATCTTCTAACTACCCATTCCCATTTAGTGTCTGGACATCTTGGGGCTGCTTATCTGAGTTGTTTAAACATTTCTATGCAATCCTAACCCTAATTCTGGGCTTCTCCTCCAGCACCTTCAGCACTCTTGGCCTTGCCAAAACTGTTGTAAATTTTAATTTTATCCTTTCTGATCTCCAATGCTCCTGGTTTCCCTTCCCCTTCCAATCTGGTTTTCTGTAGACACTACCTTGAATTTTCCTCAGCCCCTGACAGCTGAAGGGGAAAGCTGTTGCCATTTTCAGCAGCATTACAAAAGTCTTTTTTGTGATCTGTTTCATCTTTTTAATCATTTCTTTCAGGGTAAAAAATTAGGCTTAAAAGATCTCTGATTTTCTCTGGATAGGTTGGATCAGTTCCTTTTCCTGTCTCTCTTTTTTTGATAGTTTCCAGGTGCATCCATTTCCACCCATGTCCCTTTGCTGCCTTTTGATCCTCAAGTTCAGGAACTGCAGGAACTCCAGAGGACAGTTGTCTGTGCCTTTTCCATCCTCTGGAACCTGTATGCAATAAAGATGCAAACACCATAATTCTGATTATGCACAAAGTCAATTTGGGTTTATGATCCAGGCACCAAACTGGCATTTGATTTTGGAGAGGAAAGCCAGAGCTCTCCTACACAGAAACCTGTGTGATACCAACAAACCAATCAGGCTCTGATTTTTAAAAGAACTAAAAAGCCTCAGCTGTGAAAATTGTGTTGGAATTGTGTCTCTCTGGGTTTCTTAACCACTTGGATTCTTGAAAGACAAAAGCACACAGCCTGAATTTCTCAGTGTCTCAGCCATTTTTCTGCCCACAATTCCTGAATCACATTCGTGCAGAAACACCCTTGTGATATCTCGGATCCATTGAGTCATCAGAGGCTGATATTTTTTAAGAGCTGTTGGGGAGGCTCTGCCTGGTATCAGGTGAAATATTCCATGTCAGAGAGTTCTGACAGCAAAAATTTCTGATTTGTTCCAAAAGGATAAAGACATGGATGTGTTGCTAAATCAGTCCGTGGGCAGCCTGGTTTCTGTACAGGGGGAGTAAGATTTGGGCTGGCATTGGGGTCTCTAAGGTGTTAGATTTCCTGTAGATTTTAGGTTTTCTGTAGCACTTTGGTGAAAACACAGGCTTGGTTTGCCTGGCAAAGCCTTTGCCTGAACATTTGGCAACACCTTAGTAAAGCACAGAGCATCCCTGAATTCTTCTGCCTCCTTGCTTTGTAAACAGTGCCTCTCCCTTCCAGGAGACTTTTTTTTCTACCTGTGAACACAGAGATGGCGTTTTATTGATCTTTCCCTTTGCCTCCTATCAAAGCATTCACGTTTTGAGAAAACCCCACCGGAAGGAATCAAAGCAGCATTTCACAGGTGGAGGGAAAAGCAGGAGAGTCTCATTTTTTCTCCTTTTCCCCTCCTCTTTCTGCCAGCATGAAAATCTGCTCCTCAGCTTTGTGTTTCCTTGCCCACCCTGATGACCTTTCTTGCAGTGCCGGTTTCAAATCCTTGACAGCTCGTTAGAAACGGGAGAGGCTTTGCATGATGAGAGTGATAATTTTCGAATCACTCCGTGGCTGAGAGTAAGTTTGGGAGCATTATTTATTCAAATTACAAGCATGAAGGACCACATGGGATATATGGAAGAGCGCCTTCCATAAATGACAGCTTAGGGAGAACTTTGGATTGCACGAGACAGCTGCATCCTGAAACTTAATCTAATTACTGGAGTGTGGTGAAAAAATGTCACCCTGAATCAAACTGATGCCATCACGTGTGTTCATGGTAAATTCTGACTCGCATATGGCTGTGTTTGGGGTAACCTTTCCCTCCCAAATCTGGCAGGGGGTTGGTGTCCTCCTGCCTTTGTGACCGGAGCAGTTGGAGCGTGCGGAGCTCTGTCCTCGCTCTGAGCTCTGCCCGCAGCTGTACAAAGTTCAGAGGCAGCCCTTGGCCTGGAACATATGGTTCCTTCCTGGCACACTGAGCCACAGAACCCTACAGGGTTTGCTGCCTCTCCCAAACCCCCATCCTTCAAAAACCTTTCCCCAGGAACGTAAAGAGAGGGGAAGGACTCGCGGGGCTCTGCCACCCCCAGCTGCTTTTCCTGTTCTGTTGCACATGAACACTCTTAGGATGACTCCAGAAGTTGGGTTTCTGGAAGGCCTTTGTTTTCAGCTGCTGGCTCATGCCAACAAATCTGAATATTCAATCAGATGGAAAGCAGCAGCTTGAAAACATGCAATCTGCTCCGAGCTGAGATGCACATCTGCCTGGTGGGTGCTGCAGATTCTGGCTCCAGCCAAGGCTTGTTTGAGACAACAAAAGAGCGTGTTTTGAAAGCCCTCAATGTTTTTTTTTGTTCTGGCTTTTTCTTTTCTCATTTGTAAAACGCTGAATTGGCTGTGCTGAAGCCAAGAGCTTCTTGATTTCCCACAAAACCAGGTTTGATAGGATGTAGAAATGCTGTTGGTTTTTTTTTTACTCTGTTGAACGAGCGCGTTCCCAGCCTTTGGTTCTGACAGCACCTTCCCTCCTGAGACATAAACATATCACTGACTTATTTCCCAGTGAATTCTGGGAGTCAGGGACATGCTCAGCAGCTCAAAGGTGTGATCTCCAAGACAGCAATCAAACAGGCATTGTGTCAGTGAAGAACATGGAGACTGATTTCTGCCAACAACAGGTAAAAGCTGCAGTGCCTGGGAGAACCCACAGCCAGGTTTGGTGATAAACAGTTTAAGAATAACATTTGTGTGCAGCAAGGAGGGAGCAAACCTGCACTTCAAGCTGCTGAGGAAGCCTCTGGGCCAGCCTGGTATGTTTAATCAAAGCATCCCTAAAAAATGGAATAGGTACAGATGTGTGTGCTCAGACTGTACCCTGAGCTGGTGATTTCTGGGGCTTGCTGCTGCTCAGCAAAGCTGCAGTGCCTGGTGGATGTGCCTCTTGCATAACTAAATTTTTCCCATGGCAGGGAAAAGAAACTCTGTAGAAATACCTCCTTTTTTTTTGATTTTTGTGAAAACCATACCTGGATTTCTGCAAAGCTCTCAGCAGCCAGTCCAGGGGCTCCTCCATGGGCAGATCTGTACCCAGGGGCACTGCTGAGTCAAAGCTTCCTGTGTTCATCACTCCTGCTGGAATGGCACAGCTGGATATTGCAAACTGTGGGATGTGCTTTTGTTGATGTGGATCGATACCAACAGCTGAAGGCTCCAGCAAAGCTGCATCCTGGATGTGACAGTCCAGAAACCTCATCCTGGGTTTTTTTCTTCTATTAATTTGAGTAGAAACAGACAGTGCTCATCTTCCACAGCACCTGGGAAGGAATAAACCCACAAATGTATTTGTGCTGCTCTAACCCAGCAGCACATAAGGGGCTCTTAACTGACTCCTCCAAGAGATTCAACATCAGGGCTCTGATTTTCATTTTGGCAGTGAAAATTTCAAATAAATTAGCTCCAAAATTGAATGAGCATCACCAAAATACAAACTGGAAATTAAAAATTAATCAAACTTTCACTGCTGGGTGAAGTTTCCAGCTCAAAGTACAGAGCCCATGCTGTTGGATGAGTGATTAATTTTCACACTTCAGCAGATTAGAGAAGGAGGAGAGAGAACATGGAAGTTCTCTAATAATTTTCATAAAATCTGAGGGGGGGGTTGCCCAGCTGAGTGTTTTGCTGTCAGCCTGGATCCTCCCAGAACTGAGCTAAGCAGAGGAGTTGAAGGAGCTCTCAGTTTCCACGTATAAGATCCTTGAGAGTTGTTTCTGTTCCCACTTGTAGCAGAACTCACCTTGTTTTGGGGCAGCCAGGAGTGACTGGACCCCCATCTGGGGCAGCATCACATGAACACCCAGAGCTGCTGCAAAAGGACACTGAGGGGGGGAGGAAGAAGATGAGAATGGAGCTGCTGGCCCCAAAACCTGGGATGAACAGCCCTTTGGCTGGGGACAGTTCATCTGCTGATAGGCCATGCAGTGGGTGGTGTGTCAGTGCCAGGGGACAGCCCTTCCCTTCCCTTCCCTTCCCTTCCCTTCCCTTCCCTTCCCTTCCCTTCCCTTCCCTTCCCTTCCCTTCCC
>JAWWLV010000065.1:1597981-1616101 GCA_035041135.1 Platyrinchus mystaceus | reverse complement strand
CCCCTCTCTTCCCAACAAATGCTGGTGGTGGGTAACCCTGCCCTCCCCTTCTTTGGGAATGGACATGAGGAAAATAAAAAGCACATTTCTTATTTACAAAACCTCAAAGGCTCAGCCATAAATTGTCTCGTTGTAGCAAAGCAGAAACCCTCTATTACACACACAGTGCTGTAACTGCACCCCAGGGTGGCTCTGTGGGACTCTTTTGTAAGAATAGCTTTATTTGCCATTGCTAATGGCCAGCATGGATATTTGCCAGACACAGGTGTTTAATTTCTGCTCTATTGGCCACAGCTTCCCTGCATACTGAAATTTCCTTTATTGATGTTGCAGAAAATGTGTTTGGGGACTTGTCCCACGACTCCTCCACAGGTGTGAAACCTCAGACTGCACCGGTGTTGTACCAAAGAGATGTGGATTGAGCATTTATTTCGTGTTTCCCCAGCCTGCATGTGTATATTGTGGTGATGGAGTTAAGCTCTAGTGAATACTCAGTGTCCTTGAAGGAAGTGCTGCTGTTTGGCTCTGTCTCAGGCTGCCCTGGTTCTCATAACATCCATAAAACACAAGGCAGCTGATTTGAAAATCTGTGGATTGGCTGAAAGGTCCGTGTAACAACCAGTTCTCACCACCAGTGTAAACAGTGACAGTCTCTCTGTTGTCTCCAGAGCAGTAAAAAATGGAGAAAACAGGATTCCATAGATAAAATGATCTTAAAGTTGTGGAACTGCCACGGCCATTTCAGTTGCTGTTTAATCAGATGTCCCAGGACACAGCTATAAACCATTACCTGGGCTTTGAGAAGGGAGAATCTGAAGTGTAACCACGTGGAGCTGGGACCAAGACTGAGGTTTAGAGATGCCTAAACATTCAGGTGTGTGATTGGGGTTTCCAGGAGCAGTTAGATGCCTAACGCCATGCAAATCACTCCAAGTCTTTGAACATCAAAGATATTCATGTTCCTAACTCCTCCTAGGCACAAAAGTGGCTTGCAAATTAGGAACCCGTGGAAAGTTATGTGATTATTTGGGAATCTAGTTCTGTTGCTGTATTTTTTCAATATGTCCTTCTGCATCTTTCAGAGTTTGGATGATTTTTGAAACCAAAGAACACACTGTCAAACCTCTCTCTGAGAAGAGCATCCTGTAATGATATTTATACTCCCTTTTATAAAAGCTTTGGGATAAAAAAAAATGTACTCAGTACCTGTTTTGTTGTTTGTTTGTTTCTTTAAATTTTATTTTAGGTTTTTTTAACTAAGTGCTACCATTAAGTTGCACAGTTCTGTCCTTAGATAACTTCCCCTGAACTTCCCAGAACTGAGTGTCGGGGTTTGTTTTGTCAGGGTCCCTGAGTATGGTTTAGGAAGTTAATTCCTTCATTTAAAGATGAGCAACTCTGGGCACTGTTGCTGTTTCAAGTGTCCAATATGCAAAAGATCAGACCTTAATTATTAGTCTCTAAGCACCACTGACTCCTGAGTTATCTGCTCCAGGCATCACTCGTTCAGCACATCTCTGACCTTGGTTCATTCCACTGATAACAAACTTGGGAAGCAGTAAAAAAACCCCTCAGTGAATATAATTAACATCTGCTTATTAACAAAATTATTTATGAGAGGGCTGACTGGAGCTCAGTTAATGGCTGGGATCATTTTTGCAAGGGAAAACCTTGTCTAATTGTCGAGCTGCAGCTACTCCAACCTGTTCCAGAGCCTGGTGGGTGCTCGGAGAACGCCCTGGGCTCCATCCACGATCCACATCAACATCCTGTCAGCTCTGAGGGTGAATTCCTACCTGCAGGGCAGGTTCATCGACAGCCCTGCCTGGTGCAGCTCCCCTTGCAGTGTCAATTATGCAATTCTCCCAGAGCAGGAGGCTCTGTTGACTTTGAAGATAAATTAGTTACCCTTGCACTTGCCACTGGCCTGACTCTCTGCTCAAGGATTAGCTTGTTCCCTCCTCCCTCTCTTCCTGCATCAGAAAGTCAATTAGCTGGTTCCTCATCACACTTGAAATCTATAGGGGAAAAAAAGAAAAAGTCAAAGTTTTCTAAAGCTTGCACAGGAGTTTAACCAAATTTCCTTCTTGTAACTTTGCAGCTCAAGGCAAGTTTTTGTTTTCCCCGTGACATTGGGAATCGTTTGTTCAGTCTGGATTGTCAGCTAAGGCTGGTTATTTTCCAGATTCTTGCTAATTTTCTGTGCTTTCAGGTTGAAAGAAAGTTTTTATTGTTTCTGCCTGCATAAAAATACAATAAAATCCATAAAAATTGTCTTGCATAAGAATACATTTATGTGAGTGAAAAAAAAAAGGACAAATTAGGCCAACCTGTACATATTGCTGGGTTAAGAGTTGCATGTGATAATCTTGGAGGTCTTTTACGACCTGAATGATTGTTTGTTCTGGTACAGACCTTTCATTTTCATGCAAGAATAACTCAGCCAGTAGGAATGACCTTCATACCAACAAGTGTTTTAGCTTTATTAATGCAGTATTATTAATGAACTGCAAACTCTGTGCACACCTAGAGACAGCTTGTGTGGTAGGATCAGAGTCTGAGGGGGTGGCTGGGAGGAGAAAAGATCAAGTTGTGCTGATTGTTCTGGCCCTTTTAACACAAGAGTGGGGCATCCTTTGTAAGCAGGTCGTGTTTCTAAAGGGATCACAAAGGGGTGTGACGAGTTACTGAGACCTGGACATCTTCACCAGGCATTGGGTTTGTTGGTTTAGAAAAGTCCTCCTGAGAATAGCAGATTTTCCCAGAGACAGCAGGGAAATTAGTATTCCTTTTGCAAGCATCAAATTCATCTGCTTGTGGTAAAAGTCTGCTCCTGGCTCCTTAATAAACTCCAGTTCCCTTCCCAAGAAGTTGCCTTTTGCTCAGCCGTCCAAAAAATAACCCAAAGCCTTGGGTTCTTCACTCCAGGGTGACTGGGAGTGTTTTTCCAGAACACAAGAGTTCTAAAGGTATCACAAAGGGTTGTGAGGAGTTCCAAAAATCCGGGCACCTTTACCAGGCCCCTTGCTGGAATTGGGTTTGTTGGTTTAGAAAAGTCCTCCTGAAAATAGCAGATTTTCCCAGAGACAGCAGGGAAATTCATTTTCTTTTTGGAGGCATCAAACTCATCTGCTTGGTTACAATCTCGTGGTGAAAGTCTGCTCCTGGCTCCTTAATAAACTCCAGCTCCCTTCCCACGAGGTGACACTTGCTGAATGAAGTGTTAAAGCTCTCAGTGACTCCTTGCAGAGCCTTATCACGAGATCTGCAGAGATAGTTACCACAGCAGGAATTGAATACAAACAAAATGCACTTTCCCCTTGTTTTAGCAGCTCCAGAGATTGCACTCTCTTCCCTCTCTCCTGATAAGTACACTTCTCTCTATTTTTTTTTTTTTTTAGTGCTGTTGAAACAATTAGATTTTGATTCATAAGGATCTCTCCACCTTCTTCAAGATGATTCCAACAGTCCCACGGAGTTAAATTGGAGGTGCAGCTTCATCTAGAAAACAATTGCTGGATGGGCTGGATGATACCCAGTTTCTCCAATCACTAAAATTGGTTGTCCCAGACAAGCACTAAGATTAAATCCATCTCATGTGATCTCAGGCATTAATGCAGCCAGCCTTGCTTAGGGCATCAGCTCTGGCTCTCTGGGAATTGCCTCTCATCATCTGCTGGGGACTGAATTCCTCACGTGCAGCTTCCCAATTTCACTGAGTCCAGGAGTAGGTGCATATAACAGGAAAAATTTCCTGCTGCACTTCACTCAGGCCCTCAAAAATCCAGGGATACACAGGCTGGTGGTGAGCTGACTGCAGTGTGTCTAAAGCTGCAAAGGTTCCTGTGCCCTAAGGTTTCCTTTGGACAAGTGAGTTCATCTTGCCATAGTTCTTGGGTTGTTTAGTTATGGTTGTTTTCAGGTTCTCTGTCTTGGGGCAACTGTTTTATCTCTTTCCTTTGCCAGAAGAAAAATAGAAGAATGGGGGAAGTCAAGTCCTCAATAAATTGTGGTGTTTTTTACCTGCTGCAACAGCGGAAGAGAATTTGTTCAAAATAAAAAAAAAGAAGTTCACTGAAGTTTTAAATCTTTAGATATGGTTAAATCTTTAAATCTTTAGATATGGTTAAATCTTTAAATCTTTAGATATGGTTTTCTATTCAAAGAATAGAAATGTGTTAAGATACTCAGAAAAAGAGCTGGCACAGTAGGATGTAGCCTGTAGTATCAGTGTAAATAAGATTGCTTTCTGGTTTTTTCCTCCCTCTTTTATCCAATATGATCTAAGCAAATGTTGCAGTTATTTTCCATTACATGATGCTTTCAGCTTGACCAGTGCAAGGGAAAAAAACCCACAGAGACAAAATCTAGAATAGGAAACCTTTGAATTTGATATAAACACCACCATAAAGATGGTGCAAAAATAAATGTTTCTATTCCATTTAATAGTGTGGTATTAAACAGGTACTCTTTATTGCAGTACATAAGTCTTTTGTATATTCTTTATTTACTGAACTGTTCTACCCCCTTTTTATTTGTTTTGGATTATGTTTTCAGGTGCCAGTTGTTTATGATCAGCCCATAATTAGAAGTTTAAACTTCTCTGCAGCTGCAGTTCCGGGATCAGGCAGGTTCTCTGCTGCTGTAAATCGTCACTGTTGCAGTAAAGTCCAATATTTGTGCTGGGGCTGGGGGAGTTCTGTGAAGATCTGGCAGGTCTGTGTTTGTACCTTTATGCAGAGTGGAATTAGAAGGATTCAGTTTTGTTTATGTACTTTCATAGGCAGGTGCCATGAATACTCAAGCAGTGTACAGACATCAGGGGAAGCTCCTGAGGAACATATTTATAAGAAAATATCAAGGGATAGCTTGGAGTAGTGAGTTGTTCAGCAGCTGTGGAGTGGCAGAACAGAGCTTGAGTCATTTCTCTGTGCAGTTTGTGACCCACCCAGGAACCCAAATCCCACCTTCTGGGCCCTATTCAGAGTGCTTTGGGTTGGAAGGGACCTCAAAGCTCATCCAATTCCAAACCCCCACCACAGACAGGGGCACCTTCCACTGGACCAGTTGCTCCAAGGCCTGTCCAACCTGCTCTTTCTGGTGTCTCAGCCCACTGAAATATTCCTCATCAATATTTCCCATTGGCTTTTGTCTTTTTAGTGGATTGAGGCAGATTTTGGTTCCATACTTGGTGTTCTGAACTTGCACTCTCACCTGGGCTTTGTGGGCCAGCTGGGCTTTGTGGGAGAGCTGGATGTCGCCCCAGCTAAGGGTTAGGAACCCAAATCCCAATCAGGAACCCAAATCCCACCTTCTGAGCCCCCTTCCCAGAATGTTTTGAGTTGGAAGGGACCTCAAAACTCATCCAATTCCAAACTCCCACCACAGACAGGGGCACCTTCCACTGGACCAGTTGCTCCAAGGCCTGTCCAACCTGGGCTTTCTGGTGTCTCAGCCCACTGAAATATTCCTCATCAATATTTCCCATTGGCTTTTGTCTTTTTAGTGGATTGAGGCAGATTTTGGTTCCATACTTGGTGTTCTGAACTTGCACTCTCACCTGGGCTTTGTGGGCCAGCTGGGCTTTGTGGGAGAGCTGGATGTCGCCCCAGCTAAGGGTTAGGAACCCAAATCCCAATCAGGAACCCAAATCCCACCTTCTGAGCCCCCTTCCCAGAATGTTTTGAGTTGGAAGGGACCTCAAAACTCATCCAATTCCAAACTCCCACCACAGACAGGGGCACCTTCCACTGGACCAGTTGCTCCAACGCCTGTCCAACCTGGGCTTTCTGGTGTCTCAGCCCACTGAAACATTCCTCATCAATATTTCCCATTGGCTTTTGTCTTTTTAGTGGATTGAGGCAGATTTTGGTTCCATACTTGTGGTTCTGAACTTGCATTGTCACCTGGGCTTCGTGGGCCTGCTGGACCTCACCCCCCCTGAGCTGTGGATAAGCTGCTTAGCCTTGAGCAATAATCAAATCAAAGCCAAATTCCCAGGCCCAGGAGGTTCATCCCTGTTCAAACAGAGCCACAGTGTGTGGATCTGCTGCTAAGGAGGAGGAAATAAGATTGGTTGTCTTCACAAAATTCCTGATTTTTCCAATAAATGTCTTTTCCTCGTGTTGGTTGGCTCATAAAAGTGCTTTACATGAATCAGTCTGAGAGACTTGAGGAGAATAAATCCCTTGTCATCAACTCAGCAGGGCAAGTTTTTGCATTTAGTGGCCACTTTTAGTCATCCTAATTTTCCAGCAGAATTTAATTTATCTACTAAGTAGATAATAATCTGGATTCAGCCCAGCACCTTTCCCCATGGAAAATCCTGACCTCGATGCCTTTGCATAGAGGTGAAAACTATGCACAGAGCACAAGTATGGAAATAGCAATAACTGTGGGATTTTGTCTCCCAGCAAGGAAATAGGAATAAATAAGGATTTTTGTCTCCTAGCAAACTCAGATCATGTAGTTCTTTGCTCAATTCCTGTGAGGTGAATAAGGCAAATGTGAAGAAATTTGAAGAGAGCTTTAGAGAGGTAAAATACAAGGGCTTGACTGTTTCTTAATTGATTTTACTACAAGTTGAAAAAGCAAACAAAAATCCCACAAAACCCCACAAAGCACATGTGCAACTCCCCCCCAAACAAACAAAAACCAGCACTAAGATTTCCAAATACTGAAATCACAGAATCACTGAGCAGTTTGGATTGGAAGGGACTTTAAAGATTATTTAATTCCACCCCCTGCCATGGGCAGGGGCACCTTCCACTAGCCCAGGTTGCTCCAACCTGGCCTTGGGCAATTCCAGGGATCCAGGGGCAGCCACAGCTTCCCTGGGAATTCCACACTCAGAGGGAAGAATTCCTTCCTAAATACCTTATTTGAACATTTAACCTTATGAACTGCTTCTTCTATTCCTTTCTTTGCAGTGACTGCTTGCTTCGATTTCCAGGCTGCAGCTGAGGAATGAAGCTGGTTTTCCTGGACTAGCAGTGAAGGAATTCAGTTTGGCAGCTCCTGGAGCAGAGCTGACACCGTGGGATGGAGGGAGTGAGCAGTCAGTGCTCACTCAGGAGCCCCCATGACCGGGATTTTATACTGGAGCAAGTTTATTAATGTAAGGTGGAGCACTTTGCCACTGCTCTGTGTGCAGCAGTCAGCCTTACCTGCCTGTTTCTCCAAACTATCTGTTTTTAATCATCTGTAATTATTAAAATGTTATGCTTTTTGATTGTAGATCTGTTCAGGAAAGCTAAGATGAAAGTCAACTGTGACAACGTTTTTCTTTCCGTTTATTCATAAGGCCTCAGGAAACTAATGAGATTTATTCTGTGAATTAGTTTATAATTGTGCTTTAACTGCACTGTGACATTTAATAATGTCAGAAGGATTTTGCTTTAGGCAGAGTGATTTTAGCCTCTGTAGAAAATTAATTACCACTTTCTGAATAAACTACTTTGGTGTGTGTGTATGTGTGAGCTAAGTGGTATTTTCAAGGTTAAGCTGCTTCCTCATATTCTGAGGAGAAAAATAACACATTGAAGATGTAGATTGAGCTTCCTGGTTCCCAGACAAGCAGCTGTGTCAAGTATTCACAAATCAGATCCCATTGTTGTTATTAGATTTGTTTCTTGAAGGCAGCCTTAATATTTGTGTTCTCCAAGTGCCCCGACCTCCCTGGCTTGGGGAGCTGCAGGAAAACCTGGAGTGCTGTGAGAGTGTGGGGAGGAATTATTCCAACATCAAACCTAAACCTGCCCTGGCACAACTTGAGGCTGTTTCCTCTTGTCCTTGTTCTCCTTCAAAGCCTTAAAGGAGAACCCAGATCTCTGTCCTGCCCAAATACCACCTCAACACACACAACCTTGTTCTCCCTTTCCTTGGACTTGCAAACCTTTCCAGTAGCAAAACAAATCTAAATCTTAATTTTATATGGGAGCTAGAGGAAAAAAACACCTACTGAATTAACACATTTTATTCCACAGGATCAGAGTCGAATTAAATATTTAATTTAAAAAGTTTGGACAGTGTGAATCAAGGAAACACTGAGAAGGCTTTCTTAAATGTGGTTATATAAGGAAAAATAGAAAAAAAATATTCTGAGGAAAAACTAAAAGCTTGATATGCAGGATAACTTCAAGGGTGCTTAGACATGTGCATTAGATTATGGAATGAAAAAGATGGAGTTGCTTGAAAAAATTAATTCAGAGGTTCAAGCTTGCAAGTGTATTTAGAAATACATCCCTTAATACCAGGGACTGCTGCAGTGGAGGCAGTTGTTGCTCTGCTGTGGTGTCAGGATATTTACTCTGGGATGTGGGAGGTTTTTGCAGCAAGGCAAATTAATTCAAGCTGCCCACATGGCAAATCAGATGGACTAATGACTTTCCAAAATGACAGCTGCATTTACATGCCTTTTAGCCAGATCACTTTCCATCAGATCCAGTGCTTACTGAAGTCCATGGAGGAAATGGCCTTTGCTTTAAAGGCAGTGGAAATGGAACTTTTTTGAGATATATTTGTCCATAACTCCATGTACTCCAGGCCCTGAAATTCCTGCAAGGATTCAGAAACTGTCAGGATTACCAGTGTGCCTGCTCCCTTTTCCTCTGGTTGGTGTTTCCACTGACAGCTCCCCAAATCCTTTCACTGTGGCTGGAGTGAGAAACTCCTTGGTGATCTCATCCAGGCCACCAGCAACCTAAAACTCATTTCAGGCACCCAGCACCCTAATTATCATTATCCCATATGCTGGAACATAAATAAATGACGGAGAGTAAGGTGGTGATGTGATGGGAGGTCTCATCAACGTGTTGTTCAGGGGGATTTTTCCCAGCCTTTCCAAGTCAGCAGGGCCCTAGTTCAGATCCACAGGCATTGCACTGTTGGGGAAGGTGGCTTTGTGCACCCACTGTCCCCCAAAGCTTTGGGGAAAAGCCCCAAGGGATACTCTAAATTGATCTGTCTCTCAAAGAGATGGTGTGGAAGAACAAGGACAGTGGAATGGTGGTTTGGGAACCAAAGATGAGCAAAGCCAAGATAAAGAGTTCAACCCCACACACCAAAGGGGGATTTTCTCTTATTTACCCTATTTTGACATTTGTTGCTCACCATTCAGCTTGTTTGGGGAGTTATTTCTACCCTGCAGGGGGGACTTTTCTTATTTCCTCCTTGCTGCTTCAGGGAAGGAATTTGAATGATTTCTCCCCAGAACCCTTTCCCAGAAACAACTGGGCCACAGCCCATCATCCTACTTATTATGAATGTTCTACAGTAAGCCAGGTCAAAATAACTGACTTATCTGCACAGCTGATCTCCAGAGGTCCCTTCCAGCCCCAGCCACCCTGGGATTCTGGATTGATCAGTGGATTCCTCCATTCTTGGCCCTCGCTGATGCTCCTCCATTTCAACGTGTTCACCACAAGAAGTCACCTCGAGACACCAGCCAGGCTTGGTGGTGCTCAGGGTAGGAAAAAAAGAGTGAGAGAGTTGGCTGGTGAGTGTGTAAAAGGAGCTCAGCAAAAAACCGAGGAGCCATTCCATGTCAAACATGTGCATCACTGCTCTCCACTGCAGTCAGATCCCACCACTTTCCCTTGGTGCCAGAGCTCATCAAGAGCTGCAGCGTTACCCAAACTCCTCAACTCCTCATTAACACCCCACCACCACTTTAAAACAGATGATTTCTCCCAAATCTTTAATCATTAGAAGTTTCATTACAATAACAACTTCAGGGTGCTTCCAATTAACTGAACAATAACTGTATCTTGGCTAATAAATGTTCAGCTGCGGGCCTTGAATTTATTAGCCCAGGAAAAGGGTTATTGCCTCATAAACAGGAAGCACCTCCAGGTGATTTAATGACTCATGTTTCTCTCACCCTTCATAAATTGAATCTAATAAACAGCTGAGATGAGAAAGATATTAAAAGCATAAACCCCAATGACAACAAACTCTCCACTGGCAATTACTTAATGACAAAACTGTTAATGAGTGTTTGAGGAGTCAGTTCACAACATTGTAGAATAAGCTGAAGTTGTCACTCAAGTAATTCACACAGTGTTAGATAACTTTTTTATTATGTGAAGAGTTGAATAAATAATTGTGATGTTAATTCACTGCCTTTGCCATGAACCTCTCCCTGCAAGGAAGTTGAGGACTGTGAATCCCACCAAGGATATGAACAGTTCTAGGCTGGGTTTAAATGCTCTTATTTATGATCTGCTCTTATTTCATCATAAGGATTTTTATTTTTTACAATCTAATTTGCAGGTTTGAGTTTCCCTTCTTTGTTTTTCTGGGCTTTTTGAGACCTTGTGTGTTGTGTCTTATTGGAAGCTCAGGACTGAAGGCCACTGTTGGAAGGGGTTTGGGCATTCAGAGTGTGGAAAAGTTGATGGGATTTTCAGAAAAGTCATAGTTTTAAAATGGAACTTTGGTTTCCATGAGATTTAGAAGCCTCTGTGAATTTTTCCTTAATCGTTTCTGTGCCTCAGCAAACCTGAACTTATTCCTGTCCATGAAGAATAAATGATACATTTCAGAAAGTTTCATTAATATTGATGAGCTTTACATATGGCTAGTTAGTATTCAAAGTATTTCAATTTGTTAAACAGAAAGAGTTTCAACCATTAATTATGTTCTGGCCATTCAATTTTCATCAAATTGAATAAAGCAATGTGTTGGAACAGAATGATGTGTTTGGACCAAAAATATCTTCACTGTTTCTAAGTGGAAGCAGAATTAAAATGCCTTGCTCAGCATTTTTCCCCCCATTTGCACGGCCTGTATTTCTTGTATTTATTTTGTTTTGCTGAGGTTATATATAAATATATGTCCAAAGGGAATCTGCAGGGGCTTTTGAGTTGGAAATACTATTTCTGCTTGCTTACAGATGTGGAACTGAGGGAGACAGGGGCTCAGCTTTACAGAAATATTTAACTTCACTGAGATAAGAACCATATGATGCCACCTCAGAGTAAAGTAATACAACCCATATTTTACATCTTAGTGATTAAAGCAGCTCTGAAAGAATATTTTCATCAAAATCAATCAGTTTAACTTGTTTTTCAGTTGTTAATGAACTGCTGGATGAAGATCAGCTAAAAAAGGGCCAAAGCAATGGGTATTTAAGGTACTGGCAGACAGTGATGTTCAGGCTCATGGATCACTTAAGCAATTCTAGAAAGGTTACTCTAAATTAGCATTTTATGGAGAAAATGATCCTTTCATGTTTTTCTTTCCCTGAGAAGATGTCACTTTAGAGGCTCAGTAAATTCCTCCAATGAATCTTCTGCAGTTCCTGTAAAAGTCCTTCTGAAGCGTCTGTGAAAATTCACATCCTTCCCGTCGTGTGGCTGAATTTGCCTCATGGGCCCCCAAAAACTGCCCCTGGACCGAGGGAGAGGGGTGAGGCAGAGGATGGATCTTGGATTTCAGAAGGATTTCTCTCCTTTCAGCCAAATGCTGCCATTCACCATCGCAGTCATTAGTGCTGGGAGCTCAAAGTCACTCTGACATTAAAAAAGCAGGGCAGAATTGACTGTGATTGCTGGAGAGCTCTCCCAGTGCACAAATGGCCCAGTACAATGGGTTTTCCCTGTTCAATTATCTCCACACACTTGCCCTGCCAGCTCCAGAGGACTCTTTTTATTTCATATTTCCCCCCCAATTTACAAGCTCTCTGTGTATCAGTCTATACACACTGAAGCTCAATAGAAGAAAAGGGGCCAGAAAAAAGACATTTATTGCTATTCAGAAAGCAAAGAGCTGGAAATAACTGGGAATCCTTGCTTTGAGCAGGGGGTGGATCAGATGACTCTGTGAAGTCCCTGCCAGCCTTAGATCCCTGTGACTCCACAAAGTGGTGAAGGATGTGATGTCAGATGCTCACAAAACTGCTCGAATTGGAGGGAGTATTTCTTTATTTGTTTGCATTTGGTGAGTTGTAGCTCTGCTGAACGAGCAAAGCTGGAAAGATTCGTTGTTGATATTAGCAAAGCCACTTTTTTTTTCACAATTTATGTAGGTTGCTTTTATCAGAACAAAGCTAAGGCAATTACCCAGTTTCCTTTCCCCTGTCTGAGCAAACAATTCAGATTGTTTTGTTTCATGAGCGGTGTCAGCAGAGCTCGGGGTACAAGAATACTCTCTGCTTTTTATGCTTTTATGCTTTTGCTGCTTTTAGGAATGGCTTGAAATGAGTTTCACAGGCTTTGAGGAGTCCTCCCTCAGTTATTCCTGTTTCCTGCAGCCAGGTACCTACACAGCACCTGCAGTCAAGGTATGGCTTGTTTTCTTCAGAGAGGTGGATTGTGCATTTGAAGAGTATAGATCTGAGATTGGTTTTTGTGCCATGTAGGTATTTTGGAGGCAAGAAGAAGAGTTAAATTCTGTGGAAAGGCCGTGGTTGTGTTTTGGTTCTCTTTAGAACTGACAGGTGAGGCTGTGTCAGCAGGATGAGCCAAGTTGGGAGGTTTCTCCACAACTTCCAATTCCAGCTCCTTTCTGTGGGAGGTTTAGGTTTTGGGACTAAAAGAACCGTTCCTTGGGATGGACTAAAACTCGTTTTTTGTGATAAGAAGGAGCAGAAACAGGTGATGTTGCTGAGCTGCAACGATCCCGGGCTTAGCCCAGTGTTCAGGAGGACATTGGGAAGGCTCTTGTTGGTTTAAATAGCACCAGATCTGGGTCATGTCACAATTACCTGAAAACTGAAGATTATCTTTTCATTTCCACATTGATCTCACTTGCAGGGGCAGAGGTTTGCTCCAGATCAGAACCTGACCCATCACTGTGGGGACTCAGAAGATTGTTTTGTCCAAGCAGTCCTTCAGCTCCCTGACGTTGCCTCACTGAGCAGCTGCAGTTCAGTTCAGTTCCTCTTGACAATTAATGTCTTGTTGCAGCAGAGGCCACAGTAAAGTAAGATTTTGGGAGCTGAGTTGGAGCTGACCTGAGGTTCTGCAGTGAGAAAGGCAAGGCTGGAAAACCAGGCCCCTCTTGGACATGTGCACACAGAGACATTTATCTTCTTTAAGGAGTCCAATGAAGTAATGGGAGCCGTGAAGGACTGTGTTTTATCATTATTAAAATGAAGCACTATTGAGATGGTTTTGGCTAAATCTGAGTCTGCAGACAAAGCAGGCAGCCTGTCATGACCCATTTGGGAATGTACAGGGAATGGTTTTTAAGCAGAAGAAAAGGCTGTACAATCACTTGCATCTGTAAAGCAGGATAATCCCTGGGCTTTATTACCAAGTAACTTTGATGTAGCTTTAAAACAAATTTGCATTTTAATACCTAATTCTCTGTATTTCCTCTTTTGGGTAATCCTCCCTTTTGCAGCATGCTTTGGTAGCTGTAGCAGTGTTCCTCTGATGAGAGATGTTACAGAAAATTTCGGGCAGCAGAGAGATCTTGGGGAGATGGGGCTTGGAGCGACCTGACATTTAACTGTTGCCTCCAGACACTCCCGAAGAGAGGATTTTGCTGGAGAATGTTAGACAGCCACTGTGTGATCCCAGGGAAGTCCCTCAGCTGCTCTGCTTGGCTGGGCTGTTCGTGATGAAGCATTTCCAGAGGAAGTGCTCAGGGAAAGTGATGCTCAAAGGCACCACTGCTGAGTTTTGACCCCCCCTGCAGGGGAGGAGGATGATACAGTTCCAGGCTGGGAGACCTTATGCCCCCAGGGAAAGGACTATTTCACATGCAGCAAACTTCTGCTGCCACTCAGTATGGAAAATTCACATGCTCCCGGGTCTGAAGATGCATTTTGGGTTTATGTATTTATTTATTAATATCAGCAGTGTCCCCGCTGTGACTCTGCACATCTTTTTATTTGTGTGCCTGTTTTCCTCACATATAAAATCATGTTATTGATGGCTTTTTAAAGGACTGTGGGATCCAGAAATACGAGGCAGTACAAGGAAACAAGAATCCTTACGGGGCTCTTTTCCTGTTAATGCGATTTTTTTCCCTAAGAATGTGTAACTCTTTTCCACCAGAATATATTTCCAGTGGTGCCCAATGCCAAGAGCAACTTGAAGTTGACCACATTTGTGCAGTGATGTAATTTTTGTTTAACGTACAGAGTGTCCCAGAAGCCACACTAAAATACAAGATTTACTACTAAAAGTTCTAAAGTTTCCTCCACAGACATCCACTCTGGTATCAGCTGAGAACACTTGGGGTCTTGGAGCTGACATTTGGTTCCATGGAAACTGTACATTTTTAACTCTCAGGGTCGGCTCTTCCTGAAGGCAGAATTTGGACCAACAAATTTGTCACTCTATTAATGGCCCATAAAATAAACCTCAGTTCTGCCAAATCCCCACTAAGTGTTGCACGGGAATCAATACCTTGTTTTTATCTTCTGGAAAGCTCTTTAAATCTTAAAGAACACGAAGAACAAGAGATCAAAGGAAGCCTTGGGAAATGACATGCACGGTGGGACAATTTAGAGCTAAACCATTGCCAGGGATTAGGAGTTCTGAAATATGGAAGGGCTGGCTGGAATTCTTCTGGAGTGATGAGTGGAGCAGCTCCTGTGCTTGTCTGAGGAAAACAGGGAACAGCTGGGCTTTTCCTGACAGTGATGAGGACAGGAGGGATCAAGAACCCAATCTGAAACACCCCCAATTTATTAGGATCTTCCCTAAAGCTGATATTAGACTTTCATTTTATTTTTTTTAATTTTTATTGCTTATTTATTTTCATTTTAAAATTTTATTTATTTATTTATTTTATTTATTTTATTTAATTTCCTATTTATCTATTGTCCAAGACAAGGAATATTTAAGGGGCACAGGAGAAGATATAATTGTTTCTGTTAGTCATGCATATTAAAACTGATTTTTCCTCTTTTTTTATTTTGCTCTTCCTAGTGAGTGGAAAACTCAACCCTTTCTTCTGGAGAGAATTAAAACAGGAGAATATCTGTGAGCAGGAATTAGAGAGGTGTGTAATAACTGCCTGGCATTTCCATCCCCTCTGGAAGCAGCTTTAGAGGAAGCATATTGTCCGATTCATCATCTTCCACGCAGCGTTTTCACTCCTAGCAAGGGACATACATCATAGGGCTCAGCAAGTTTTAGAAGCAGATTCTCAGCCATGGACAGATGGTGTTTAAGATGCCTGACGAGAGGGTTGACTTTCTCCAAGTGTGGCAATGTCAGGAGAGGAAGCAGCTCCTTGAGTTGTTGTCTCGTTTTCCAGGAGTGACCAGAGTTGGGAGCAGAGCCCAGAAAAACGTCCCACGTGAGGCAGCACTGATGGGGGAATGGCTTCAAACTGCCAGAGAGCTGGGTTAGGTGGGATATTGGGAAGGAATCCTTCCCTGTGAGGGTAGGGAAGGGCTGGGATGGAATTCCCAGAGAAGCTGTGGCTGCCCCATCCCTGCGAGTGACCAAGGCCAAGTTGGAGCAACCTGGGCTAGTGGAAGGTGTCCCTGCCCATGGCAGGGGTGGAACTGGATGGGCTTTAAGGTCCCTTCCAACCCAAACCAGTCTGGGATTCCACAATTCTATGAGTTTCTGATCACTCTAAGTGGCTTTGTGAAGCATTTTTTCATCCCTGCTGTGCTTGGGAAAGAGATCCTAAAGAGCTCCATTGCATGTTGCAAAGCAGGGATGAATTCCTGGTGTGATTTGCACCACGAGCAGTGCCAACAAACTTGCAGGACGTTTTTGCTATGAACTTGCAAAGCTCCTCAAATTCTACTTTAATAAAAGAAAAGAGAACATAATTTTCGCTCAGCCTGTTAACACCCTGAGCATTCCATGTTCCTGTGGTTGCAGGAGCTTCACAAGCAGAATCCTCCCCATGTCAAAAGACTTCCCACATCCCAGAACTTTTATTTTAACATTGGAACAGGAGCTGGGAGAAGCTAAGCTTTTATTCTAGTGCAATAGTGAGGAGAAAGAGAAATTATTAACTTCTTAATTTCCTACCAGAGGAGCCTTCTGGGTGTTTGGGAGCATCCACAACTTGGCAGCTTCCTATCCAAAGTATTAAGGAGGGAGGGAACAGAAAGGCCATAAAAAACCTTTCAGGAAAATTTTGTTATCTGCCTCTCTGCTGCTTCAATATCTCAATATCATTTTGTCCAAGAATGATTTGAATATTGTATTCTCTTAAATACTGAAAAGTTTTCAGTGTTGAGGAAGCTGGAAGCCAAAATGATGCCTTTCACTTTTTATATTCCACAGAAATTTTATGTTTATCTTGGCTGAGAAAACCTTTACTAGTTGAAGATATTTTTTTTTTTACTGTTTTGCAAAGGCTTTATTTTATTTGAGATCAAATGTATTAAAATTATTCATGAAGAAATTAAATAATGCTTTGGTACATTTTTCAGCATTATCATTATTATCAAGTACTTTTTTTTTCCTTTTTTCTTTCTTCACTGATACTCTTAATTGGCTCTTAAATGGTTAACTAAGGGTTGCCATCATCCTCTGTGCCTAAAGCCCAAGGAGGGCACTAATCCTGCTCCTGGAAGGAAAATAAACCAGTGCTAGAAATTTGTCAAGGTCTTTCATACAAGCACAAACAATTAGCATTAATTGTTTAAGGTCGTTGTTTTTCAAGATCACTCTGTGTTACTTCTCACTAATGAAAGGAGAGAGTTAATTAGTTCTTTCTGACTAAATGTTTTGGTCAGGTATCCTTTGCCTCGAGTGGCAAAAACCTTTAGGACAGAAAATTTACACTCCACAGTATTTTGATGAACTTGCCTTTTTTTTTAATTGTCTAAAAAGCCCTTATTTAAAATTTTTGCAAAGTTTTCTTTCACCTTAACTTGTCCTTTGGTTATGGATCATTTGGGGGTGATTGACTGGTATTTGTGCATCAGGTTTGATGAAGGTGGAAAACTCAGAGCAGAAATCCTTTCAAACGAACTGACAGATGACCAGAAACTGCTTTTATTTGTGCCAACCAATTTCTGCCTTAAATTCGATGTCAGCACACTGGGATTGCAAATTCATGTGACCTGTGCCCACAGTGGTGGGTCATGACTTTTGGTAGTGACCCACAGTTTGTTTCCAATGAAAAATGAAATTATTTTATTATGAGGCAGAAGTTCTGGTTTGGAAATCAGAGGCGTTCAAGCACTTGATCTGTTGTGATTAGATTATAATTTTTAGATGTTCCCTCCTTCCTTCTGTGTGTGCTGACATGGAACTGCATATTCATGATCCACAAGTAAAACTAAGTGGAACTGAATGGAGTTTCCAAGGAGCTGCTTCTCCAAGATCAGCTCTTTTATAATGCAGGTCACAATAGAGCTCTTAATTTTCCGTCTGAGATGCATAGCTGCATCCTGCTGTCTTAGTCATTAATAAAATAAATTAACTTCAACTATAAATAAATGTATAAATTTAGATTTAATGAGGTGGCAGAGATGGAAACAAAGAAGATGTGTGATGAGTGGAACTGAGGGCAGTCACAGAAATGTGAAGAGTAAGAACCATCTTCTGCCTCTGATCATTAAAGGACTAGAACTGTCTTCTCCAATCTAACAGAGATGCAGCTATGGTTACCTAATTGGTGTTGGAATGTCAGAGACTGTCCAAAAAATGGGGTAAGAGTCCACCATAGTTGTACTTGAGAGATGAATGTAAAGGACACACAATTCTGGAAGTTGTAGTCTGGCTTTAGCAATGAATCCATCCACCTGAAGTAGATGTTCCTTCTAAAAATCCTAAACCTAGAGTGTCTTTGAACTCACCTTTCTCTGGAAAGGCAAAGCAGCCCATGGAAAACAAAATTTGTCTTGTGGGTTTGTCTATCTGCCCTGGGCTATGGGAAATTCACCCTGTTATTCACTTTATTACAGATGTTCCTAAAGGTGGGAAGGTTGCATTTTTAAAGACAGCTCCTGTCCTCATCCCCCAAATAAAACAAACCCTCTTCTCATTGAATTATCTGTACTACAACATCAGCCAGTGGCAGCAGAGGCTTTGCAGTGCCTTGGCTGCACCTCGAGTGCTGTGTTCAGTTTAGGATCCTTCAACCCAGGAGAGACACTGAGGGGCTGGAGGTGTGCAGGGAAGGGAACGGAGCTGGGAAGGGGCTGGAGCAGCAGGAGCAGCTGAGGGAGCTGGGGGGGCTCAGCCT
>JAWWLV010000065.1:1580068-1597881 GCA_035041135.1 Platyrinchus mystaceus | reverse complement strand
GGGAGGTTTGGAGTCCCCAGCCCTGGAGGTGCCCAAGGAAGGCCTGGCCATGGCACTCAGTGCTCTGGGCTGGGGGGATGGTGGGGATGGGACACAGGGTGGGCTCTGTGGTGTTGGAGGGCTTTTTCAACCTCACTAATTCTGTGATTCTCTCCTCTGCAGCCTTGTGAAAGGTTGAACAGCTTCACATCCTCACTGTAATTAGGATGGGATGGGATAATGGTGCCTTCTCCCCACCAGCTGCCAGCGAGCCCTGGCTCAGCCAGGCCTGAAACACTGGGAAGGGTCAGAATTCTGTGAATCCCATTAAAAACCACACATAGAAATGCAAGCTTTGTGCTCAGCACTTGGTCCCACGGACATATTGTGGGTCTCAGCTGGTCAGAATTGGCCACGGTTCATCTGGTTTGTGCTCAGTGCCAGGGATTGGAGGCTGGGAGCTGAGCTGAGGCTCTGGGATACCTGTGTGAAGTGCAGAGGGAAGAGCTGGGTGGATTAAGGGCAATTGGATCAGTTTGCCTAGGTCACCAGGGTGGCCCTATGGTCCAGATGGCAGGGGCTGAGCGAGGAAGGAAGCAATAAAAGCATTCCTGGCGACAGCAGCTGCATGTTTGGTCTTAGAAGAGAGTCTCAGAGTGGCTGAAAATGGAGATTTCACACCGTACTCCTTGTCATGTTGAGTATACAAGCGTTTGGTGCAGCTTTATCTGTGACTTTGGTTGGAATTTAGTTTAAGAAGAGCTCAGGAAGCAGGAAAAGCTACTTAATGCATGAGTAGAAATGTGCTGTCCTGTGGTTTTCATGTTGCTGGGGGCTGCTACGAGTTTCATGCCAGAAGAAGGGACCAGGGAGAGCAACACGATGCTGCAAAGTCAGATGCCAAACAGAAACCTCCATCACCACTGAGACCACGGCAGTGTCTCAATCCCATTTTGTCTCTGGCACGTGTTTATGATCCAGCTTTGCCCAGTGAAACACAGGGATCAGTTCCACTGTATCCCTGCACTCCAGTTACTCTTCGTGATCTTCCTGGGCGAGCAGGGGAATGTTTGTAAAGCAGAAGTGACTTCTGTCCTCGTGGAGGGCTGTTAAACCCCGAGGAGGGAGTCACACAGTGCAGGATCCACCCCTTTTTTAGCAAATGGAATGTAAAAATAGAACCAACTCCTGGCCTGGTTCGTTCACCTGGGGTTTCAAGGAGCCATTTCTCAGGCTGAATGTGCTGCTGCTGAGAGATCACGGACGTGCTGACGGCTGTTCAGCTGAGGTTTGGACTTGTGATATAAATGCTGCACTGAAATTAATGTCTGGCTGAGATTCAGGCTCAGACAGGCTATTTGAAGATGTATTTTGTGGCACTCAGGTTTTAAGAAATGTGAGATAGGGGTTGTAGTATTTCTCCAGTCTGTCCCCTGGGTGAGTTGTTTTGATGAAACTTGGCAGACATATAAAACCTGCAGAGATCCCATCTTTGAGTCTCTTTTGTTTTGTTTTGTTTTGTTTTTTTATCATGGGGCCTTGTCACAGTTTCAGAGAAGAGCAGAACCTGTAGAGGCAACAAATGTGGAAAAGGGAATTTTTTTTTTAAACTATAAAGCTGCAAACAGTACAGAGTTGTGCTGGCTGGCAGAAAATGTGCAAAATGCTGCAAGTTTTGCTTTTCTTTACTGAGACCTGTGGTTCAAAATGCCTTGTGTTTATTCAGCCTGGGGAAGAGAAGCTCTGGGTTGACCTAATTGAGACCTCCCAGTACCTGAAGGAGATGGCAGGAAAGATGGAGAGAGAGTGTTTAGAAGGGCCTGGAGGGACAGGACAAGGGGGAATGGCTTCAAACTGCCAGAGGGCAGGGTTAGGTGGGATAATGGGAAGAAATTCTACCCTGTGAGGGTGGGGAGAAGCTGGGATGGAATTCCCAGAGAAGCTGTGGCTGTCCCAGGGTCCCTGGAAGTGTCCAAGGCCAGGTTGGAGCAATCTGGGCTAGTGGAAGGTGTCTCTGCCCGTGGCAGGGGGTGGCACTGGGTGGTCTTTAAGGCCCCTTCCAACCCAAACCATTCCATGATTCCATGTAGCTCTTGACAAGAAATGGAGAAAGGTCCCATTTCCCATGGCTCTGGTTCCCTTTCACACCTAATTTTTGAGAACTTACTCCTAAAATTAAGTTGCTTCAGCATTCTTGCTGTGATATAATGATACAACACGTCTGTAATCCCTTAATTTTCTCTTGTTCACTTGGGAACATGAGTCTGAGGACTCTGGACAGTGTCCCCTGCACCCTCCTCAGGGCCCAGGACTGAGTTCACACCCCCAGTGAAACTGGGCTGGAGAGCAAACCCAGCACCCCCAGCACAGCCCTGTGGCCTCTGAGCTGCAGAGCTGGGGTGGGTGAGCCTGGATCTGCATGCCAGATTAATTAGCTGAAGTTTAATTAGCTGCAATTGGATTGATGTGTAATTTCTTATTACTTGACTGGAGCACACCAACAGATGCCCTTTCCCTGTCCACTCCTGACTTCCTCTCCCTCAAAAGGTGCTGGGGCTAAATATGAGATCTCTGGAAAGGGCAGGAAATTAGGAGTCATTTCCACATCTATTTTAATTTATGAAGAACAGGAGACCCTTTGACTTAGAGGTCATCAAAGCAGAGCAGGTTCTGGTCCTCCTGTTCAGAGCTGCATCCAGTTATTGCTAATAAATGGGGTGACATGGGGTGAATTGTTACTGATGAAAAATAGCAACTATTTAGTAGAATAATAGTAAATAAAAATAAAACTACATAGTAACTAATAATAAATGAATGAAAAATAGCCTTCAGTTCTGTCTTACAGCCACAAACCACCCCATGAGTTTTCCACTCGTTTCCTCCTCCTCCTCATGACAAAATTGTTTATTTCTTCTTTATACAGAGTAATAACATTTCCTAGCAGGAATATTATTTCCTTATTCTTAATCATACACCCTTCCTATGACTAATTAGACACCCAACTGGAAGAGTGCCCACAATTACAGGTGTAGCAGTCCATGTGTGTCTGGACTGTTCCTTTAGGCCGTCTGACCAAGGCAAAATCACTTTTTCCTACCCAGATTTAGGAAGTGTTCAAACACAGTTAAGGAGCTGATTTTCTTCATTGCTTTGCCCCATCATTCTTCCTGCCTTGTGGTGATAAATTATGCAACAGCCACTCAGAGCATCTGAGACTCTCCCCTGTTTAATTTGCTCTGAGGAAATCACCATGGCAGTAACTCCAGGAGCAGGGCTGCAGCTTGATATATTTGTTAATAGAGTCACACTGACAATTCACACTGACAATATCTCCTATGATATAATTGATTGGAAAAGTAGCAATGTTCCCAGTGTGGTCTAGCAGGTAAACATGCAATAAATTAAAGAATACAACGGGGGGAATAGCTGCCCAAAGGATAATAAACTGAGGTGATGTACAAAGCACTAAAACCCAAGGGCTTATGCAGCTGTAACCGTTCAAAAGGCACTTACCAAATTACAGAAACTAAACAGGATTTGGCTGCATTAGCAGGAGGTGGGAGAGCTCTGGGGAAAACCCAGGTGCTGCAGATGCTTTTTTTCAGCAGGTGCTGCTCATTCTCTAAATAGGTATTTAATCAGGGCCCCAGGAGGGGCTGGAAGGGAAGTGGAGTTCAGGGCTGCTTGTGGTTTTGTGAGAGTAGCTGGAGAGCTTCTGCTGCCCATCAGGTTGGAGGTAATGTACATTCAGATTTCTTAAATGTCCTAATAGCTCAGTAAGAGAGAGGGTCTTTCTGCTGTGCCCTTTCAGGTGTTGGTGTCTGGGGGTCTCTGGTGCACCAAGCCCATCCTCCTCCTGGAGAGCAGCCTGTGGGGGGCTGTTGATGTTCTGAAAACTATGTTGGGCTGGAAGAAGGTCCTTGATAGTCATGCTGGAGAAGTCTGTGGTGTTAGAAAATGAGCATGTTGTGTTGTCTTT
Source organism: Platyrinchus mystaceus (assembly GCA_035041135.1). Taxonomy (NCBI): domain Eukaryota; kingdom Metazoa; phylum Chordata; class Aves; order Passeriformes; family Tyrannidae; genus Platyrinchus; species Platyrinchus mystaceus. The sequence continues at coordinate 1,593,923 of JAWWLV010000065.1, read as the reverse complement.
GATGTGTCCATGGGGGGACCCTGTTGCTTATTGAGGAGTCACTATAATAGAAGACACTCCCACTGGTGGCATGAAATAGGAGGGTGCACCTTGATCAGCAACATCTCAAGATCTCTTTTTCTTCCCTTGCTGTGCATCAAGTCTATAGGAAATGCCTTCTAAAAGAGCAGGAATATTCCAGAACCACTCCTGCTTTATGTCAAGCCTGCTTTGCACCACCTTTTACAGTACTAAAAAGGCTAGAAGACCTTTTACATGTCTATAATGATATTAGAATAGATGAGAGTAAAATCAGGTTCCTCAGATCAGAAGGTTTATACCCTGAGCTGCCAGGCAGGCAGAGAGGATTGCTCCTCATGCTATTATGTGTGTTTTAGGATCATGGATAATGTCCTGCTGGCCTGCAGCTCAGTTGGCAGGGGCATCTGCCACCCTCTATCTCCTTTTAAACTGCTGGGAGATGTGGAGCCTTACTGAAAAGTTTCTATCAGTCAAAGGATGAGGAATGTAATCCTTCTCCCCACTCCCAGCAGCATTCCAGGAGCATCTCTGGAGCTGTCTTGCAATATTTTGCCATGCAGAAGTGCTGTTGCTTTTCTATTTCAGAGCATAACCCAACCTTTGCCACCTCCCATCCAGCAAGCCCCTGTCACTTTGTAAAATCTGCTTGTGACAAATGGCACTAATAAATTTTTCTGCCACCCAGGCTGATTTGTGATGGTTCTGGACTTGGGGATAGCACAGGGTCAGCACTGCTATTTCAGGATTCTGGGTGATGCTGAGTTAAAGCCCTCCAATTCTCTTCCCCCATGAGATGGAAACTGTTTTCAACCAACACTTCTAACAGTCCCAGAGAGACCTCCTGCTCTGTTTTTTCTTGGTTTATACCCATGGCTGAGAAGAGAACGCTGCTCTCTCAAATATGTGTGATTATAAACATCCTCTCCTTTCATCTCATGTGCTTTAACTAAACTTCATCTCATGTGATATTTGGTTCTTTTTCAAATGTATGAATTCCTGTGGAGATGAGTAGTTGCAGAACAGACTAAAATCTAGTCCTGCAGTGCCCCTCCATTGTGAAGGAGTTTGCAGAGGAGGACAGCAGCAGCAGCAGCAGCATCTCAGCTGAATTGATTGTGGTGCTGGGCAGGAATACAAATGCTGCAGGAGACCTCCAGTGAACTGCAGCTCAGGATGGAGGGAACAGAGCTCTTGGATTCCTGCTTGTGAAATAGGATGTCTTTTGTGTAATCAGAGGGAAGTTGCTGTCTCTCTAAAATTCATCCCTTCTTTTTACCTGTGCTCCATGTTTTGTGTGACAACCCTTCCCTGTGAGCTGCTACAGCCACGTTTAAGGGACTGGTTGAGAGGTCCCCTCTGGGCCACTTGGTTTTATGTGGACAGAACACCCAGGGGCCCTGAACTGGCTCTTGCTGTGGAGCAGAAATGGTGCTGCAGGGAGATTGATGTGCAATGGCAGCTGCATAAATTACAGCCTGGTAAGGACAAGGCACCGGCAGCTTCAGCTGCAGTTGGGGCTCCACTGCTCCAGCTCTGATGGATGGGTATGTAAATTTGTGTGCCAGGGAATTAAACCTGTGTATGAGGTTGGGGCTGAGAGTAAGGTTGGAGTATAAACACATAAAAATTGCAATAAAATCTCTAGAATTCCCTGCATTTGAACCATGCTGGATCTCAGTTTGGCGCTTGTAACGTGGCAAGATGTTTTATTGTGGTCCGTTCCCACAAGGTGAATTAAAGTGAGGATTAAAAAGCCCTTATAAATCAGATTTTATAGTTGCCTGAACCACCTGCAAACTGTTGGTACTTGTTTTCAAAATCTGCCATCGTTCTGCTGTCAGATTGATTTTGGTTTCATTAGCAGAGCTGGCATTGCCTGTGCTGGCAGAATCCACTGGCTGCATAAATTACTATGGGTAGAATTGTAAGCAATGTCTTAATTTTGTCAACAGTGTTCCAGAGTGCCAATGATCCCCTTTATATGCACTATTTTTAATTGTCTTGGCTGGATGTTTTTCTCAGCAGGTTTTACCTCAGTGAGAAATAACAAAATTATGTGAGCCTGTAGTAGTTACAACAGACAGGAAGATGCTGTATGTGAGATCCAAGTAGAACATTTACCAAGGGGCTTTGTAACCAGTTTTTGATTCAAAGGGGTGACTTGAAATACTGAGGAGAAGTGAAGAGTGTTTTGGTGGCCCTGTGTAGCACAAGGATAGGAGATATGTAAACTGGAGATATATATATATATATATTCCCATTTACAAGAACCTCCTCTGGGCAGAAAATACAAATGGAAGGTGATAGTTTGAGCTTTGCTCGTCGTGAGGCATTTAAATTTTGGTTCCCAAAGCTGTGTGAGTGCTACAGGAGATGGGAACTCTGCATTGTGGAGGAAGAGTTTGGTTCTCCGTGGCTGTGCAGCCGCTGCTCCGTCAGCAGCTGGTTTGCACAGAGGAGTATTTTGCAACCTGGCACAAAGTCTGAGCCTCCAGCACATCATGTGTGACCAAAATCAACGTCTGGGGTGCTGGGGTTCACCTCTCCTCAGGGTTTCACCAGTGTTGGCTGCATTAAATCTATAAGAGAACATAATGGGCAGCACGGTCTGTGTCACCGGCTTTGGAATTGTCTCCACATCGTTCTGTATGAGTGAGGTGTCTGTAAATCTGTAATTAATGAACATGGGAGCAGCTGACAGCCAGCAACCAAGTCTGTGCACTATAAATCCTGGGGAGCACGTGCTCAGGGAGTCACTTTGAGCCACAGTTGATTTTTACAGCTGAGAACTTGATGTCAAAGGTACCTTTTTTTCCTCCTGGATGGAGTGTTAACGTGGGCAGAGCAGTGAGATCTGTGTTGGGAGGGAGGGAGGGTGTTTGCAGTGTAGGTGTGGAGTTCATGTTGGGGTGTATCTCTTCAGGGGGTGAGGTGGTGGATAGGTTTGTTCCCTTGCTCATTCAAAAGCATTCTTTGTTAGCAGAGCTCTGTCTGTTCACTGTAGTAGGAGTGGATTTGTTGAATGTGAAAGGCTCCCTCTGTTTCAGGTGAAAACCCGTGGCACATTTGCTAATGCAGGTTTGACAAGTGGACACTTGTTTCTCTGAGCAACCAAAGGGAGAGCCAGGGAGTTCCTAAAGCTCTTCAGGGCTGTGTGCTGTGCTCCAGCCTCTCTGTCCTCTCTTCCTTCAAAGCTCTGGACTGAGATGACCAAGGCAGAAAAAGCTTTTCCCATCAATCAGGGCTGGATTTTGGCTGCCAATACACAGAGAGCCAATTTAGGTGTCTGCTGGAGTCTGGTCTAAGTCACCCCGAGGTTAAAGCCTGCTCTAAATCCTCTTAAATCCAGTGCTAAGACCCCATTAACTGAACTGGATTTAGTGTAGATCTACTTTACAGATTTCTTCTCGTATCTTAGCACATTTATAGTTTTATTGGTCAGTGGGTACCTTTTGGATAAGCTGTGGTTGAACCTGTGTGGGACAAGTATCCTTATTCTCTTAAGTTTGAGTGGAATATATAACATGCAGTCTGGGAAGGCAAATAATATGTTGGTATTCAGGAAAAACTACCTTTAAAAATGATCTGTCTCTTTTGGTAAGCCAGTTGTGTTTTATGTCAGGTGCTTTGTAGCAGTCCTGCTCCTACATCCAGGTTTTGGAACTCACTTTAATTTATGGAAGGTTAAATTAGTGACAACTACTACATTTTTGATAACTGTTATATGAACTGCCTTCAGATATCATACTACAGAAATCTGGCAAAAGCAAAGCTGAAATTTAATATACAAGACAGTGTTAACCTTGCCCACAGGATAAATTTTCTATCATGCAGTATCATAAGGTTGACAGGGTTGTTTTTTTTTTCATTACATTCCTGTATTTCCATTCACTTCAGTAGAATTAGTCTTGCTCCCCCCAAAATTGGCTGTGATAAAGGTTTTATTTTTTTGCATTTAAGTAAGTTTATTGAGATGAAGGTAGAAACAAAACATTTGTGCCTTGAGTAGACTAAACACCACTATCTGCCCTCCAAGGGATGGGTATAATATAATATTAAATACTCTATTTTGACAGTGGGCTAAGCTATGGGCACCCTCCAGTTGGCATTGCTTTATTGAGTGAAAAACTGTACCAAGTCTGCCTGTTTGAGACACATCCCTGTGTTTGTTTAATCTTGAAAGGAAGTGCCCACCAATGTGACAGAAGTTTTGGCACTTCAAGTACCTTTCAGTCCTGATGATTGATATGTTACTTGAGGAGAAATGATTTGATAACTTCATCCTTGATAAGCTCAAGAAATAATGAGTGACTCATTATTGGCTGACCTGTGAGTTTAGGATTGGGGTCGTGGTTCAGGGTTTTTCTGGAGTATCACCACAGCAAGATCAACACCCCATGGAAGTAAAGATTGGCTCTACATCTTGTGCACGAGGTACTGAGCTCAGCAGGACATCTGATGTCGACTTCTCAGAGACCAGCCCTCTGTGAGCATGTTTTATTCATTAACCTGGAAACCTTGTGAAGAAACAAATGACAGCAATTATTACACATTTGCTGCATTTAATTTATCCCCCTGAAATTCTGCTGTGGCTTAATAGGCAAGGAAAAAGTTTGCAAGGTGATGGAGCAAGACTCCATCTGTTCAGACAGATTAAAGGAAACGGAGGACAACTTTTAAAGGATGAATACTAAAGGTATTGTTATTGCTCTTGCTGAGCTTAATTACAGAGAATAGGGACCGATAAATATGTCTGCAGGACATATTGATTGCTCTGGGAATGCATACATCTATTTAAAGGCAAAGTCAAAGATGTTTCAGCTGGATATGACCCATCAAACCAGGCATAAAGCTGGGAGGGAAACCTTGGCCAAGTGAAGAGGGTGGGTTTGTTTGACATCCTGCTCCGAGGTGCTTTCAAAAGTCACTCAGGGCATCAGATGAGTGACTGTGTGTGTTCTTCACTCAAAGGCTGGGGTTGAAGGGGCCTCTGGAGATTGTTTAGTCCACACACACACACACCCTCTCAAAGCAAGATCTAAAACTAGAACAGGTTGCTCAGGACCACATCCATCTGGGGCTTGAAGGTCTCCAGGGATGGAGACTCCACAACCTCTGAGGAGAACCTTATTCCTGTGTTGGAGGACTCTCACAGTAAAGCAGCTTTTTTTCCTTGTGTTTAAATGGAATTTGCTGTGTCTCAGCTTGTGCCAGTTGTTCCTTGTGCTGTTTGAGGGCAGCAGGGGAGGATCAGGCTCTGTTCCCTTCACTCCCCATCAGGAACTTGGGCACACTGATGGGATTCCCTGAGCCTTCTCTTCAGCCTGAAATGGTCCTGCCACCCTGGTCCTCTCCTTGTCTGACATGCTCCAACCCCAGAATCATCTGTGTGACATTCCTTGGCACTTGTTTTATATCTAATGAATAAAAGCTTGGATTTGGAATATTTCAGGTTGCATTCAGGCAAGTAATTTCATTTCCCAGCTGGCTTTTCTTGTCTGCTTAAGTAAAGAAAAATCCAAAGAGCTTTGCCAATTTATTTTTTATTTTTAATTAGCAGACTCTAGATCCTGGGGAGGGAAGAATGGAAGGCCTAAGAAATTTTCATATGGGGAAAAATGAGATCTGAATGGATGAGTTAATCCAGATCCCCAAGTAGTTCAGCCTTGGAGGATCCCAGTTAAATTAATTTTCAGGACAACTGACACTTATTGATTAAAAAAAAATAAATAAACCCTTCAAACTTCTGAAGAAACTGTCTTTAGTCATTTAGATAATTTGAAAATTTCTGCCAAACTCACAATAAATTCTCAGTTAACCTGTCACTGTTACAGTGAATTTAGCAAAAAAATAACAAATTTCCCTGGTGAGACCAATAATTAGAGATTGTGCTGTGTTTTATAATCACTTTTGAATAGGGCAATAAGTGTGTGCATTTTAGTGGAGTCATTTCACCCTTTTCATGGGAAAAAAAAAAGTAAAATTAGGGTTGCAATTGTGGGGTTTATTTGCCTCAAAGGTTATCTGGATTTTTCCCCCCTATAGGAACCAAATGCCCTGAAGACACATTGGGTTGCTTATCCAATTATGGCTGCTTTCCTAACTAATAGTTTTTAGATATTCACTTTTAATGCCTTTTATGCCTCTGGAAAATGCCAGCAATATTGCTCATAAATCATTGTCCTTTCCTTTAGCTCTGCTGGATTAATATAAATTCACTTTAATTACAATTCTAGCTGGAGCAACTGCATTTAATCCTACCTGGGTTTTGGGTGGGTATTTAGTGCAGCTCATTGAAGAGCAGTGGTTAAGGTTGGTGTCATTAGATGGGAGATGAGATACAGGGGAAGGGGATTTATGTGCTGCTGGTGGGTATTGCAGCTTTCCTTAAGGAGCATTATTATTTAGGGTGGGGTTTTTTAATCTGTGTAGGTTTCTTTTGGTATTTTCTGCTTAGCACCTTATCATTGTGTCAGCTTTGCACAGAGTCTTGGAGGTCTTTGAAATACCTGTGTGTGAGCTGATGGGGGTGAAATTCCTGCTGCCTGGAGTGTCAGAGGTGGAGGTGTGACAGGGAATGGGTTATAATTTGGGTTATTTCCATTGGAGGTCAGTGTTTGCTGGTGGGAAGAGCCAAGATTGTGTTTGCAGGTGTAGGGTTGAGTCAGTGTTGCTGACTCTGAGCTGTGCAGGGACACCAAGCCCCATCCCCTGCATGAAGGGCTCCTCAGCCACCTTGGGTACCCACTGGAGTATAAATGGCAGCATTTTATCCCCATGCTCTGCTAGAAGACACACAGGGGAAAAAAATCAGCTGTGTTGAATATGATAAAACTGCTGATTTACCTTCATGGGGAGTGGAATCCCAACTGAGCCCAAAGGTGAAAACAGAGGTGTAAACCCTCATGTAGCCCCCTGACTCTTTAAGGAAACATTTATTTCTTTTGCTAACTATCAACCACTGTGTGCTTCATTTTCTTTGCTGATGTCTTGATGTGATTAAATTCACGGTGCTGCAAAAAAATATTGCCAAGCAAACCTCCCAGCCCAAGAAATACCGTGGTGTTCTTCTAAAACAGCCAGAGCAGCACAGCTCTGCCTCAGCATAATTAGTGAGAGCATGGCTCCACTCACCTGTAAATCACTTTTTCTCTGCATGGGACACTTCTGTTAAATGCTGACAACCTTCTTTCTATCACCTGGCACAGCAACAGGTGAAAATACTAACCCTGACACCTGGGGAGAGCCTGATGCAGATGTGTCATGGACACAGGGACTCTGCTTCCACACGGTAATTTCATTTCTCCAGCCATTCATTTCTGGGCTATTAATGAAGTTACAATTTAGGAGGCTAATGTGATTTGATTTTTTTTTTTTTCTTTAAAGGAAAAATATTGTGGTGACTGACACTTCTTTGCAGGTCTCAGTTTCCCTTGGAAGTGTCACTTCTGGCACCTGACCAGGCACTAAAACACTTTCTTCTCAGTTCTATCACACTGGGATGAACATTTCTGTGAAAGACCAGTCCTCCTGGTTTGGGAAGACAGGTAGTGTCATGGCTGAAGTGCTGTCTGAGCCTCTGGCTTCATTGTTTTAACTCCTTTTAAATTTTTCTGACACTTGGAATCACCAGAGGGAACTTCTGATCCGAAGGGCAAATAACTGACTCACACTCATTTTTGTACTTGAACAAGGAGAAAAGCACCTTCCAGCCAACCTTCCAGATTTGTCTTGAACTGTTTGGTGACCTCTCTCCACTCTGTTGTTCTCCTTTTCTTTCTTTCTGTGAAGGTGACCCAAATGCTTTCCCCTTGGCTCTGTGTGGGGTGATGGTCCCATGGATGGCTCCAGCACATCCCAGCCCCAACCACAGCTGCAGGTTCTTCTCTTTGAAGCATTCCTTATTTTCCATAAATATTGAAAACAGTAAATAGGGTTGCTTATGGAATTCCCAGGATGATTTGGGCTGGAAGGGACCTTAAAGCCCATCTCATTCCGGCTCCTGCCTTGGGCAGGGCCACCTTCCACCAGACCAGGTTGTTGTTGTGGTGAAAGGCTGAGGAGTCATTTTCAGGGTCACAAAGTAAGAAAACTGAGGAGCTGGAAATAGGATCCAAGAGCTCTGGTTCCCCATCCCGTGCTCCTCAGCTCCCTGCCTTCTGTGGTCAGAGAGCAGGAATCCTGGTGGATTCAGGGGTTCAGCTGCAGAGCAGGACTGCACTGGGACGTTCAGCAACACTTGTGAGTTGAGCTGGTCCCTCTGCAACAAACCCCACAGTCTCTTCACCCAGGACTGGGCAGAGACCTCCTGTCCCTTCCCCTTTGCTCCTGGGCAGTTGAGTGTTTGGGAGAATGTGCTCTGGGACACGGGGAAGGCTCTGTGTTCTGAGCTCTCCTTTTGTGACATTGGAAGGAGTCACTAAGCCACTTAGTTTTTCAGTGCATCCCATAAAATGCAAAGTGTGTTTGATGAGGAGCCACTTACACAGTTCTTTACAGCAGGCAGACAGAGTTATGAGCTTGGCCAGCAGCTTTCTTGATGAAAGAATAAAGAAGATTATTTTTTTTCCTTTCACCCTTTGAAATGGGCAGAATAAAAATTTTAATTACTTGTTTCTCTATAAATAATGCAGGGACACTATAGGTTGTGCTTATACACGTGCACACAGAAGGGAGATGCATCTCTAGTGCCAGAAAATTGCTTGAGCCTCTCCCAGGTAGTAAATTTTCCATGTATTTATGGCCAATAGTAGAGGTGCCCATGCACAGGGAAGTTGTATGTCAAGGTGATCAGCAAAGGGCAGCAGGGAGAGTCTTTTCTCTCCTGTTAAGGCATTGGGGTCTCTCCAGGCAGTTTTTCCTGCAAAGAGGAAAACTTACATGGTGGAAAAAAATAAAATTTATCACCTCAACAGCTCAAAGAGCTGCTTGTGTGTCAGAGCCCTCTGTTATCCGCAGTCCTCCTGCTCATCATCATGTGCTTCTTAGTCCCTCAGCCCACAGTTCCTCCTTTCCTGATGGTTTGTTACGTTTTTAGGAATATCCTCCACTCTGCATTTCTGTTTCTATACCTCTCTTTGGGGTCTGACATGATGGGGAAGTCCTGACCCTTGTGGTCTGTGTGGGATGCTGGACTTGGCACAAAATACTGCTGGATGTCCTTCCCCCTCCCAAGATATCCCTGCAGAATTACAGTTGCCCAAGGAAGCTGTGGCTGCCCCATCCCTGGAATTGTTCAAGGCCAGGTTGGAGCAACCAGGGCTAGTGGAAGGTGTCCCTGCCCATGGCAGGGGGTGGGACAGGATGGGCTTTAAGGTCCCTTCCCACCCAAACCATTCCAGGATTATTTACAGGATGAAGTGTGAAGGAATTTTTAGGTGAGACCAGCTGGTTCTTGAATACATGAAGACTGATAATGGGACTTTTGACAGAGGAGGAGTTGGGAATGAGGAAGGTGATTGTCTACAGAAATCCATTTCTAGGAGCTCCTATCAATATGGAATGTGTGTTGCTTTATTTCTTCAGAAAGAAATGAGATTCAGTCATATATCAATTAACCTTAAGCCAAATAAGTGGCTGAGGATTAATTTACTAGATAATACTGGAATCTGGGAGGATGGGGAGGATTTGGTGGGAACTATTTAAAGTATAATTAATGCTGCTTTTAAATATATATATAGATAGATAACAGAATGAGTTGAAAAATCCTTTTATTAGCAAATGGAACATTTTCAAAGGTAAATAAGTGCTTAAGCTTCACTTCCCAGCTGCTGGGTGGGGATGTGGTTTTGTGCAAGACAGAGGAGGTTTCCAGAGGTGGAGGGGCATGTCCTGGTGTTAAAAAGGCAGGATTTCAATGCTGAATTGCTGGGTGGTTTTGCAGCTGCCCAGACCAGCTTCCATTGGGGTCCTGAGCTGCTGCAGTTTCCGCTGGATTCTTTTCCTCTTCCAGGGCTGAGGTGCTGAAATTACCAGTTCTCTCTGTTTACCCTTTGGGGCAAAGTGCATCCTCCAAAACTGTAAATATTTCGACTGCTAATTTACACCCTTGGTGTTCAGGGGGACTCTTTCAAGTGACTGATGGGCTGTGTGATTAGCTGCTCGTAGCCTCCTAATTAGCTGAAATGTCATTTGCTTATGTTGCCTCGTTGCATGTTTTGCTGTGGGTTTTCCCGGGAAGGGAAAGTGCTGGAAATAATTCGGCTTCAGTGGCACCACTGAACTAAAAGAGCTTCTCCTTTAGCTTAGCAACCTGTTAAAAGTACAAAAAAAACAATGACAGCAATTATGTGCCACCCTTATTTCAGTCCTAACAGCACAAAAACTGAATCTGAGTCGAATTTCTGTGCCCTTGGAGACGCTGAGGGGTCCTGCCTCAGAATTACCCCCATGGAAAGCTTTTCCCTTTTGCACACACTGATTGCTTTGGGACTTTTTTTTTTTTTTATCCCTCTGCTACATTTTTCACTTAAAGATCTCAAGACCCTTCAAAATCTTCTGTCAAGTTGTTCATCTGCAACTCCAGACTCTTGAGTTGGTGGGTTTTTTTCCACTCTCTGCTCCTGGTGAATGTGCTTCAGAAATCCAATATTTTGTGCTGGGGATCTGAAATAGTGTCAACATGTACCTTTCTGTGAGGTTTAGATTTGTTGTCTTATTGTCTGGCACACTTAGCACCCAGGTTCTGCCCACTGATGTATTTCCAGTGCTTTATTGAGGAGAGAGGATGTTTATGGGTAAGGGTCAGACTGTCAAAAGGAACGAAACCCCCAAGCTCCTTCCAAACCTTCCAGGAGGCAACATGGGATCTACTGTCACTCATAGAAACACAGAATCAACCAGGCTGGAAAAGACCTCTGGGATCATGGAGTGCAACCTGTGCCCCAACCCCACCTTGTCACCCAGCCCATGGCACTGATGCCACATCAGGCTCTGCTCAAACCCCTCCAGGGACGGGGACTCCACCCCCTCCCTGGGCAGCCCCTTCCAGTGGCTGATCCCTCTCTCTGGGAAGAACTTCTTCCTCATGGCCACCCTAAACCTCCCCTGAAATGGGCTCCAGCTCGGCCTCAGCTGAGCCTCTGGCGCTTTTCCTCCCTGCAACCTGTTGAGGAGCAAATGTTAGGGAGCAATTCCTGCTGATCCCTTCTGCTGCTTGCCACAGGCTTTTCCAGCCCTTCTGTTGGCAGAGTGTCCAGCTGCATTGGTCTGACAGGGACAGGCAAGCCAGGGATGTTGGCTCCATCAGCTGGGAGCAGGTGATCCGAGCTGACACTGATGGATGCTGGACTGGGAGCACCGGAGCACGATGTTCTTGGACCGGCGCACAGCAGAATGATCCGAGTGCTGGCCGAGGCCCTGAGAGCTCCAGTCCTGTATCAGCTGCACAGCAACAACCCCAGGCTCCACCAACCCTCTTTCAGGGCATCATTTGCCACGAGAATCTTGATTTTTGGTGTGTTTGGGTAAAGAAGTTCGGGGCAGTTTTCGGGCCGAAGCGCTCGGTGCTGAGTGTCTAAATTGGGATTTCACTGCCCTGCTCTTCTGGCACATGCAGAAGGTTGTTATTGCTATCAGGAATTCAGTAATCCTAAAGGTTAAGCCTGTGGGGTGTTCTCAACCCTGCAAGAATTAACATGGTGACATTTAACTGCTATTAAAAAAAAAAAAAAATCATTTTGCCTTCCTACGTCCCTGCTCCCCCCTTTTTTTTTTCCTTGGAAATTTCAAATTCTTTTAAAATCAATCAGGAGCTCCCACAACTGTCCCTGTCACTGCTGGGTTAATGCAGACAGGCTGTGGGTTTTCTGCTCCCCCAGCACCCCTTGGAACATCCTGAATCTTTAGAGGCCACTCCATCAGCTTTTCCTGTCCCCTCCAACCCAGGGATGGGATCCTCAGCAGGTTCCAAGTGGGAAATCTCCACTGGGGGTGTCACAGTTTGGGGGTTTTCTCTGATTTGGGGTTTTTTTTCCCTTGCTGATGTCCCTTGTGGGGGGTTCCTCAGGCAGAGCTGGACCTGCTGGCACTTTGTGTGGGAAAACTGGCTGTGGTTGCCCTGATTTGTTGTGTTTCCCGAGGGACAGGGAGGGAAGGGTGGGATATAATCCATGGATGCTCATTTTGCTCCTCCAGTCAGAGCTGGTTCTGTGCTTCCTGTTAATTTGTTGGACCAAAAAGACTTTTGGCATATTTGGCTTCTTAAAAATATCTTTATTTATTTACCAACTCAATGCAAGAAATGAGAGAATAACCCTGGTTTGGGGGCTTGGACCATAATCCAATGAAACTTTCCCCCCTGGGAAAACTTAAATATTATGACTTTTCCCCTTTTCCTCCTTCTTTTCTGATCCTTTTCTTCCCTCTCTTTTTTTCTGCACGACAATTAAATGCAGAACTATTAATATTAGTTATACCTTCTGTAAAAATCAGTCCATTCATCAGAATAAATAACCACTCTCTCAAATGATTACAACAAAAAAATAGCTGAGTTAACACACATTTTCCTACCTTGTAAGGGGATGACTCTTGCAGGACAGCATAAAAACTGATTAATACACTTTGGTTCCCCTGGTTGCCTTAAGAAATGGAAAATATTAATATTTTTCAATTAAATGTTAAGAACACAGAGGCAAAGGGACGATCTTCTTGTGCAGTTTCCTAGAGCTCGTAATTTTTATGATGCGAGAAGCCGATCGATCTTCCACTTCAATTAATTTAAAAGACTTTCAATTCTATAGAGTCAAATGCACAGAAACAAACTCTGCACGAGGCAGAAATTCAGGGACGTGATGCAGGTGCCTTATTTTGTGCAACTCCACTTCAAACATCCAGGAAAACCCAGCCCAGCAAACCCCAGCCCAAGGCACTGCCTGCATTTTATCAGGACCAATAAACCCTTGATTCCAGTTGCCCACCAGGACTAATAAAACCACTGATTCCAGTTGCCCCCCCAGCTCCATGAGGAGAATAAAGATTTGGGGTGGATCACTGTTGACAGTGGGGGTCTCTGTCAGCCCCTTTTTGCCAAATCTCTGCCTTCCTTTTGGGCCATTTATTTTTATTTTTTATATATATTTTTTTAAAATTCTCATAGCTTATTATTTTTTTAAATTGCCACAGCTTATTTATTCTTTTTGTCATAACTTATTTATTTTTTTAGTCTCATAACTTATTTAGTTTTTAATTGTCATAGCTTGTTTATTTATTTATTTATTTATTTATTAAAAATGTCATGGCTTATTTTTATTTATTTATTTATAACTGTAATTTCATCCTATTATGGAAAGCAAGTCCCTGGAGAGCAGCTCAGCCTGGCTTTGATCCATGAGGTTGTTTACTCTTGTTTCACAAACCATTAGAGATGCTCAAGGATGTAAACCAAGAGATCCATCAGGGGCGAAACCTCACGAGCCATTTGCTGCAGATGTCCCTGTGTCCTGATGGCAGTGGCAGGAGGCAGAGTCTGATAAAGCCCTTTTGTTGTGTTAATAGAGATCAGAGTCCCAATAAAGTCCTTTTTTATGTGCTAACAGAGCTCAGAATCTTAATAAAGTCCTTTTTTTGGGCCAACGGAGCTCAAATGGAGTCTGAATATCAACAGGAACCTCACCAAGAGTGGCCCCAAACTCTGCTCTTCATCTTCTCACCTTTAGATTGGGATGGGTTTGACTTGTGGAGCCCACAGAGATCCACTGAATGGGAGCTGGGAATAATCCCTGAGTGGCTGCTGGGATTGGGAACGTGTCCCTGAATAAGAGCTGGGAATAATCCCTGAGTGGCTGCTGGGATTGGGAACGTGTCCCTGAATAAGAGCTGGGAATAATCCCTGAGT
>JAWWLV010000065.1:1546573-1567724 GCA_035041135.1 Platyrinchus mystaceus | reverse complement strand
GCCAGAGCTCCAGGAGGGTTTGGATGATCCTCTGGGGCACAGGGTGGGACTCTTGGGGATGGGCCTGTGCAGGGCTGCATGCTGAACTCGATGGTCCTTGTGGTTCCCTCCCAACTTGGCATATTCTGTGAAGTGATGATTGTGGTCTTGATCCATCAGGGATGGTGGAAGTCCATGAAACACCTGGGGTCACCCCATCCCAGGTGCAGAATCCAGCACTTTCCCTTGTTGAACTTCACATGGTTGGTGATTCCCAACCCTCTGATCTGTCAAGGTCTCTGCAGGACCTCCCTGCCTTCGAGGGATTTGACAGCTCCTCCCAATTTTGTGTCAGTACCCTTCCAGTCCTGCACCCAAGTAACTAATGGAGATGTTGAAGAGCCCTGTGGGACCCCATTAGTGCCAGTGTGGTGTCACCCCAGCCACTGTCCCGCTCTGTGCGTGACCCCCGAGCCCGTTACACCTCCGGCTCAGGACACGAAGAGCCGTGCCCTGCATTCGGGAGGCAGTGGGGAGAAACTCTTCTCACTTCTCTGGGGGGTTGTGCAGTTGTGACATCCTCAGCTTGAGCAGCTCTGCCCCTGCCAGGGCTGCTCTCAAGAAGAGCGATAACCTTGGCAGGCGCTGCGCCCGTCGCTCGCTGTTTCCCTTGGCACGGCGAGGACAAGCACTGCCTGTGCCCCTCAGGCAGCCAGCAGTGCTAAATTCTCCCCCTGACTGCTGCTTTATTGCCAGGAGGGCTCAGGACCGAGAGCACACTGCAGAGGAAGATATTTCAACCTCCTCTTATGCCTTCAGTTTGGGAAATTACATTTTGCCATGTAGTTTTTAATCTGTCGGTCTGGGCCATACAGAAATGACAAGTGAGCATGATTTAATTTTATGATAGCACTGCATTAGATGACCACTTTATGTTGCTGTAAAAGAGGGATTTGAAGTGGTGGCACGCTCTGCTCTTCCACATTTGATATTCCTGCTTCTTGCAGTCTGACAGTGAAATGCTGGGAATGTTAAGAATAGCTTTACTGCTATTTAATACCCATGGGGAGCATTATTTGGCAAAACAGGTGTCACACGGGCACTGAGGGGTTTGTATCACTTTATCAGGGCTTGTCAAAATGTTATTGTCCCTGATGACCAGTGGCAGAGCCGAGGGAATGGCTGGAGCTGTGTCAGGGGAGGGTTAGGCTGGACAGCAGGAAAAGGATCTTCCCCCAGACACAGGAACGGGATGAAGTCTTGGTGTTACTCCTGAGGTCACACATCTCACATGTGCCATGAGCAGCCAAGTCCTGATTGTCTGCTGTTATTTCTGTTGTTTCTTTATTTGTGCTGCTACAAATTCAGTGTAAGCAGCAGTGGTGGTGCCTTCCATCAGTATTCCAGCTGGGCAAGAGGTAAGGGATTGCCTTGAGCATGTACATATGAGAAAAAACCAACAAAACCCGGGGTTTGTTTGACCCCTGAGTGGAAAAAACATGTATTCTTCTATAAATCAAGAGTAATGTAGCTGATGTCACTGAATTTTTATCTTGATAGAACTGAGATAAAGAAGAACTGGTAGTGCTGCAGATGATTCTGTAAAATCTTGCCCAGAAAATTGTTTACAATTCCAGGGATTTGTATTCAAGGAAGATCCACGGAAACAGATGCAGAGCAGAGGTTTTAGGGTGATGGAGGAAATTATTAACAGGAGATTAGAATATTCCTGCTTCAGCAGCTTATCAGAGTAAACTGGGTTATGCAGAATGTGGGTGTGCACCAGGAATATGCAAAAATTAAAGCTGAGGTGGACTCGAGTGGAAGTGGCCAAATCTGGACTGGAGAACTTTCCTTCCCATTAGTACAAGCTCAATATTAATTTCTAACAGGTTCCTAACAGGAAGGGTGCAGGTAAAAATTCATTTTTTTGGGAGTGGTGATCTATTAAACTTAATTAAAAATAAAAACCAGCCCCCAAACACTCAAACAGCAAAAGCAATAATAGGAGGATTATAATCTTACCATGAAGTTCTGTTTTAATTAACGAGCAAATTGCTTTGGGCTCTTCCAGCTTTCGGACACTAGAACAGTTTATTTCATCTGAGAATCTTGTCCTGAATTTTTAGGTAGATTAATCCACTTTTATCTGCTGCATCATCATGGGAAGAGGTTTTCATGCACAAAGAGTTGGGTAGAGTTGAAAATCCTGGGATTGCAGGAGGACATGAGAATATTGGGTGTCTGTTTTGGGCACTGGGTGAGGGAATTTAAAGCAATGACAAATAGCCATCAGTGCTGTGTCATCATCTTCCTGTCTGTGCCATTGAGCCATGGAAAGGAAATAAAACCCAAGTGAGCCCCCACTTAACAGTTCCTAAAGGGTTCCTGGAGATTGTGCCAAATTCAATACATCTTCAGGTGCCTTAAAGTTCTTGCAGAGAAAACACACTCTGCTGCCAAAATTTATTAGAATGGGCTCTTATTGGAGCTCTGAGGACAATTGCTCAGAAGACACGTGTTTCATCCTTCTGGGTCTTAATTATGGAAGTGAGGAAAGTCAACAAGGCTGATCTGATTTGTGGGAGTAATTGAGGTCAGAGTGAAAGGAGGGGGAGAGGAAGGGAAGGAGCTTTGCCATTCAGTGCAAATGAGATGAGAACTTTCACTTTGATTAGCAGAGAGCAAACTAGAAAGAAATGGGGTCAGTTTTCCCCTAAAAAAAAAATAAAATTATAGGACTTTGAAGATTTAAAAACACAAGAGGGTGTGGGGAAAATCCCCACAGATTTTGTGATGTTTTGTCACAACTCACAGGCAGAGAGGAAAAGGTCATCAGTGTTCCTCTTTAATTATTTCACGTGCACCATCATTAAAGGAATCAGGTTTAGGATCTGTGGTAGTCTTAAGTCAGCACAGGTTTTGCAGGGAATGCTCAATTCTTGCCCTCTCTTTATCTCCCTTCCCCTCCAGGATGAAGTGTTGGGCTTCCCAGCACAGATCTGCACTATTTTAAGATTAGTCTTCCCCCACCCACTCTGTTCCTCTCACAGAAATCACATTTAATTCTTCTGCAACTTTGCATCTTAATTATTGAATCCAATTCTTTCTAGATAACACTGTGTTCTCACTCCAGCAGATGAAGCCCGTGATTTGAAAAACTGGGAAGCAAGAGGGCACAATTATCCCTAAGAATTTCTGCATTACTTGGCATTACAAATTGGAGATTAGATATCTCCAGCCCAGACGAGGTTTTCAACATTTTCCAACCTCAGAGTGAGTTCAGAGCTGTTTCCCACTTAGCAATAGTAGTGCTAAAATGAAGAAATTAAGAGAATAGGTGGTAAAATAGTAATAATAAATGTAATAAATGACAGCTTCAGGCCCCTAAATATGGCATTGCCATTAAATGATGTCTATTCAGTGATGCATAACAGACCCCTGTGCCTTGTCAGCATGTGAGGGATGAGCAAAACCTTCTCCCAAATAGTTCATATTTACCTGAGCAGGAAAAAAACCCCCACACCCTGGAGGATTATTAGAAAGTGTTCCCATTGTAAGCAGTGCTGGTAGGGGGCTAATTGGGATAATACCTCAACATTCAAATGCAGTCACAGCTTTCAGAATTGCTGCTGGCAGGGAAATTACAGTTTTCTGCACTGTTGACTAGGAAAGAGGACCCTGCTCTGCCCTGAGCCCTCCCCAGCACTGAAGGTTGTCCCCAGGTATGCAGGACTCGAGGGTTGAATTGCCTTGGGTTTTTAACTTCATGGTAGAAATCTTTCTACCAGATATTTCTACTTCTCAGTATGAAGGAAACATTTTTTTTTTTTCATTTTTCTATATATTCTTTTTTTTTTCCCCTCAATAAAACCCCGAGATGTGCTTTTCACACACTTGTAAAGGAAGGGGAGTTTGCTTTAAAACAAAGTATATTAAAAGGTGCTTTTGATGCTGATGGTTCCCTTTATCCACAGCCTTCAAACACCTCCCTCCTTGTCCATGGAAAAGAGAGCAGGCAAAAAGTTTTCCTGGCTTTAGCATCAGGATTGGCTGGTTATGGTGAAGTGGCACGTGGGAGGAAAGGGAACCACACCTCATTTTAAGAAGGACCTGTGTGATGGTTTGTTAAGCAAGAGGCTTTGAGAGGTGCAGGAACTCTTCAGTCCCAACACTTAGCTCAGTTCTGCTGGGCCAGACCCACAGAAAGGGAATTTATTCTTCTTTTTGCTGCCTTGTGACACTGCTGGGGTCAGCAGTGACTGTTCCTCAGCAGTGACGAGGAGCTCCAACCAGAGCTGGGCTCTCTGCAGGCACCGGGCAGGTTTTGGATCCTGCAGTTTTTGGATTGGAAGTTGTGTTCTTCTTCTCCCAGTGAGTTGATCTGAATTGCTGTATATCTAAAAAAAAAAAAAAAAAGAAAGAATTAAATGGATCAGCCAAACCTTGTAGCTGAACCTGTAGCTAATCCTCAGTTCCAGACTGGTCAGCCAGGGTGGAACAGCAGGAACTGGGCTTGCACTGCATTCAGGAGTTACAACTAAGTGCAAGTGAAGAAAGGCAGTGCCATCAAATGTCTCAGCTGCTCTGTCTCTCTCAGCAGTCCTCAGACACCTCCCTCAGGTTTCTGGAAGTCTGGGGTGGGTTTACAGCTCTGTCCTTTGCTGAGGTTTAGAAATGAAATTCAGTAACTTCCCGTTGAATCCCGTGTTGCTTGTTGGTGGGTTTTACTCTCAGGTTTTCAATGGACCTTTTAGTAAATTTAATCACTTCTCACCTGTGCTTTGCTCCACTCCTCTGAACTCCCTCCCCTCAGTGCAGGGCAGATGAGTGAAAATGCTGCTGGTGCTTCATCACAGCACTGCTAAAATATGTTTGAATTTCTGCCTGGCTTTGAATGTAAATGTGCATTCGATCAGCCAACAAGGACGCTTCTGTTCATACAGAATTCATGAATGCATGTTAAAAACTGCTATAAAAGGACACTTCTTGTCTTCAGCTAAATTGACAGCCCTTCTTTCAATATAAACTCCTTGTGCTTGGGAAAAAAAGACATATGATTGTCTTTTTTTTTTTTTTTTTTTTTTTTTCCAGCTAAAAAAGGAAGATTTCTTTTTAATGTCTGGGTGAGTGAAAATCTCTGCTGTTTGCTGTGATGTTTCCTTTCAAGAGGCACTGCTATGTTTTGGTGTATAACTATTGCTTTTCCCTTTGCTTGTCTGCCTTAAAACACAAGTTTCTGTGGGTATACAGGGCTGGGTTGAGCCTCCCTGCCTTCCACTGTCACTCAGAGCCTTCTCAGCAAGAGCTTTGTCGAGAGTCCAAAAACCAAGACGGTGAGAAGTTCTCCCTGAGGAAGAAATTGTGGTGCAGTGAGCAGGATTCTCTTTTTTAATTTTGCTGTTACCATTTTAAGCAGTGTTGGTATTTGTGTACCTGTGCAGAGGCAGCAAAGCAAAAGGTTGATTCAGCTGAACAAACTGAGGTTAAAAGGAAAAAGAGGAGCGTGGGACACGATGCTTTTCATTTCCTTCTTCCACCTTTAGTTGTCCAGTCTGTAACTGAGGATTTCTCTGTTGTTTTTCACCAGCCTGTCCTTTCATTCCACACCCTACCTGTAGAAATTTGGAGAAGGCAACATCCAGCCCAAGGGATGCTCTGCAAGACAGCAATGTGTTACCCAACCTGGCCATTTACAGAGCAGCTGTCTCTGCATTGTCTGGGTAGCAGAAGGGTTGGATCAGCAGAAATACTTATTTAGAAAGTATTTATTATGTTCTTAGCAGGTTTTTTTTTCAACACTGGCACGAACAAGAACACACTTTGGATCCTTCCCACAATAAAGTGTCCAGAGATCACCTGGAAGTCGGGGTAGGCTCTTGTGTCTCTCAGTTCCCAGTCTTTAGCTCATCCTGCTATTTTCTGTAGCAGTAAGAATCTTTAAAATGGCACATTCTCACTTTTCCTGGACAAATATTTCGAGACAAATATTGCTTAGAAACATTACAGGGCTGGTGACAGGATGAGCAGTAGCCCAGCTCCTGGCAGGGCTTTGTCAGGCTCTTCAGGACCTGGCTGGAATGGTTTGGATTATTTCAGGCTCAGCTTTGGCCCCCCCACTCTGCTGAGCAGAGCCCAATGTGAGTCTTTGTATAAAGGCTTTAAAGTCACATTGGTTTTGTTTTGTTTTGTTTTTTTTTTTTTTTGAGAATTGTTCCCAGTGGTGTGTTGAAGGAGATAATTCCATTCCTTAAGCTCTTCCATGTGTGTATTTATATCAGGAACTTGGGTGATAGGATCAGACTGGAGATCTGCCATAGGAACACGTGTCTACCTGAACCTTGTGGTGTTCTCCCAGTTGAGGCCAAACTTCTCCTTCAACATCCCCAATGAAAAGAATGCTCTGAACAAACACAGTTTGGCAAGGCCCATCATATCCAGGTGACCTGCATGAGGAAGGATATTCCAAAGGAAACAGAAATATTTGTGTCCCTGGATTTTAAAAAAAGAATGTTGTAATACCTATGTACCACAGGATGGAGTTACAGACTTAACTTTAGATTTTTGTGCCTTCTAGCCAAACTCTTAATGTTTGTTTTAATGTTTGGGGGGTGGTGTTTCCTACTCTGGACTTGCAGCTGATGTGTGCAAGTGTACTGGAGAAGATTCTTCCATCCTGCAAAGGGCAGACCAAGGTTATACTGGGCACAAATCCTGCTTTGTGTGCTGAGGGTTGGACATGAGGGTTGGCTGCTGTCATCGCTCTGAGTGCTTTGATCTGCTGGGATTCAGTATTGCAGAAAAGATCCCCCTTTTTCAGAAGTCATAAAGTCATTCAGGTTTGAAAAAACCCTCCAAGACTGAGTCCAACCTTCAGCCAATCCCTCCATAGCCATAAATAATATGATTTTGATTGATAAACTCCATCAAAAGGTGCCACATCCACTTGTTTTCTGAACAATTCCAGCGGCGGTGACTCCAAACTTCCCTGGGAGTCTCTTCCAAGGTTTAACCACTCTTCCAGTGAAGGATCTTCCCCTAATAGCCAACCTGAACCTCCCCTGCTGCAATTTTAGGCTTGTTTTTGTTTTTTGTTGTCTTTTTGGAGGCTGTGCTCTGGAATTAGGTGCTCTTGAAGTTGTCTCTCATGCGAGACCTGATGCGGTGGAGCTGAAATGCAGCAAGAGCTGGTACTGCAGAACACCCAGGACCTGCTGCTGGGGCTGGGGAGGGGCATCCCCAGGGCTTTATTTCCAGGCAACCAAGCTAAAATTTTAGCAGAATTAGTTATACTTCATCTCCCCTGACTGTGGAAAGGTGATAGGATTTAACGACAGATTAAAAACAATTAGGAAACTGAATCCGCTCGTGTTTGCGAAACACTTGAAGACCTTCAGGTTGTGCAACTGGCAGAATTAAGAACTGTGCCACCTCCTGCCATCAGCCTGGCAGTTTTCTGCCTGTCAGTGGGGCTACAGGAGTCCTTGCTCCTGGGAAGTCTTTTGGAGCAGAGCTGCTCCAAGCGGTGGGAGCCCGTTTGTGAAGCCTGGAAAGCTGCCCCTGTGTGGAGGGATGTAACTGCCCCCACTTCTCCTTCCCCAACTCCTTCACAAACCCAGCTGAAGTCTTACAATTGCCAAAAAAAAGCCTGTCTTCAATTTCAAATGCTTCAAATCTCAAATTGTAATTCAGCTTTCAGTAACTGCGCTTAATTAAAAGCTAATAAAAACCTTGTTTAGTGTTTTATAATTTTTCTTTTAATTTATTATTTTTTTTTTAATCTGCAAGGGTTAAATTGAAAGAATGTGGCATGATTTTGAAGGCAAGAGGTGTTAGGGCATTTGAGCTCTGCTTTCTGTCCTTGATGTCTTTTGTTTTTTTCATTTCCACGTAGTACATTAATAAAGTATGAGGCAAAGTCATGGGTGCTGCACACTGTGCAAGACAGTTAAGGTGGCAACACCACTTTTGTAAGCTTCTGGATTTCTGTATCCTCATAAACCCATTGAATAGAGGGAATCTTTATTACTTGGAGCTGGTTTTCCTTGGTCTCTGGCCCTGTTAATTCTCCTAAAGTGAGGCAAAGGCAGGTGGGTCAATACCTGGCTGGGAGAGGGGAAGGGAATTGCTCTGAGCTGCTCTGACTTGGGGCCTCCCAGCAGGGAAGTCACTCAATTCTCCCCCCTGGGGCTGCCAAGAAGGACTGAGGGCTTTGAGAACTGATCCAATATGTGAGGGGCTTGTGATGAACAGGAGCACAGAGCTCTAAACAACTTCAATCCCGGCTCTTGCTCTGCTTTTGTCCAATTCCTGATATTCCGAGTGTTCTTCTCAAGTGATATTCTTTCTGTCAGCTCTCACCAGGAGAGATCTCAATTCAATAGCAATAATGTAATGTCTGAAGCAATTTTCTTCAGCTGGCTTGATTCCTCACATCATCTTGTATTAACCACATGTCATTTGAGTATTTATTCTGTCTGTATGTGTGGACTTCAGATCGTTTTCAAAATATTGGCTTCTGTATATTGGGGTAGGAGCCTAAAAACCCCTTTAATATTTTATTGTACTCAATATCATGCTCAGTCATGTCCTGGATTTAGGGATATGGCAGTAGGTTCAGTCAATCTTAATGGTAATTTCAATTTATAAATGCCCAGGTGTGCACTGGGCCCGAATTGGAGATAAGCTCTTGATTATCTGCTCTGTTAAATGGGGTGTTCCTGTGATTTGTGTTGTCCCTCACAGAGCTCCTGTCCCCATCCAGTGCTCCATCAGCTGGACTTTGGTGCCTCATCACATTATTTTCAGGCCTCTCCTGCTAGTTTATGAGCTGCTTCCAGAATAAATGAATGGCAACTCCTTTTCAAGGGTTCAGTTGGCTTTTGGGACACTTTCCAAGCCGTGTTGTCACACAGAGTTGTCATCTTGTCTTTCCCCACCTGCTGTCCTGTCCACTGTGCTCCTGGGGAGGCTGCAAGAGGAGGATTGACATTTTAGCTCACTTTCCAAATGCCTTGTGCCTGAGTAATGTTTTCACAGCGTTTTGTCATCCAGCAACATTAGGTTGATAGTCCCTCCTGCAGGGAAAGGAATGCCAGGGCAAGGATGAGGGAGTTAGTCTTGTGTGTAGTTGGTACAAATGAGAGCAAAACCCCCCTCCATAAATAACATGATTTCATGGATATTTCTGTTAGAATATGATGTTGTCTCTAAGCCACACAAACCCAAAGCTCCCCCAAACTCTGGGTATTTGCAATGCCAGGGAGGGGGAAATTTCCCCGTGGAAAAATATGTCTGACTGTGATCAGGCTTTTTCTGGCTCCATGTAAAGAGCCTTTCCTCCCCTGCTATTATCAGGATATCTATATAAAAAAAAAAAAAAGCCACCAACATTTCTTCCATAGATACTTTTGGATCATCATCTTCTCATAAAGGGCTTTATCCTCTTCCTGCAGCAAGTGACTGTAAAGCTGTCAACAATCATTTGGGTTTACAGCAATAGAAATTATACTAGATTTTTTTTATTATATTTTGAATGCTCTGTTAGTTGTACAGAAGACTAAATTAACCTTAGTCAGAATTATACTGGCTGCATATTTTATTAGTATTTGGGATCATGCAGCATGTATAACGGGATTACATCTGCTCCAGGTATGCAGAGGGGTTGTCTTGGCATGACAGAAGAGATTCTGTGTCCTGCTGGGGATTTCTCATGTGGATGCAAAGTAGCTGTTCAAGGGAGTGTCTTAAGGCAATTAAAGATGTGCTGAGTCTGAGCTAATACAGTGAGGGAGCCTTTACACCTGTGGAGGGAATCCCACCAGAGATCAATAGGGCTTTTTGTGAGGAGCAGAGTTTGGCCAGTAAACAGGTAATGCTGCAGGGTAAATGCTCCTGATCCTGCCCCAGGGCTGTGCAGGTCAGTTCACTCCATTGACTGCTGTCAGCAGCTCTCCAAGCAGAGAGGTGGCAAATAGAATCCCAGACTGCATTGGGTTGGGAGGGATTAAAGCCCATCCAGTGCCACCCCCTGCCACGGGCAGGGACACCTTCCATAGACCAGGCTGCTCCAACCTGGCCTTGGACACTTCCAGGGATCCAGGGGCAGCCACAGCTTCTCTGGGCAACCTGTGCCAGGGCCTCCCCACCCTCACCCTAAGTAAAGAATTCCCAGTTTTATGCTGATTTCTATATGCCACATGATTAAGAATTATCTAAGAGTGTTCTTTATAAAAAAGGTTTGGGTTTTTTGGACAGTAATGTGAATTTGCTTTACCAGCAGCAGTTTTTCCACCTGGTCTGTTGGTGTCAGCCCTAGAAATATTCCAAAGGCAAAATGAGAAATTGCAGCATCTGTTTTCTGTTGATCAGTGTTAAGTCGGAATTAAGATAATCAAAGGGTGTAATTGCAAGTAGTGTGTGCTTGGGTTTAGGCAGGTTTCAAAGAAACTCAAACAGCCTTGCCTTAAATGTTACACCAACAGCTGTTTCTGAAAGGTCTGTTTGCCTGTGTAGGCTGTGGTATGGAATTGAAAATATCTTTGAAGCACAGACCCTCCATAATGGAGAATAATGAACTCCCAATGAAATAAATGAATGTAGTGATATTTCCAGGGACCTTTGTATGATGTGTGGCTGTTGAATAGGGTGAATATAAAAGGCTGGGACATGACACAATCGTTTGGCTGTGTATTGTTTGGGCTGGAGGACAAACAAGTGGAACAGATAGATGCATAGAAACAGGAGGATTCAGTGTTAAAGGCAGGATGAGGATATTTTCATTTCTCTGTGAAGCTGCTCTACATCCTCAGTGTGTATTAACCATCTGAATAACCCGCAGAAAGGGAGACAATTTGTGTTTCTGGCTTTACTTAGAATGAGACTGGACAGGAACTTTTCAGTTCAATCTCCTGAGCAATATTTCTCTGCTGTGACATGGCAAGGAAAGCTGAATATGTGTCTCTATTCTGTGGAAATGATTGAAGGGAGGAGACTTTCACGTGGTGGCTGACAGGAAAAACTCTTCAGGACGTGCTCTCAAGTGAAGTGTGTTTGGAGAGGTTTGTGCACAGCTGGATGGCAGAGAGGGTGACACGTGTCCTTTTCTTGTTCTCTGGCTGGTCCTGCCCCAGGGAGAGATGGAGATGATATTTTCATTGGGTGAAATTCCCAGTTTGGGTATATTTTGCTGCCTTATGTTAAACACAACGACTTGTGTTGTCCTGCCATGAAACAGAACCACACCAACAGCACTGAGTGAAAGGATGTTTGTGGTCCCTGCAGCAAACATTAAAACCCACTCACTTCCTCCCCCTTGCCAGTGCAAACCCCGTGTAGCTCTGTGGGCAGGAGCACTGGGGTGGTAAAACAGAGGGGGATGTCACCCCCCAGGAGTAAAACCACATAAATTAAAACACAGCAAGTTCCACCTCAACACGAGGAAGGACTCCATGGAGGTGGCAGAGTCCTGGAACAGCTGCCCAGGGAGGGTGTGGAGCCTCCCTCTCTGCAGACATTCCAAACCCCCTGGCTTTGGTCTCTGTGTCACCTGCTCCAGGTGACCCTGCCTGGGCAGGGGGTTGGACTGGGTGATCCCCAGAGGTCCCTGCCCTTCTTGGCAGGTTCAAAAGCCTCTGGAGTTCTCTCAGTTCACAGGTTCATTTTAACTTCTGTATTAACTCACTTATGAGAACTGAATTAAATTTTCTTTTTCCAGTGGTTTAAAAAAGAAAAAAAAAGCTTTGCAAGGTTGTTCCTTTTTTTTCCTCACTCTAACCTCTTCCAACCCCAACTTTTCCATGATTCTCTAAAGATCTGTCAAGATCTGGCTCTTCACAGCAGGCGGAGAGCCAGAAACCACCTCCTGTTGTGGGTCTATCTCTGGCAATCCAGTTTAACACTGAAATCCCAGAGACTGTGGATGGATGGGAGACACAAACCAACATGGTTTTATTAACAGTGAGCAGTCCCTTTGCATCACTTCAATTCTGCTCCCCTGTAACGAGCTCAATACACTCTTGTAATGTTACTATAAAGCTGCCTGTGGGATGACAGGAATATATGGTGTGATGTTACAGTCCTTTCATAACATTCCAGAGTAATTAGGACATAAAATGGAACTGAAACTTTAAGCCACATTTCAGCTGTGTTCTGTATATGTTACTCTTCAGCAGGCAAGGGCAGTAATTTAATATTGACTTCTGGCTGCAAGATTACCATATAATCTAAATGCTAATAACAATTAAAGCACAGCGTGGTGATTAAAGTGTCTCTTGGAATATTGAAAATACAGGTAATAAATGGTGTAGGAATGTGAAGCAAGGCTGGAGTTTAAGGATCTGTTCCGAAGGTCTGGGCTGAGAGGAACAGATTGGGCTGCAGAAGTTTTGTCTGCAGTCTGAGCTTCTTTCGTGCCGAGGCCTCAAACACACAGTCTTATTTGATATATTTTCATTCCAGGCTCTATCATATGGAAACCAGACGTTTGAAGCCCAACTCAGGAGTCTTTTATTTCCTTCTCCCATTTCTATAAGCAGTAGTTCATCTTGGGAGAGGTTAAAGCAGTGGTTTCCCTCACAAATTGCGAGGAACGTTTTCTTTTGGAAGTCGGTTCCCATTGATGAAATACGCACTTCAGAGTTTTCTAGGAGGCAGAAGAACCATGAAAGGCAGCTAAAACAAGAAAGGGACGAAATGAAATGCATAAACCCTTTAAAAATACCCAGCCATATGTGAAAATGTGCGAGATCTATTAAGCACGACGCACTCATCGTGTCGTGATGAATGCGAGGCACAAAAGGTCTCTTGGCTCAGCTGTTGGTTCTTCCAGAGCTGTGTTTGTGTTTTGCTTTGCTCGTAGCTCAAAGCCAGGGGAGTGCTCGTTCCCCTGAATTCCATGGATTTTTAATGGATTTATTCACAGAAAAAAAAATAAAAATATTTGGTATGTGGCATAATGGGACTGAGTGGAAGTGTTGGAGCGATCAGGATGGGTCCCTGCCTGGTGCTGGTGGCTTCTGGGGACATGGGGTGATGCCAGTGGATCCAGGATGTCTCCCGAGACCTTCAGTTAATCCGGTTGCCTTTGTAATGGTATTCTGGGGAGAAAAACCACCTCTGTGGCCTCTGATTTCCTGCTGCCAGGTGCCCTGCAGTGCCTTTGGAAAGCCTTTGATGTTCGCTGATGTGCGTGTGCAGGTTCGCTGATGAACCTTGGCAGGTTCAAAAGCCTCTGGAGTTCTCTCAGTCAACAGGTTCATCTCAACTTCTGAATTAACTCCCTTATGAGAACTGATTTTTTTTTTTTTCAGTGATTAAAAAAAGAAAAAAGCTTTGCAAGATTGTTCATTTTTTCTCGGTCTCTAAATTTCTCCATCTGCTTCCACAGATGCAGAGTGACCCAGCAGTGCATGAAACAGTTGTCATAAACCACACAGTGACTGTCCAGGGATCCTTCCCCAGCCAGTGGCTTCCTGTAGGGTTTTTTTTTTCAGCCTGGTTAAATTTTTAAATTGTGGAAAGCACAGAGCAGAAAGACTTATTTTGTCCTTTTCCTATTTTTTGCCAGTGTATTTTAGGGGAAGGAAAGGGGCTAAACAAGGCTGTAAAAATAAATCAGTTACCAGCTCTTCCAAGAAGCTGTTGCAGCTTGGTTTGACTTTGTTCTCTTTTATGCTCAGGGAAAGGCAGAAGTGAAATAGATGAAATCATTTTGGTTTACATGTTTTTGCTTCCTCTGCTGTTTAAATGCCTTGGAATTGTCAGGATTTGTACAAATTTGGGTTTTCTGCTCTTTCCCTCTTGCATTTCCTTTTTCTCAATCCCATATTTCAGGGTTTCCATAGTGGATCCAGGTTTAGCACAAAAAACAATCAAACTATCACTGTCTCAAGAGGATTTCCCTATGAATTCCTTTTGCAGGGATCAGTTAAAAGGTCTTGATGCTTTGGGGGGGCCCAGATGGTTCAGTAGCTGGTTGAGAGAAGCAGCTTTTCCTCTGTGGGTTCTGTTTTACTGCTCTTTGTGACTCCTGGTTCCCAAGACAAGCTACAGATGGTGAATCCTCACCAGCTATGGGAGGAGATACTGAAATTATTCCTCAGATCAGCACTTCAAGGCTGAAGGTGTTGCTGTGATGGGGTCACAGGGAAGAGAAATAAATTAAAAACTTTAAATCCTTACTTAGATTCGTTGGTGAGAGGGGCTGAGTGGTCACTGCTCGTGTCTGTCCCAGCTGTCTGAGCAGCTTGAGGACTCCAGTGCGTTTGAGTGCAGACCTTCTGCTCTGTGGGGTCTCTGTGAAAAGATGAATCAGATGGGAGGGAGGGGAGATTGTGGTTCCCCAGCTCTTTGGGGTGTTACTTACTCAGCTGTGCACACGAAGGGCCCACTGTAACCCTGGGGCTGGGAAGGAGCCGTCTCTGAAGATGGTTTGTTTTCCACTTCCCAGGTTACTCCTGATAATCACGGGAGAGCAGACAAGGAATTTCCACCCTCAGAGTACCCCGGCCCAATTTTTTCACAGAATCATCATTGGATCAGGGAATGATCCTATTTGGATTGGTTTGGTTTGGATTGGAAGGGAGATTGGAAGATCCTCTCATTCCACCCCCTGCCATGGCACACCTTCCACTCTCCCAGGTTGCTTCAAGCCCTGTCCAGCCTGGCCTTGGACACACCCAGGGATGAGGCAGCTTCTGTGGGCGACCTGTGCCAGAGCCCCACCACCCTCCCAGGGTGGAATTCCTTCCCACTATCCCCTCTAACCCTGTGCTGTGGCAGTTTGAAGCCATTCCCCTTGTCCTGTCACTTCAGGCCCTTCTAAACAGTCTCTCTCCATCTTTCCTGTCGGTTCCTTCAGGTCCTGGAAGGCCACAATTTGGTCTCCCTGGATCCTTCTCTTCTCCAGGCTGAACAATCCCAACTCTACTAGCAGAGCTGCTCCATCCCTCTGATCATCCTGGTGCCTCCTCTGGACTCTCTCCAGCAGCTCCACGTGCTGTGCTGTTCCCCAGGGCTGGAGCAGCTCTGCAGGGGGGTCTCACCTGAGGGGGCAGAGGGGCAGAATCCCTTCTTCTCCCTTTCTCTTTCTTTTTTTTGAGGCCATGCCAGGGCTGTTTGCAGGCCAGGACCCAGAATGAACTGCAGAAAGGCTTCTCCACAGGCAGAGAACTGGAGTGGGGTTGACGGGTCATTTTGAGTCTCAGCTGATGGAACAGGGACAAAGATCCCTGTGTTGCTGTGACTGGGGAACCAAAGGCTCTGAATTGTCTGTGTGAAATACTGTTTAAAGGGAATAAAGGGGAAAAATAAACTCAACACTGTGCTAACCACTTGAGCCAAGATGCAAATAAAATGGAAAAGGCTCTTTTGTGCCTGTTGGTGTGTTTGTGAGCTGGGATTTGCAGTGCACGTACATTATTCTTGATGAAAACGTTTTGACTGCTTTTTGTCAAAGCCCTTCTGTGCTTTAAGTGCTTCTCTTCATCATAATGGGTTTCCCTGATAGATATCCCTGCCATCATAACCAAACCCTTCCCAAGCTTTATTTCTTCAGAATTTGAGAATGTGGTTTTTATGCTAATGGTTTTCCTGGGGTTGTTGAGCAGTACCCAGAGGTTTGGAGCATTTGTTATTGTTACTAATACATGTTTAATAGATCCACTTTCTTCTGGAGATGGCAAAGAACTTGATGGATTCTGCAAAGGGGGATTATTTCACCCGATAATGAAATCCCCTCATCTCCTGGGCAAGAAGAGAAATAGGGTGGGACACAGCAGTTCAGCAGAAGAAATACTGAAGGGTTTGTGCAGCTGGAGTACAAAACACCTTTGCTATTTTTGGGTACCTCTCTTCATTTCAAATAGGCAACAGGCAAAAAAAAAAATAAAAATTAAGTGTGATGCAGATGGAGCTGAAACTCAGGGGGAGATGATGAGGGGTGATTTGCCTGACACAACTGGACATGTGCAAGTAGGAGGAACTGTGGTTTTAAACTGCCTGTCAGAAATACCTTGGGCAGAGCAGGTTGGGCCCACGGGAGGGAATCAGTCAGTGTGTGTGCCCAGGATCTGCTGAGGAGGCATGAGCTGTGTTTGATTCCTCCCTGTGCTGTTTGAGAGGTGAGATGCTTGACATTCCCCAGCCCAGGGGTAGGACACAGAGTTCAGTGAGAGCCTCAGAACACGGGTGTTTGAGAGGGCACTGACTGTCTTCATCTGGCATAAGAGAGTGAGAGAGAATTACAATATTTGAGTCTCCTGGCAAAGGGGGGTTTGTAAAACAGACTGCAGACCGTGGCTGATTTGTATTTCTATGAATTACAGGTGGTTTAGCAAAAGGAGCAGGAACTTCTGGTAGAAAGCCCCAGAAATCCTCTGCCATGGAACTGCCTGAACCTGTAACTGTGAGCTCCAACGAGGGGGTTCTTCTATAATACTCGATGAGCAGTGACAGGGACTCAAAGGTCACGGGCAGGGGAGAGTCTGAGACTCTTTGGAAAGTGCCAAAGAAGTGGGATATCATCAGGCTCCAGGTTTTAAACTGCACATTGCTTGTGTTTAGCTGTTCCAATGGACATGGGAAGATCAGAACGTGGGCTGTGGGCTCACCAGTGAACTGGATCATACCTGAGGTCTGAGGCAAACAGTGGTTTTGTGTCTCAGCTTCGCTGGGAGGTGTCTCAAGCTCCAAACAGAAGGGCTGTGAGTTGTGCAAATCCACACTTGAGCCTTGTTGTTGCTCGTGAGAAGATTCTGAACCCTTAATTTTTCTTTTAAAGACAATTCCAGTCCAGTAAGTTTGAAGCTGCAGCTCAGCTCGTTCCCCTTGTGGGGTTTGTGTCCATCTGACTCTGTGTGGGGTGAATTCTTTCAGGAAGGGCTCAGGAATTTGACTTGGGAACCTGTTTTTGTGGCTGTTAGAGATGCTACAGGAAACCACGTGGAGTGATGGCCTGTGTCAGTCCCCACCTTACAGCCAGAGCTACCCCAGAAAAAAGGAGTTTTAGGGATGAGAAATGCTTACCTGGTTTGTCAAATGCTGTTGCTGTTTGTTGCTGTTGCATTAACTCATTGAAAAAGAATTTTTTTTTCCCCCAATTCAAGGTTAACAGCTCTGAACTGTTTTCTGCTCAAGTCATCTAGGAACTAATTTTGGGCTCACAAAATTGCACCTGACAATTGGATCCATTTATTTCATTATGCCTGTTAATTTGCTTTGCATTATATTTCATTTCAAAGACTGAACCTGACTGGCTTGACATCACTTTCCATTTTAAAGCATGTTTTTAGTATTTTGTTTTCTAATTAGCATTTCATTTGTCACCTTTTCCAACCCTGTGCTACGTTGTTATTCTTAAGAGGAATAGCAGGGTGGATTTTTCAGGTACTTGAATCTAGAAAAGTCCAAGGTTTAGAGCCCCAGCAGCTGTACCTGTTCTTCAATGATTAGTTTTAATTGATTTTAAGAATATCCCACCACCCCCTTTGCCTTCAGGACTCCCATCTTAGAAACTGCTGCCTGTGAGTGGATTTATTTGTGCACAATCTCACATCTGGCTGTGAAACCCTGCAGGGGAATGGCAGAACCAGGAAAGCTGGTCCTGACCCCCTCTGAGAGCACTTTATTACAGGCTCCAACAATTCAATATTCAAACCAAAGCAGTGTTTTAAACGACTCTGAAAGGCAGCAGAGGCTTTGTACTAAAAATACCAAAGGCCTTCCCATTGAGCTGCTCTGGCTGAGGAGCGTTGTTTGCTCTGAGATAATTAGCAGAGTCCTCAGAGTGGCTTTGGGCACGTCCTGACAGTTTAAAAACACAGAAGGAATTCAGAAAGGCTGCTCAGGACATCACACAAAATACAGGATTAATGACTCATCTCCCAGGCTGATGGAATAGCGAGAGAGGGCCTGAATAAAAAGCAAACCCACTCATTCAGTGATGTCCATCAACTTGTTCTCCCCAGGAGCTTCCTTGTCATTGCCATGCAGAGGTTGAATCTTCCTGGTAGGAGACAAACACTTTCCCAGTTGAGATCTGCTGTTTTGGGAGCAGGGGAGAAATTTGCCTCTTTGGAAGACTCTGAGCGTCCCAAAACCTGCAGAGGAGCACCAGATACCACGATTAAAACTCACCAGAAATAGAACTTGAGGGGGAAAAAAAATAGCCTTTTGGATTTTTTTTTGCTTTGTTCAGGATTCTCTAACTTCTTGGGTGGAATGAGGTGAGCTTTAAGGTCCCTTCCAACCCAAACCATCCTGGGATTCTGTGATTTTCTGCCCCATTTCCACACTCACATTGGTGTTTAAGATTGGGCTGTAGACAAGCACGTGGCTTGTTAGATCAGAATTGCTGTGAACCATGTGAAAAGCTTTGATCATCAAAGGAATGCAGAAATTAAGTACCTGAGGCTTTGATTTCTCTCATAATTCACTACTTTTTTTTTTTTTTTTAAATAAAAGCAGTCAAAGGCCATCGTTTGGGAGGTACCTGCAAACATGATAACTGGGATTGTTTCCTCTCAGATTTGGTCCATCCTGCTGCTTGTAAAGGTTTGCTTTGTCTGCTGGATGTGCTGTTCTGACAGTGGCTCAGGGTTTAATGTGATTTCAGTCTCTGTTATTGGCATCTGCCTCCGAAATTCAGCTGAATGTCTCTGGCACGGGCTGATGTGACCTCGGGATGTGCTCTGTGATTGCAAATGATGGGAAATTTGTCTTCTGAATCAACTTTTATGACCATATGTAGGACAATTTAAAAGCAGCAATGTTATACATGGGGTTATTTAGAACTCACTCCCTGGAACGTTCCTGGTAGGGAAAGACAAAATGACCCACAAGGTACATACTATTTTTTTTTTTTTTTCTGTTTAATTTGTAACAACCTGAATAATTTCTAGCACTGTCAGGGCAATAGTAATTCTAATATCACTTTGGCTGTATCTGTATTTAGTATTTTAGTATTGCAGAGAGCAAAAGGCTCATTGCTCTCCATGAAGGCTTTTGTGAAGCTATGGTGAGATTTTTATGCTCAAGAAGCATTATAGGGTGCAGATATTACAGAGTCAGTTCTTAAAATGATCAGTAACCAAAGAGTCAAATCATAAAAAAAGAAATACTGATGCTCCTTAGCATGTCTTTGAAATAATCTTAATTATTGGCATTTTTAAGCATGATATGAAAGAGAATAATCTCTGCTGGCTGACACTGAGTCCTCCCCTGATGCACATGCAAGGTCTGAGGGGGATTTTGTGCTCCATCACAGCTGCTCCTGGGCTTGCTCTGGGTTTTTGTGTTGTTTTGACTCCTGTAATAACCATGTCCGGTGCATCAAAAAAAATATCAGCACTTTATTTGTATTATATCTCATTATTTTCTGTCTCAAAAATTCTGACAGGCGTGGAGTACTCTCGAGAGATTTACTACATGTAATTTTCTGACGTGTTCCTGTGGAGTAGAAGAGTGTTGTGATGAATTTTGTGCTTTCAGCCTGTGTGTTATGGACACTGTGCTGTGCTTTCCCTGGTGCTCCCTGGCAGTGGCTGTGGTGGTTAGTGAAGAGCTCTCAAACCAGCACAGTCTGTGTCAAAATGGGTTTATTTTCAGCCTGATTTTTACCACTCGCTGCCAACTCGCTGCCCTTCGTCTTGGTGCTGAAATA
The DNA here is from genome assembly GCA_035041135.1 of Platyrinchus mystaceus. Lineage (NCBI taxonomy): Eukaryota > Metazoa > Chordata > Aves > Passeriformes > Tyrannidae > Platyrinchus > Platyrinchus mystaceus. The sequence continues at coordinate 1,548,085 of JAWWLV010000065.1, read as the reverse complement.
AAATGATAATCTTGGCTTGCATAAGATCTCTGTGGCTTGGAAACAGGAGTCACCATGTTGGGAATTCAAAAGCAGGATCAAACTGTTTCCTCAAGCACAGGGAAACTACTTTTTTTTCTTCTCAGAAAGACATGAATGACTGCAGAGGGTAGATATCATTTAAAAACGAGACTGGGGAAAAGGCTTTCTCACCAGAGCCTTGCATTTCTTGCAAACATGTCATTCCTCTGCTTATTTATCATCTACCCTTCATAAATGTCAAGTGTAATAACAAAAGGCTTTAATAAACTTGTCAGAATTGTTTCATGCCAGATTGTGTGAAAAGGTTATGGATAATAATAAAAAACAAGAGCTACAACAAGACTGAATTCAGCTTCAGGAGGAGCCTTGGTCTCTCTCTGTCTCCTGAGAACTTTGGGCTTTGCTGCTGCAGTGGCTGGAATGAGAAATTCTTTTGTAACATGCATTAAAAACCCTACATCAAATCACATACGTGCACACAGTACTGAGCAGAGAAAGAAGTATTTTAGGGCAGTCATTTCAGTACTGATGACTCAATTTGAGGAGCTGATGACAAGCTCTCTTTCTGAGACCTGTCAGATAACAAGAAATAGCCTGGCACCTTGGTGCTGGCTGAAATAATTATTCTTTTTGAAGCCAACAAGGATGAGAATGGGTTTTTTTGCACCCAGTTCAGGAAAGTACTTGCCTCACTGCTTGACTTTAACTGGTTATGTGCAATTTGTTGCTATTTATTAAAAGCACAGAGTACATCTTATCACTGAGTGAGCTGCTGTCCTCCCACGCTTCCTCCAGTGCATTTAATTCTCTCCCTTTCCATCCGCTTGCATAATCATTCCATTACAATAGCTTGGGAAAGAAGTAATTGGTTTCAAATGCTCCTGGTTGACCAATTTATATTTGAATACCCAGTTGGGGACCCTGTGTTCTCCACAGAGTGCTTGATGTTGCCTGTATTACTGATGGTTCCCTGAGTGCTCATCTTAAAGATTTCCTTCTCACCACACTACTATTTTTGCTTGACCTTGCACAGGCACACTCAGAAGAAAATGTTGTTGTTAAGATGTTCTGAACTGAATGGCTGTGCTAATGTGGACAGACTGCCCTGCTCAGAGCAGCCATTAGCTCCTCTAATTACTGCTCTTGTCCATTTTACTGCTATTTAATGATTTGTGTTGTGCCCCTTCCCAGAAGCATAAAGTGAGTGGGACCTTAGTGTGCATCTCCACGGGGTTTGGGGTGGCAAGAGGCTCCTGTTAACAAAAAGGTGACAGAAACAGTAGGTCAAAGAGTTTTATATATATGTGATATGAGCACTGATGTGTCTGAGATTCCCCAGTTGGTCAGTGGCAGAGCTGAGCTTATGTTTTAGGGCGGTGAGTTTTTCATTAGCAATAAAATGTCACGGAATAATTGAGGTTGGAAAAGCCCTCCCAGCCCAGGGATCCCCCCTGTGCCCCATCCCCACCTTGTCCCCCAGCCCAGAGCACT
>JAWWLV010000065.1:1511148-1537239 GCA_035041135.1 Platyrinchus mystaceus | reverse complement strand
GCCTTCCTTGGGCACCTCCAGGGCTGGGGACTCCAAACCTCCCTGGGCAGCCCCTGCCAAGGCCTGACCACCCTTTCTGTGAGGGTTTTTTGTGAGGCTAAATCTCTCTTCTGTGAGGCTATTTCTGTCTCTGTTTCTCAGTCCCACAGCCTGCAATTAAAAGGTTATGCTGATTGGCAGTAAATTAAGTGAAATTCCCTGACTGGAGACTTAGAATCAAAGATTGGGGGGGGGGGGGGGAATGAGATTTTGCTGTTTGCAGGTGCAAAGATAAAGTTTTAGAAAGCCCCTAAACAAGTCTCAGTGGGATGTGCAGGTTCTTGATGTGCTCAGCTCTTTAAAGTTTTATTTGTCTGTGCTCTCAGGAAGCTAAACACTCATAAAGAGGGAAATGTCGGTGTGGCAGGAGGAGTCCTGGCTGTGTTTTGCTGAGCTGGAAGCAGTGGCACTTTCCTGATGTGGCACTTGGCCCTGTCTGGTTCCAGCCCTCACAAACAGCACAGGAGTTAAGTGGCCGTAACTTGTAGAAAGAGGAGAAATCATGTTAAATTAAATAGAGCAAAAAATGTGTGAGTTTGGGCAAGAGGAGAGTTTTTTTACGATATTGGTTTGCTGTTCCAGGGGAGAAAGGCAGGGAGGAGGAAATCCTGACTGCCTGGTGATATTCCTGATCTGGTGAAAAATAAAATGCAGAGAAGATGTAACCCAGCCTGGAGGGCAGGGGGGTGAGCAGGGAAATGCAGCACTTGGCTGGAAGCTTGAAAAGCAAAAGCAAAGAGCAGTGAAAACGCTTGATTGAGTCTTGCTGATGTCTAAGGGAAAAGGAAGCCCCAAAATGGAAAGCAGTGAGTGGTGTGACATGAGCTCAGGCCACGGGAGATGTGACTGATTGCTGAGGAACCAACAGTCACTGCCTTGTTCCACCTGCTCCAAGTGAAAATCTTCCTGCCCAGGCATCTAAATGTCACTCCAGTGGCAATGTGACAATTAGGGAGCTCTTGTGGGCAGTAACACGTGCTGAGCATCATAAATCCACTGCTTGGACATTGTGTAATGACTCCCATTCCCATGGTTGTATTTCAGTTTGAAGGTATCCATCAAATCACTTAAAAATTTCTTCTTATTGTTATCAAATATTAAGTAGCCTGATGAGACAGAAGGTAGAACAGGTTCACCTAAAGGTGAGGTTTTAAGGGACACATTTTTTTCTATATTTTATGTTACTTTTGCCCACACAGGTCTGTTAGTCTGAGTTTAGCCCACCAAAGTGTCAGACTCCCGAGTTCCACCCCTGGCACTGAGAACACCATCCTTCTTTAAGAAAAAAGCCCTAAGAAAATCCCTTTTTCATTTTCTTTTGACACTTTTTTTTTTTTTCTTAGCAGCAGAAAGGTGTGTGCAGGCTTATTAATGCTGTAGGTTTATTATTAAGGTTGCAGGATCGACCTTGGCTTTGACAAAAAGCCCTTTTCAATTTTCAACCTAGAGGATTTTTGAAAGTCTTAATATGAATGAGTTTCCATTATTTTAATAATAATAATGGGTGGTATTGTGGTGTTTGATATGAAAATATGCCGAGCCAACGTGCCTTATGTTTGAAATTACCTATACAGTGAAGCATTTTAAAATGCTGGCCTTGAGCAGAGTAACAGCATTGCTGTGACCTCTGCTGTTTGGAACTATTGATAATAGTAATAGTAGTAGTAGTAGTAGTAATAATAATAATAATAATAATAATAATTTGGAAGTAATTTTGTGGTCCCCTGATGAAAGTGAACATGTAATTAGAGATCTGAATTAATCACATTGCCCTGGTTTTCAGTGAGATGCCAAAAGGCTAAATGAGTTCTCCAGGGGTGGTGATGAGTTGGTGACAGAGCTGAAAAATAAACCACAAATATCTTCTCCTCCCTTGTCCTCACGTTGTTCTGTCTGGGTCCCACAGCCCAAGGGAAGATGCTTTTCATGGAAAATGTGTGGCCAAAGGGCTGAAGAGCCCACAGGGAGCTCCACGTGCACATCCCTGCTCACAGGTAAGTTCTAGAAACACACTGCTGTAAATCCATTTAATTGATATAATTGAGGTGACAAATTAGAGCAAACAAACTATTGTAATTACAGAAAATCAGTCACTCCACTAATTGAAGTTACAACCCATCAAGAGGATTTATATATTTAAACACCACACCAACAGTAATTACAAAGGTAAAGCCACTGAAATGTTGTCTTTCCCTTGACAAGGGGAGGAAATATGTGCAAGCCTGGAATTGTTAAGGCTCTGGGCTTGGAAGTCATGGAAAGGCAAGTTCTCCTCATGGTTTTCTTGCTGCTAAAGCAGTCACAGCTCTTGAAGAGTTGGGTGACACCTGAAAACCAGTGAACTCCTTGGAAGGGAATTTTAGTTCTGTTTGTGGTCCCGTGGAATTCTTGATGTGAGCTCTGATGGGTTGTGACAAGTGTCACATGTTGCTGTACAGTGTTTTTCCCCAGATACACTTGAAATATTATTTTCTCAGCAGCAGTAATAATAGTTAATTATTATTTGACTCGGTTAATATATTAATTATTACTGTAATTGATAATTTTGAATAAATAAGCTCTTAATTTGCATTCCTGCAACATTTTTGTGCTTATCCTCAACACAAGCAAAAGTGAGTGGGAGCAGAGGTAGTTGTGCTTCGCTGCAGTTATTTTTGACATAGTGTATAATTATGTCTGTAATTCTATTTAGTACATGTGAATGCAGTAAATGAGATAAGTACAAGCACAGCTTCTCTTGTACAAGTATCCCAACCTTCTGACTGGAATGTGGGAGATGGAGTTTTCACTCTTCCAAGCAATGTCCTACAACAACATTAAGCCCATGTACACAATAAATGGAATTACTGGTTTAAATAAGGGTGCAAAAGCATTTCCCTGTGGGAATTCTAGGGAGGAAAGAGCTGCAGTGTGAACAGGAGCTGTGCTGCTAATGATGCTCCAGGGAAAGGGAAGGGGAAAGGGAAGGGGAAAGGAAAGGAAAGGGGAAAGGGAAGGGAAGGGGAAAGGAAAAGGAAGAGGAAAGAAGAAGAACTGTGGGGGTTCTTTGGTGGTTTGGAGGTTTTTTTGTTTCACTGACTTTTTTTAGTTTTGCACTGAGAATTTGATGAGTGGACCAGTCCACCCAGGGTGGTTTATCTTGCCATGGAGTTTAACAGGGAGCAGGTTAAATGCATTAAAAATTCTGTCTGCTCAGCAGCTTTCTTGTGGACTCCAAAGATAGATGGTTGGGGGATTTTTGTGGGGAGGGAATGCTGGTGAGGGCTGGTAGTCACTGATGTCTGATTAGATGTGCTGGAAAGTGCCGGTTTTAGGCAGGGTTTTTTTCTGTAGTTCTGCAAACATTTGTGCAAAGCAAAAAACTATCAAGATGTAAAGCTTTAAGGAATGAAAAACACAAGTAAAACAGGGAGGTTTTGATTGACTTTTGCAATGGGAGCAGAATTAGGCCACTGCCCAACACTGCATAGGATTTTATTTAAGACTCCTGAGCTAATTTTCCTGACCTTATTCACTATCTCATTCCATACCCAGCTCCATTTAGATCAGAGGCAGAGTGGCTGCTTTTGAATTATATTTTTTTTTCTGATGTATTTATTAGCCTTGAAACACATCATAATTCTCTTTGTCCTTGTATTTAGCACATGCAAAGTGGTCATGAAAATATACTGGACCTGTTGAGTGGCTCTTTTGCTGCACCATTTTCCTCCCATTGCCTGGCAGGATTTGGCTCCCTCTCCCCTCTCTGCTAAGATTCATAACAGGAAACTTTTTGGGGTCTCTGTGTGTTTATTTTGCCCTGGCTGCTTTTGATATGTGGCTGCAGAGAGGAATGGGCCACGTGCAGCCATTCAGGACAGGCTGGATCTTGTTTTAGGAAGAGTTATGCAAACACTTCTCACCTGTTTACTGAGCAAAGGTGTATTCAGGAAGGTTTGAGTTACACTCGATGGGAAGTGGAAATGAGCACGGGGATAAAAGAAAAAAAAAAGGAGGGATGATAAAAGTGCCATTTTTCCCTCTTAAGAACAAAGCTGTTTTACACTTGGCCACAAACCCCTCCTTGGTAATATATATTTAGAATGATTTAAGAGGGTTTGAGCTTTTTAGGGGTGTATGGCAGGATTTCTGGAGCTGTGCAGTTTTTGTAGGGCTTTGAATAAATGAAATACTATCTGAGGGATTGTCCTCCATTACTGAACTATCTGAGCAACTCGTAATCTTTAATGTTCTTACTCTGACAACAGCCCTGAGAGTGAGGGAACTTCTATTATTCTTTTCACAAGTGAAGAACTGGGGAACAAAGAGGCTCAGAGTGAGAGTTTCTCTTTAGGCTTCTTTCCTGGGTTGGAGTGAGAACTGTGTTGCCCAAGAGTCTTCTTTGCTTCCATTTAAATTCCTTACTGGTGCAGTATTAATTGGGGCAACATCTAAATTCCTTTTAAAAAATAATTAGGAGGGTCAGTGAGTAAGGAAAGTTTTGGTTAAAGTCAGTGAAAGGAAATGTGGGGTTTTTTTGTAATGTATGGTGTGAATTCTTTTTGCAAAAGGGAAAGAGAGTCTGAACCTCTTTTTAGAGGAAATAATTTGGATTTAGGAGGATTATGTGATGTGATGGCTGATGCCTTTTCCTCCAAAATCTGAAATCACTTCAAATGGATTTTCTAAATACAGAAGGGGGGAATTGAAATCCTTTAAAGTGGAGGCAAATGTCCCTTTGGCTCATCCCTTTGGTTCTGCCAGGCTTGGAGGGGAACAAAACCTGCACACTCCTCTAAATACCCAGATGTACTAAAAACAACCTGGGCTGGACTTAAAGTGCCTGAACTCTCCAGAGATTTGTTGGGCTGGGGAATGAAATGGAGTGTCCATTCCTGGGGTTGTTCCCAGGAAGCAGGACCTGCATGGTTTCAGTTGCTGTCCTGCAAAACTGCCTTATAAATCTCTCAGGGGTGTGTGGCCACCACCTTTGCATCTTCCCCAGCTCTTTAAAACACCTAAACCCCCCATAAATAATAAAGAAGAGAATAGAAAAACGCATTCTTTTTTTTCCTCTTCCCTTTCTCTGCCATGTGATTTGATTGTACTTTCCTGGTGGAGCCCTGGGTTCAAGGGTGATTTCTTACAACTGATAAACTCTATAACCAGCTCATGGTTTTCATTATATATGGCTTGAACTTTATGCTTTTTTTTTTTTTTTTTGACCCAGAAACAAGAAATCTTTGGCACTGCCTGAAGTCTCAGTGCACTGAATTACTTCAGAGGCCCGGGAAGACATTTTTTTTTTCCCCCCAGGTCAGCAAATGCTTGTAGGTTTTGATAGATATTCTCAATTATGTCTCCAGAAATGAATTATGAGTTGGGAAAGGAGCAGAATACACACACTCTTGGCTCTTTGGGGGATTCAACTGTGCAGTCCCAGGGCTGTTTCTGAAGGGAGAAGGTTATAAGAGTCAGGGAAGGGGGAAAAAAGCCTTATTGCTTGCACTGGCAGAGCTGAGGGGGGGCATGTTGTGTGTATTTTAGGCATGTTCCTCTTGACCGAGACTGGTTTATCAACCTGACTTTCTCCAAAAAACTGGTTTTCATCAAAATGTGACTTCTCCAGGGAAATGACTCAGTGTAAACATGCTTTGGTTTTCCTCAAAATGCAGAAACCCCACCCCATTCTACACCAGACAGACACTCTCCTGCAGTTCCTTTCTGTGCCACTTGCATGTGTCCAGAACTTGGAATTCCTCTGCAACCAAAGCTGGGGCTCTACTTCAAGCTGTTGATAACTTGGTTTTATTTTCATGTTTATTCAGTGAGGAAAAAAAAGGGGAAATTAATGTCCTTATTTGCTTTGAGATCCACTAATAAATGTTGTATCCATTACCCATAATATACTGAATAGTCACACCTGCAAGTACTACCTAATAAGTTACACAATAATTATTTGTTATGCCTGAGGTTTTTTTAAGTAATCCTTATATGACCAAGCATCAAATTGCCAGGAATTTTCTGCTCTGCTGGATGCCTTATTTTAATAAACCTGATTTTTCAAACACAAAATTTTTTGTTTTTTTTTTTTTTTTTTTTTTTTAATAGGAATGAGATGTTATGGAAATGTCTCTTGTAGGTCAGTCAGACTGTGTGGGATGACTTCATTCTTGTGACTGTTTTTTGGATGTGCAGCTGTATATTAAGTGGGTAATGTAATACCCCAGTGAGCAGTTAGAGGGGCCAACACCAAAAGACTTTGGTTTTGATTTCATGGGGCTTTCCTTGAATTTTAGAGCAATCTGATAGTAGGAGGGAGGGCAAACCAAGCTGCTTGTGCCTGAGAAAAGGGAAAATGCTGGTGATAGTGGCTGTTCTTGATCAGTGCAGATAAAAGGGTTGCTTTCACTAGCATTTGTTTATTTTCTGTCTAATTTGCAGCCCCTTTCCAGCCTTTGAGAAAAAAAAGAGATTTTTTTTTTTTTTACAAACAGATCTTTTTCCACTCAGGTTATATTTGTGTCCTTCCTCTGGACTTTGCAGTTGATGTGCAGCACTTACTGGTCTCGCAAATGCAGTTCTGTGCTCGAGTCCTTCCTGAGGGTGGACAAAGTTGTGGATCTCCAGCTTTTGGGATCAGGATCTTCCAGCAGGGAAGAGCTTTAAGTGAAAAGTCCTCGACCTGTGAAACTTAGGACTCTTTAGTTGAATCAGAGCTTCCAAGAGCCTTTACTCTTTGTAATCTTTTGGCTTTCTGTGTCTATGAACATTATTTTTTTTTATTTTTTTCCCATACTTCTAATGCAGCAGGAGGAAAAAACTAAAATAAAACGGGAGCAATTAAGTTACACTATTTGTGCAAGCCACAGTCTCAAGTATTATATTGATTTTTAAACCAGGTAGTGCCTTATGCAAAGATTAAGAACACTTACATGGAAGAAGAGCAGCACAGTTAAGGAACAGAGTTTCACCAGCAAAAGGTGGTTTATGAGGATTTATTTGACAGTCCTTACACTGCTCAGCAGTGCAGATCGTTGGGGCACTTTGCAGTTCCATTAAAGGGACAGAATTGCAGCTCCAGGAGTGTGAGTGTGTGTGGCAGGGCTGCAATTAAAACTGGGATATTGGATGGGGAATTGAAGGCACCAGAAGAAAGGCCACACTAAGCTGCCTCTGCTGTTAAAGCTCTGCAGGGCTTTTTGCTCCACTCACTGGGGAGGGAAAAAGAGAGCTGTGCAAGGTACTCATGAGCCACTTTGGGACTTCAGCTGGAGTTTCCTAAATGGAGTTATTCCTAGGCTGGTCATGCTCCGTGGAACAGTTGCCTCCTGAGGAGAAAATAAAACATCTCGAGTGTTTCAGGCGGCATCTTCGACGATACTGTGACCAAGGAGTGTCATAATTAAATGTTTTACCTAAACAAGAGGAGGAGGGGAAACACTCACAGTCCCAGGGTCGTTCTGTGAGAAAATTCCAACTGAAAGAGGGTAAATTTGGGGTTGTTTATGGAAGAAATTCTTCCCTGTGAGGGTGGGGAGGGGCTGGGATTGAAGTGTCCAAGGCCAGGTTGGAGCAACCTGGGTTTATGGAAGGTGTCCCTGCCCATGGCAGGGGTTGGAACTGGATGGTCTTTAATGTCCTTCCCACCTAAACCATTCAGTGATTCCATGATATTTGGAGTTGGTTGCAGCTGTATTTGTGTTCACAGGGTCACCCTCGGGTGTAACAGGAGCTGCAAACGCTCAGTGATGAGAAAGCGTTTGGAAATGGGATGGAAATGCACAGGAGCAACTGTGTCAAACCCAGTCAAGTGTCAGCGTGTTTCTGCTCTGGGAAAGGTTTTCAGTCGAATTAAACTTCCCAGAAATTCCCTGCATAGAGTAAGGGACAGAACTTAATAAAAACCTCTTCCCAGAACCTGAATTTGAAGTGCATGTTAATATGATTGAACGTATATTTTGGGAAGTTCCACTGACTATGGAAAGAGGGAAAGCTTTTAAGCTCTGGGCACTCATAAGTTTCCCCCTCGTCTCTTTATTCTGGCAGCAGCCATTTACAACTGCCTTTTTTAGCCACAGGAAATCCCTTCTCTGGAGCTGAAGAGGTGTGAAATGCATTCCCTCTAAAGGCAAACATCTGTGCTGCTCCATGAATCCTCAGCCAGCAAGGATGCTGGGTATGCTAATCAGCTTAACCACCTTAATGGCAAGGAATGATAATTATTTTCAGGTGGCAGTAGGTGCTGTTTCACGCTTAGGGGAGGAAGATTGAGCCCGTAAATTATTTTAAACATCTGTGAAGTTGTACTGCTGCAAGTTGTCTTTTTCTTTCTGTTTAGCTGCTTGTCTGAGTGTGTTCAGATTTGAAAAAAAAGGGAGGTGGGAACTATTCACATCACTAAAGTCTTCAGTTAATCAGAATTTGATTACAATAAGAGCTCAGCAATCATCACACAGTGTTGTTAATTATTAGAAAGATGGTGTTGTATGTTGAAGTAATTGCAATAAACAGCCCAGCTGGAAAAAACTTGTTCAGATTTTCAGCCACTAAACTGGAGACTTTGAGCTTCTTTCTGCCTTTCTGTGTTAATCACTTAATTGTTAATTTGGTTCTTACTTTGTGTTATGTAAACACCTAGATAAATACATCATTGTGCTGGGAGTGTTTTAGACATATGCGAAAACAGTGTTCTAAATCCCAAATATTTGTGCCTCCTTCATGTAGTGAACGGTATCCCGGGCCTGTCCTGGCTATTTGAGGGGTTTTTTCCCACCTCTCAGTGTTTCAGGTGGAATCAGGTGGCCCTGGTCACCTCTGGGTTAATGGCAGGGCCAGCAAACCACTCCCTGCTCCTCTAAGGGTCTGTCTAAAGCTTTTGGGAAAACCCATTTCTTTCAGAAATCTTTAGGACTGGACACTTTTGCCTCTCCTTAAACTCTGTCTTCTCCACACTTGCTTTCAGTTCAGGACTGCTGGATGATTAAAAATCCAGTTCAGGACTGCTGGATGATTAAAAATCCCTTCTCCATATTAATCCTCGGGAAAAAGGTTCTCTGGTGGATCGTGCATTTCTGCCTCCTTTTCCTCACACCTCGAGTCCAACCCTCCGACACTGAGGTGAAACTCCGACGTTCAGGCTGAAGTTTTACACCCCTCCTAAATTTTGACTCACACACACACACACACACGGTCTGCCAGGAGCGAGAAATGGGATACGATTTTATATTTTGCAGCTTCCCAAAGGAACGTTTTCACACCGGCTGGAGCAGAAATGCTCGGGAAAATCAGCTGCTTCACCCCAGCTGTGAGGTGTGAGCTCTGGGAAGGATCTCCTGGTAAATAGGAATTTGCCAGTGGCAGGACAAAGCTCTGTGAATTGTCTTTCATTGTTCTAATTAGAGGTCTTGAAATAGCTTTGGGTGACTCGTAAACCTTTTCTTCCCCTGCCCTTTGTGTTGCAAAATAAAAGGTCTGGGGATGGGCTGGGTGGGGAGGGGGGGAAATGTGAGATGCTGGCAAAAAATTCCAGGCTCAAAGATGTTAATTCCTCAGGATTTAGTCCTGTTTAAGCTCAGTGCTGGAAGCTGTGCTGAAAACACTTTCCTGCAATGGAAATATGGACAGTTTGGCCTTGATCTGATGTGTCTCCTGAGGCTCCGTGGTCTCATATTTCCAGCCAAATGTCCTGGGAATGGGAACATTCAACATCTGGTGCTTGAGCAACGCCGGTTATTGGCTGGGTGGCACTGTGGCGTCTGAAATCAGGTGTAAAACATCTCCTTAAGTAGAAATATTATGATATTCCCCCCCTCCCCATTGTGATTCCAAATCCTCTCCGTGTTCAGTAATAGACGGCGAAGTAAAAATATTGAATCTGCTCATCTTTTATGACCTCAGCAATAATAAAAGATCTCATCTCTGCTGTGTTAGAATGTTAAAACATATATTCAATATACCTCATAAATTGGTGGATTTTTGCAGGTGTTGAACTTCAGGTTGGAAAAAGCAGAGGAAAAGAATTAATTGGGTTTTTTGAGCTTTGAAACACAATAGTCCAAGGAAATGTTAAACCCACGAGTGCAGATGTAACTTGCATCAGTAATTTAGTTGGTCCATTTTTAATATCAAAAGGACATAGACAATATTTTTTTAGAAATTAAATGATATTGATTTGCACAGTAAATACAATTTTAAAAAAAAACCAACCCTGACAAATAATTCAAATCTGTAGGGTCTGTTTGAGCTGTTCTGAATGTGCCTCCTCTTGGATTACAAGGAATGGAAGTAGAACTAATTATTATTAGTCTCTGTATTCCCAGTGTGCTGCCAAAAATCATCTAAAACTTTGTGCTTTGAAAAGAAATTGTTCTAAATGGTAAAATGATTTTCAGAATTTCAACAAACTGCACCAGCAAATTATTAATTACATTTAGAGATGGACAAGTTTAATGCTCTTTGTGTTGAATATTGGTAATGGCCAAGTCTTAAATATGAGGTTGTGCAGCTTCAGCTGGTGCTGGGAGGCACAGCCTGAGGTTTGGACTTGGCTTCCAGCTCTTCCACAGACCTCCTGGGAAGCAATTCCCCAAATCTGCTCAAAAAGGAATTAAATTACCCCATTTCATGAGGGGGTTTAGCAAAATCTGTAACATCTTCCCAGAGTCAAACCCAAAGGGGACCAAAATTCTTTACTGTTTGAGTGAAAAAATTGAATCCTGAAGTTCCCATTTCTTAATTTATGATATTATTTCTTAATTTCTTAGTATTGCTTAATTTCTTAGTATTTATTAATTTCTTATTCTTTCTTAATATATGAGAATATACAGGTCAAACTTTGAAGCCTGCAGTCTTCCCACACAGGTATTTCTTAAATTACAATTTTTTTCCTTGCAAGAGCTGTTTCCCTGGGAGAATTCCACCTTTAGAATTCAGAATTGACCAACACACAGCTCCATATTTGATCTCAATTTAGATCTCAAGATATCACTGGCCACCTAAACTGTCCTTCCCAAATACTAAAGGCAATGCAGTGACTTGAAATAGATATAACTCTTTTTTTTTAATGATAAAGTAGATGTTTTTTCATTAAGTTCAGGCCTAGAAACATAAAATACTTTTCGGCTTTTGGGTAATGGGTTAAAACTGTAAAAGAGCCAAATGTATCTGGTGCTGTGTCTTTTTATATGGTAAAATATCAGTTTTTGCAATTTGTGACAGCGGGGAGAAAAATCCAGGTTTGGCAGGTTTTATTTATTTATTTATTTATTTATCCCTTAATTTATGCAACTCATCCATCCAACTCCTCACACCTCCCTGCCCGTTTGTCCCGCCCTCATCTCAACTTTGTGTTCGTCCATAAGCTCAGAAATTCCCATTTTGCACGGAGAGAAGGAAAAATATCCCTCAGTGGGGCTTCAGCCTGAACCTGCAGCTTGTTTTGGTGTGAAGCAGCTTTCACTGCTCGTGTTCTCTTGTGCATTTTAAGGTGTGAGAGGTAAATCCAGTCGTGTTTAAGTCACAGACACAAAACGACAACCGGGATTTTTTAGGAATGGACGTCCCTGCTTTAAGATGAGAAATGTTCCCAGGCTGTAAAGAAGTAATTCCAGTTCAGATATTATCTGTGAAAGGCCTATTAGGGTTTTCCTTTTTGATTGCTGGGCCTTACACAGTGGGATTACACAGTGAAGCAGAGAGATTGTATTTGTCAAAAGCGACAGTTTTCCTGAGAAATCCATACTGCAGGAGCTGGGCAGGAATCAACTTAGTCTGCCATTATTGGAAAAAGCAGATTTATTAAGCATTTAGAGAAGTACTTACACTGCAAGATAAGGCTGGGAAGGACAGACCAATAGGCCAAAGTGAAGGGTAGCTGAAAATGAATCTTTTCTTGAAAAGGGTAACAAAAGTTTAGGAAGAAAGAACCCAAAATTCAGAATATCAGCAGCCTGTGAGGGGAGATCAGGCCAAGACCAAGATGTTTTGCACCAGTTAAATTCTGCCTGATTCTTTATAATGCCAAAGCAGTGGCTTAGGATTGGTTTACAGCATTATCTTCCCTGAGAAAAATCAAGTTGGGCTGAATTATCTCAATAAAAAGCCTTTTCAAAGGGAAAATAGTGTAAATTCCAGTGCATGCTGTGTGACTTGTGTTTGCCCAAACCTCCCATCACCTCTTCACCAGGATAATAGGAATTAAAAATCCTATCACCAGGATGATGGGAAAGACAATGTATTCATGCAGGGAATCTTATATATGGATTTTTTCCCCTGTCTCTTGAGGGAAACAATAACGACCTGGTGAGGAACATTGAATGGAGGTACCTGTGTCATAAATGCCAGTTATGCAACAGCACTTGAAATAAGCATTTCACCCATTTTTATCAACTTCTGTGGGGAACAGGAAAGGGAAAGGCATAAATATTTATTGTAATAAATAAATAAATAAGTATCTATTTGATTCTGGACACATGAGAAATGGGGGAGAAGAAAACATTGGTCAAAGTGTTCTAAACAGCCTCTTTGAGCTTAATGGGTGAATATCCACCTGTGTGCAGAGGCAGCCAACCTTTAAAGCTGATGCAGACCCCAGCCAGGATCAATTCTCTCCTGCAGGGTGACCCTCATATTTTTTTTTTTCACTGGAATAAGTTGCAGGAATTTTACTGTTTACTTTGCAGGAAACCAAGTCTTCTGTTGTATTTCATCCATGGCAGGGGGGGTTGGAACGAGATGATCCTTAAGGTCCCGTCCAACCCAAACCAGTCTATGATTTTATGATTCTGTTGGTAAATGGACCAAAATTTTGCATGAATGTTTTTGCTGGAAAAGTCAGAACACAAGGAAGTGGGTTTTTTGCAGCCTGAATACTGGGGCAGTTTTGTTCCTGTAGGTGGCAAGGTCTTTAAACATCATCTTTTGGCTCCAGGTGAAGTGGGAGCTGCTTTGAACTTATATAAAACACCCTCCCTGCTCCCCAAAACCCACCCAAAACCTCCCATCTGACGAGCTGCAGAAATACAGTCAGGCTTGCTTAGCCCTTTGAGAAAAATGGGTTTATTAAATCCTAGATTAAAGACAGGGAATAGTTGATTTTATCTCTCTCCGACACAAGATCCAATTTAGCTGATCGGGAGCTGAACCTGAAGAGAATTCTCTTAAGCTGTTGATTTCCTCCAGAATTGGGTAGCTGGTGTTTAATTTGCAAAACATGTCCTCTGCTGTGTTCCTTTTCCAACCTTTTACCTCTCATGAAGATTATGGAGAGATGGGGACATAACTTGTAGAATTTTATGGAGCTGCTGGGAGCAATTTAGGGGGTGGAAGGTCGGCAGAGCCACAGGTGTCTCATTCCAGAATCACCAAATGGGTTCTGAGTCTTCAGCCCCTCTTGGATTTGCTGGTTCTGCCTCAAATGTATAATTTTCCTTGGTTTTTTTTTTTTTAAAAAAACCCCTCTTGTATAATGGAGCTTACAAAGGACACCTTTAATCTCCAAAACTCATCAGGCTTTCCTGGTACTCCCAAGGGCTTTGGTGTTGCAGCAGAGCTGGACAGGGAGAGAAAAACATGATAGTGTTTATAGACCAAAAAACCTGGGAAATTTAGTAGGAATTGTACAAGTAGCAAGAATAGTTTTTAATTTTTTTTTTTTTTTTTTGTCTCAGCAGTGAGGATTGAAGTTTTTCAATGCAATTTTCCTCTTTATCAAGATTTTAGTAATATTTGGGGGTGTTTTGGTGATATTGTTCTTTAGTGATATTTTTCTTTAGTAATATTTTCCTTCAGTAATTTTATTTAGTAGATTATTTAGTAAACTAGTAAGTGTTTAATGAATTTAGTTCTGTTTTTATTCATTAATATTTGGGATTTCTTTGGAGGGAATCAAAGCTTGCCTGGTAAATGGTATTTCTGGGTCTTTGTGGCATTGAGACGTTGATTCGCAAAGCCTTTGCACAGCACAGGGGAACTCCCCTCGTGTGGAGACACAAATCCATATCCAGATCTTGTCTGGACTCGTAGATCTTCACAAAACGAAGAGTCACACCCTTCTGCCCACACTTTTGGGGCACATTTATGCAGCACCTCATGCCACTGCTTTTTTTTCTCCCCAGACTGTTACAAGAGGAATTTCCAGAGCCTTGAGAATTAAAGCTCCTCTCACTGATTTGATGGATGGTCCTTTTATCAAGTGCTGTGCTGGTACTTGTGCACACAACATACAGAGTATCACACACACTTTCCAATTGAATGACTCTTCTCAGGGAAGAAAATCCATATTCTCTGCTCAACAATGTGGACCAGAAGTCGAATAAACAGTAAAAAACGAATGGAGTGAGCAGGGATTAGCAGACAGTGCATTATGTTGATTACCCACATTGTCTTCAGCTTAATAAATTCTATTTTGCTCTAAGTCAGTTCAATTGTGTGTGAAAATAGAGAAGGTAGAAAATGAGACTGAACAAGAGGGTTAAATGACAGTGTGCCATTCCAGAAGCAATTAAAACCAAAAAAACCCAACCCTCGAGGAACAGAAAAAAGGAGGTTTTGAAGTGTAAAATAAAAGACACAATTGTGTTTTAATGTGGGAAGCTAAAATAGCCTGTCCAATGCTCATAATTAAACCCACACAAAGGTAGTTGATGAAGAACTTTTTAATGCATCATGTGGCACTGGCAATAATGCAACATTGAGCAGTCACTGAAGAGGGAGCAGCAGGAACTCTAAGTCATAACTTTGGCATCCCTTTCACTGAGTCCAGTTTAAGATCCCTGAGCTTTGCCATGAGTCTGTACCTGCTCTGGCAGGTCTGTCCTGAGTGAATCCCTCCTCAACAGGTGTGTCTTGAGTCCTAAGATTAAGCTTGAAACCAGTTCTTAAAGAGCTGTTTGGAAGGCTCAGTTTAGGTCAACCCTTATTTCTTTATCTGCTCTGCTGTGCCTTGGGAAGGGTGGAACTTCCAGCAGGCTGCAAGAAAGCTGAGAAAGCACAAAACATCTGATGGAACACCCTGCTTAGGCTGGGGAGGGAGGAGTCAGGAACAAAGGGAAGGGAAAAGTATGGAAGAAAAACTTTGCAGCGTAGCTGAGCTGTTTATCTTCTAATCTAGCCATCATGTTATTTCTGTGTTGAAGTCAGGAATTGATACCCAGAACTCTTGGGCATCCAGAACTCCAGCTGGAGCCAATGAAGTGCTGAGAAACCTTGGGAAGGGGGGCTGGTATCTAAGGAAGTAGTGTCATCTAGTGGTTAAAGAGAAAGACCAGAGAAACAGGACTCCTGGGTTATATTTTATAATTTACCAACTACTTGCTGGTTGATGAATTTACCTGAAAAACTCATTTCTCTGGGAGAAAGAAGGAGTTGGAGGAGGAGGGTGACATTAATCTTTGGCCCAACTGGCTTTTCAGTTTTGAAAAAGCAAAAGGCTGAATGTGGAAGGTGTTTTTGTCACTATCAGGATGCTTTTGTGCAGAAAACCCAGTCCTGCTTCAGGAGACGTGGGGAGTTGCCTCTGGTGCATTTGTATTTAAATGTGATCAGAACAGAGTAGAATTTGGCAGTTTTATATCCCACTAAGTGCCAAATCCAGGTCCAGGGTAAGGAATGCTCTTGTCAGGCTGCGTGTGGGTAATGGGGGAGAGCAAGAGCTGCTTTGTGTACCAGTAGGCAGATGAAAAGCAGTTTATGGTGGTTCAGTAGCAGTTTTCTTCATTGCTAATGATCATTCCCACTGTCAGCACTTAGTGGAGAACTCCCAGCTGGACCTTTTGTTTCTATCAGCTGGAATCAGTGTTATGTGCTGCTCTTCCTGGCAGCAGCCAGGAGGGCATGAAGGATGAAGGATCCAGTGGTAGAGCTGAATCCCAGAGAGCTTAAACACGGTGCAGTTGGGAGAAGAGGAATGATGTCCTGGATTTCTCCTCTCCACAGCCCTTTGAGAGAGGTCTCAGCCCTAGGAGGGCAAATTGTGGATCCTTAGGGAATTTGGGGTCCCTGGTGTTGTGCACCCTGCCATGTGGGCCAGGGGAAGGAAGGCAGCACAAGAGCAGCATCACATCTACTTTGGGTTATTAACAGCTGCTCTCCCTGCAGTCGAAGGTTCCCACTAGACAACTGTGGCCCAGCTGAGCCTGCAGAAACTGTTGGCACTGGGGAATGAATTTGCTGAGGTGCTCTCCAGCCAACACAGTGCAGCAGCCCTAAAACAAGACAACATGGGGTTATTGGTCTCCCTGGGATTTTGTCATCTTTGTGCTCATCTTTGTGTGACCCAGGGTGGGTCACACTCCTCTGTCAGTGCTGACACGTGGATGGTTTGGGGAAGTGACTGATTTCCTGTCTGTAAATTAGGAATAATTATAGAGGGACTAAAACAGGGATGGTTTTAAGTGTTTGTACCTGACATTCTCATTGAAATCAGTGGAAGGTATGCAACAAGATTATCTTTGAAAGAGGTTTTGTCCATGTTCCCTGATGGCACAAGAAGCTGAATCCTCCCCTCTCATGTTGCATTCTGGTGCTCTTTGCTCCTGTACCATTCCCTACGTTCCAGTTTCCTCTGACACTTGGATTGTCTATATCTATGGCAGATACTCTGTCTTTCCTGGCTTCACTGACCCTCTGTGTTGGGAATATTCCATTGGCTCCGGGATCCCATCAGTAAACAATCTCTGTGATGGAGGGACCTGCAAAGAAATGGTCTGAACTGAGGTCACCTTTGTATCTTGGTCCTCAGGTGCCACACAGGGGATTTTTAATGCTGAGAAGAGTCCCCCCAGCTCTAAATCTGGGAGTGCTTCAGTACTCCCCTCGTGTTGCTCAGCGTTCTCCTGCAACCACAGAATCAGGGAATCTTTCAGGTTGGAAAAACCTTCTATAATCATCAAGCCCAACTACTGTGTTCACCACCACAACACATCCTCACGTTCCAATCCTTGCATTATTTGAGCACTCCCAGGGATGGTGATCACACCACTTTCCTGAGCAGCCCCTTCCAATGCTTTACAACCCTTCCAATGCTTTACAACCCTTCCCAGGAACATTTTTTTCCTTCTGGCACAAGTTGAAGCAGTTCCCTCTCCACCTGTCCACGACCAAGACGTTGTCGGGCGGGGAGGGGGGGAAGGCTCCAAGAATTCGAGGATGTGTTTCTCCACCTCCTGCTCCACTGGAGCTTTTCTTGCCTACCTGATACTCATGTTACAGAGCAGTAAGGACATTTTCCTGGTTGCTAAGCCAGCCTGAGGAACAAGGCAGAGCAGCATTTGGCAGTGGAACACGGGGAGCAGCACAAAGGGCAGCCTCCTGCGAGGCTGTTGTTAACATTCTGCTCAGCTCAGCCTTACATCCACCATTATAATTCTGTGTTAATTACACAGTGTTGATTATATAACTACTTAGCAGTTCCTCCTCTTTTAATGAGCACAGCTGTTTTCTGTCCAGCTTCAGCAGGGAAAATTTCCCATCCCTAATTTAAAAGTAATGCACTCAAAGGAAACTCCAGAGGGCTCTTGGGCTGGTGCTGTTTAATGTGTTTTAACACTCGTGGTGCCTCCAGGCTTCCTTCAGCCTGGAGAGCACTTACGGCCCTTCCCCTTCCCCTCTTTAGGGAATCTTTGTAACTAATGGACTTTATTAATAGCGTTAAAAAACTAAACAAAGCCCTCACCTTGTAAGGAAAACCATTTTATTTGGGCAGATGTGTAACCATGCTAAGCTGGAGCCACGCTCTGTGCTTGCTGCTATCTGACCAAGGGCTTCACAAAAAAAAAAAATGGCCAAAAGAGTTGTTTTTCTGCCAAAGAATGAGTGACAGAAACATGTATTTGCTTAGTGCTGAGGTGGCTGTGAGCTACAGCTTTCCAGAAGTGTTCCCATCTGCTGGAGAGCAGAGAGGAGGAAGTGCTGGAGCTTTAAAGGAGAGGAACCGAACCACACCAATGTGCTGAACCCAAACCACACCAATATGCTGAACAAAACCCAAACCACACCAATGTGCTGAACAAAACCCAAACCACACCAATGTGCTGAACGAAACCCAAACCACACCAATGTGCTGAACAAAGCCCAGACCACACCAATGTGCTGAACAAAACCCAGACCACACCAACTTGCTCAACAAACCCCTCCAGGCATCCCTCACCCTCGGGGTCGTGCCAGACAGGCTGCAGCAGTGACAGCAACACCTTAACGAGCTTGCTGAGAGCTCAGCCCGGTTTCATGTGCTGCCAATGCACTGCAAACACTCCGGCCATGGCCACTTTTCCTCTGGAAAACGATGCTTTTGTCAGACTCAAAGTGCTCGCCGGGAAGGTGTAGGCTCAGATAAAGTTCTAGGTGGAAGAACTGTCAAAACAAATCGTTTCGACTTTTCTGCTTTGTTTTTTTTTTTTTTTTTCACAGAGATGAACTCTTTTCACTGAGATTTTTTTACACCTTTTAATTTTTCAGGTCTGTGATAACGTGCCGGTGTTGTTGTGATGCTGGCAGAGTGCAGTCGTTGTGGCCTGATCAGAATGCACAGGAATTGAATTTTTTTATTTATTTCTTTTAACTTTTGGTCTATCAGGAGATTTAGAGGTGTGAACAAGAGGGGCAAATGGCTGAGGAAGGAAATCAGTAGCAAGGGTTGAGCTTTATTTCCTACCTGGGGCCTCATTATTTCTGCTTTATGGTTCTCTGTTCTAATCTCCAGATCTGGGGCTTTCTCAACCTGTTAACTTGACCCTATTAATAATATTTAAAGAGTTCAATAAGTGATAAATAGTTGAGCAAATGTTGAATAGCTCTGGGGGCTGCAAGCTGTTTGGAACCACATAAAATAGTTTTTGTAGAAGTGCTTTTAAAGCCATAACATCTATTAATTATGTATTACCCTTCATAGGTGCAGCCTGAACATAAATTGAGACTGTTTGATGTTATTGAGAGCATGGACTGTATTCCTCGAAAGATGATGATTTATCTGGAAGTTCCTCTTCACCATTTTTAAGTCCTGCACAGATATATGTCTCTTTAGCTGGAGTGTCCTTTTGCTTCCCTACTACACTTGATTGTAAACACATCCCCCTCAGGGGGCCCTGTTCAATGAATCTTGAGTGATATTATGGTAATAATGTTCATTCTTGGCATTAATAATGACACAGTGCCTCCTGCTCAGCAAAGCATTGTATTTTTTTGCTGTTTTTTTCCCCTGCTCTCATGAACTGCTGTGCTGATGTTGTGTATTTTATGCTGACTGTGCTGGTTGCCCATTATCCCTTTTATTTATATTTTTTTTTCCTCCATCACTTGTGCCTCTGGGCAGTCACATCTACAGTTAAACGGAGTTTTAGGGTCAGTTAATCCACTCAGCTCCACCATCTGACAGGGAAAGACATGGTGAATGTTGGCTCTGACTCCCTGCTGTTCCACTGGACTCCCCCTCCAGAACCAGGAATTTCCAGATACAGCTGAATTCCCAGTTGAATTTCCAGTTGCAGTTGCTTCAGGCAATAAATTACGACGAGTCTGAGGTAAAACAGCCAGAGAAAGCACAGAGTTTATAAGATGTAAAATCATTTGCACCTATTTAAAAGCAAACCTCTGTTATTGGAGCTGTTGTGTGAAGGCAATTTGGTATTGGGGTTTGTTTGAGTATAATAAGCATTCACATAGTTCCATTGACTTTACTGATTTTGGCTCCCAGTGCCTGATTTAACTAAAGTGATTTACAATATTCAATATTTGCATTCACTAATGCCCAGACAAACGGGGATTCCTGCTTTCAAATGCAGCAGATTTCCTGTTTCAGATGTAACATCTTCCTGTGCCTGTTTTTTTGGGCCTGAATAGGCAAGTGTTTTTTGGTCCTGTGAGTTGTTCCCATTTTGAGAACAAACAGAGTATTTTTGATGTAATCTTTTTGGTTTACAAAGGATGTTCAAGCATCCCTAAAGAAAACTGCAGTCAAACGTTAACACATTTATTATTAACGCTTCATAACCTCTTAAGTCAGCAGTGACCAAAAAAGTTCTTTTAAGCTTATTCTTAGCCTAAGTTTGCAGTCTGCTTATGTTTTGTCACTTCTTTTGGTTCTTTTAACCAGTGAGAATGGGGGAATTTCTATTTAATTTTCATGCTATGCAGGAAAGTGCTGGAAAAAACCAGCATGAACCAAGTTAAGCTTGGTTTAAACCCCAGTGTACAAGAGCCTGCCATGCCTTGAGCCTTTTCAGCCTTCAGGGAGTGGGAGGGAAGAGATTTTCCAGGGAGGAAGAACTAAACTGAGGCGTTGATTTGCCCCAGGATCAGAATGGAGTTTGTTCCAGTTCTATGAAATTAAGACACTTTTGGATTTCTAATCAGATGCTTTTACCATGAATCATTTTTCCTTTCTTTGAGAGGTGATTATTTGGTGTGGATTCTGCATTCCTGGGTGGTTTGAATTCCTCCAGTGCTCTCTTGATATTTTACAAATGAAGGGAGAGGCATCTCCCTTCCATATTTCTCCTGGTGCTTTACAAATGAAGGGAGAGAGTGGTGGAATCTCCCTGTTATAAATGAGGAAAGTGAACCACAATAGTCCCACGGGGTCTCTTTTTGTTATTTGTTTGTTACTGGTCTGTCCATTCACTACAAAACTTCAAGGAGATTCTTTTCCTTGTATTGGCAGGATGAATCAATTTAGGGTTTGGTTCATTTATTCGATGTAATGCTGCCTACCACAATTAGCTTCTAGGTTATGTGTTGAAAGTGCAGGTCTATTTACCTGGATTTGACAAAGAGAGCCAAGAAAAGGTGGAAAAATTCCCACTAGTGACACCTGAGCATCCTCCTCCCAGGAGGAAACCAGTGTCAGCAGCCAAAGAGGGTCAGTGGCAGCATTTACAGAACCTGCTGGATAGATTTCCTGGGCAGAAAATATGTCTGTGACAGAAAATCATCTTTAAACCTCGTCAGCTTAGGTGTGGAGATGGAAATCAGAGCATTGGGAAAGGTTGTTTAGCCCTTGCATGTGGCAACCTGCAGTTTGTTGGTCAACTTGAAAGCCAGTCCAGGAAGATAAATAAAGGAAGAGAAATAAAGGACAGAGTGTTTCTGCCTCCTGGACAAGGTGAGGGGCCAGAACTGCTGAGGAGAATCTTCTCTCCCCTCTGAGCAGTGGAAGGGATGGGCAAGGATGAGAAAACAGCCACAGATGACACCCCTGGCTGGCTAAGAAATCCAGAGCCTTTGTGAGAAGCTGTTGACCCCTTTGGCTCTGAAGGCAGACAGAGAAAGAAAGGTCCTTTGGATCTTTCTGTGCCTTCTCCAAGCCTTTGTCTCTCCCTCTTCCCTTCAAAGAAGCAATTTTCCTTTGTGCTTTTTTCTTTTTTTTCCCCCCCTTTTCTCAGTTCTGCTGAAAGACTCTCTGGGGAGTCCGTGCAGAGTTGAACTTGGCACACACAGCCAGGAAGAGCTTGAGCTCCGTGTCTGTACAAATGTCCAGGATAAACTGCTGTATTAATATTTCAAATGACTTCCTAATACAGTGTGCGCTGTGGCAGGGATCCAGGGAACGAGGTTTTCCTGGTGAAATCTGCCTTCTCCTTTAAATATGCAGCTATAAACAGTTTATTTTTAACACTCTTACTTGGAAAGAGCAGCGTTTGCATTACTGGAAAATCCTGACACCCTTCTTCTGGCCTTACACCAGTTTTGTTTCTGCTGCTGTGGAATGATGCTGCCAGTTTTTGGGTGGAGTGCTGGACAATCTAACCCTCTTTGTTTTGTAGCTAAATTACTGTAAGTCTCTTCAGAATGGGAATATCTTTATTAAAACTTTACTGTAGTGAAGTCTCGTATCAGACAGGTTTAATTGACATTTACAGAGCTTTGGTTATGATGCTGTCATGTGTGAGGCCTCTAAGCTCTTGTTTACCTCAAAACAGACATTGCTTTTCGGTTTTTTGGGGGTTTTTTGCCCACTCAAATCAGGGCTCAATAATCAGCCTTGGGTGGATGTATGTATATTATTGCCTTTTCTGTGCACAATTTCTATTTCTAGAGTGGGAGATGTTTCTCTAACAAGAGCAGTTTGCCCAATCTCATAGAACTGCCTTCTCTTCCAACACTGATGGCATGGGAAGAGTGGGGAATGTGACACTAAATGTGTTTGAAGGCCAGTGACAGTCACCTGAAGGTCTGACTCGATAACTGTTTCGCTCAACACAGTCTTTCCTCAGCCTCTGTTTGGCTTCAGGAAGCACCAAAAATCCTTTTCCTGGCTTGTACAAGGAACAAGAGGAGTCATTTCATAACAGGACAGGGTGAGGTGGGACTCACAAAGTCTGTTATTCCCCTTTTCAGGGACTTTTACCAAAAGGACAGTATTTTTTCATGGGTTTAGGAGTTGTCCATTTCGAGTGATTCTGAACTTTGATCTTCAGCTTTTTTTTTCTCAGGCTTGGTTTTAATCTTGCTTCTCATGGCTTTGGTGATTCTAGGTTTGATTCTGACTTGCCCATTGTCAGGCCCTTCAGGTCCAAACCCTGTCAGTAAAATGTCCCGTTTATATCCACACTCCCAGAATTCCTGAAGATAAACAAACAGGATGGTTGGGACAGCTCTGGGTGTGCTTTCATTTGGAGTATTCCTCCTTGCATACATTGACAGGCACATCTTCTCCAGGAAAGCATTTGATAACACAAGCAGATTCCTGGCATATGGCAAAGGGCTATTTTTTGTTATTTACACAATTAATGGGAAGGAAACATTGAGTGCCTTTGATTAGAATTAATGCTTCATTAGCCTGGGCTGTCATCACCTGCCTCTAGTGTGGATCTGGATGGGGAAGTTGATGAATTATCCAGGTTAGAGGAGTGGGGAAAGGGATTCCCAGAGATACTGAGTGTGAGAGGGCAGGAAACTGGAGAAGGAGACCAAAGCTCTGCCTGTGCCCTCACTCAGGGTGTAGATAAATGTGCATTTCATGTGCAGCTGTGCCTGTGGCAGATGTTACTGCCTCAAACTGACTGGTTTCAACACTAAATGCTCATTACAGCCCCACTGACAAGAGGTATTTTATTGTGGGCCTGGAGACCTGTCCTGAGCATTTTTTCTTGAGGTGTTACACATCAAAATATTGGCATTTTCCAGTGGAATAAACGCTGCTACGTTGCTCCCCATCAACGTCCCAGTGTGGAGAAAAATGAGTCACAGGTAAATGTGTGTTTTAAAATTTCCTTCTCTGGGAAGCAGGAGTTGGTATAAAAGATAAACTCTAGAAAGGGGAGGAAAGTGTCTCTGGAAACCCTCAAACTGGGACCAGAGCACTGTTTGCTCCTGGATAATTATCATTAAACAGCTGCCACAACGTCACATAGAGCTCCCAGAACTGCCCTGGGGGCTGGTGCAGTTGCACCAAGGATGCAAGATAAAAATACCCAGTGGATTTATAGACTCAAAAATGTCTTTATTTTAAAGCTCATATTTTCTTAGAAGGTCTTCACTTCACTGAACGTGATTAAAGGGTTTGAAGGTAACGATAACTAATAACACTCCCACTCCACGCTGCTCAGGATGATCCCATCTGCCCAGGAGCCACCAGCAAGCAAAATGGAATATCAAATTTATTCTGACAACCTGCTCCCAACACCAGATGCTACGAATTGGGCAAAAATTTTATCTGTCAGAAATGGGCTTTCGACCAGCAAAAACTCTCACACTTGAGATGGGGCCGAGAGGAGCGAGAATGACATGAAATATAACGCAGAATAAAAGGGGGGGGGAAATAAAATAAAGGAAAATAAAACCAAAGAAAAATCAAATAAAGCAAAATAAACACAAAATAACAATAAAAATAAATAAATAAACCATAGTGAAACGGACTAAACCAAAATAGAAGAGGCAAAATGGAATAAATCAGTCCCCAGTAACTGAAGCTCGAGGCCTTTGCATGAATATGCAGTGCTGTGAAATGTTATGCAAAGAAGCCAACAAATAAAAAGTAATCCATCACTTTCTGCAAAATTGCCTGTACAGACAGAAAACCCCCAGTGCTCCCGGTGCTGCTTTTGTTGTTTCTGGTTTATTGTTTCTATTTAATGAACTGGCAAATAAATTACAAAAATCTGTTTTATAAGCCAGTTACTTATTAATTCCACATTTGCTGCAACAGGTTCTTACATTAATGAATCAAGGAGATGGAAAAGCCTGCTAATTTAATTACACAATTACCATTGCTGTAACATTTATTTTAAGGATGTGACATAGCTAATGAATGTTTTATTTATTTATTTAAAGTGATCTTAAAGTTAATATTTGTATTTTTTAAAAAAAAATATTTCTCTCTATTAGTGTTTCCTTTCCCTGGCTTTTTTTTAAAGATTATTATTCATGTGTTTAACCAAAAAAGAGATGGATTATTTTTATATATATATATATATATATATCTGTATTCATCCTGATACAGATAAACAATGAACACTTCTTTCATTTCATACCTGTTTGAAGCTTCCCTAATGAAACAAATTATTAGAATAAGGCATTGAGTAACTTTCCTGTTGAAAAAGTATTCACCAAGAAATGAAACACCTCCCATTAATCTTGGCAGTGTAGGAGATATTATTGCTATTAATTCCGGTAATTAGGAGGAAAACATAACAAATTACTCTTAATAAGCCTTTCAGACAGGATTTTCTTTTAATCTACAGACTCATTTATATCTATTTTTATTTTTTCACCAAACTGGCATTGTCTGCACACTCTGAATTGACCTTTTTTTGTTTGCTGGCAGATCCAGCACAGAGCTTAAAATCAAAGTGCTTTGGTTTGAACTTATTTTACCAGTCAGGGCAAAACGTGGGGAGATGGATTTCCACTCTCTCCACGTATTTCTTCCTTAGTTCTCTTAATGTGGGAATGTTGTGGGAAAAGCCTCTCTACCAGTGCAGAGGAGGTGTCTGGAGTTGATATATAATTAAATAAAGCCCAAACCAGTCATTGGAACTTGGAAAACAACTGTATTTTGCTAACAAAGATGCACCAGGTTTTTCTTTCCAAGAAATAAAACTTGTGCAAATAAAGTCCTGATAATTCTTTAAATTAGGATTCTTTACCAAATTAATAAACCTAATGATTTTTGAATGGTCCTTTTCTTAACCATTCATGCCATAGACTCCCAAGAAAAGAGGTTCAAATATGAAGAATCTTGTACAGAATTTCTTGTCAGACAGAAGATGCGGAGGAATCCTGTGATGTTTTATCAATTTTTTCCTGTTCAACAAAATACTGTATAAAGTGAGAGCTGAAAAAACTTTTAGTTAGTGCTGGGAGTAATATTTAACTTTAAAAAAAACCAAAACATTTTATTTTGTTACTTCTCAAGCTACTTTTTAGCCATCATTAGTGCAAAACACAAAATAGAACTTTCTTGAACCCACCTGTTCCCTCATTCCCCTCTCTTGGAATTGAGATGAGGAAGTTACTTCAATGAAAACTTAAACATTTGTCTTTCTCCAGTTTCTCTTAAGGAAATAACCTCGGGGTGCTGAGATTTGGAGTTTTCAATGGACTTCCTGTCATTTTTAAAAAGGTAATTTTCATAACGTCTCTTAAAAAAAGACCTTATGAAAGTTCAGCCCTTTAAGCTGTCTTCAGGTCCCTTCAAGTTCATGTCATGGTTATTTATGAAACCCTGTTATTTTTTCAGACCTACATACCTGTTCACAAGAAACTGGAAGATGGATGTTGGGTTTTAATTTCTGTTTTCAAGAGAAGGAAAATTCATAGCAGTTCTTTTTTTTTTTTTTTATCTTTGTCACCGCAAACTAATAATCTCAAATATTGAAATTTTTGCTCAAGTCTTTGTGGGATTTCCTCCTATTTATGGTTCCAGAAGCACTTTGAATGATAGAAAATGCTGGGTTAAGAGCTGGCTGATCTCTGGGCCCAGGGAGTGGTGGGGAATGGAGCTGCATCCAGGAGGGATCCGGGCACCAGTGGCGTCCCCAGGGCTCAGTGTTGGGCCCAGCCCTGTTTAATGTCTTTATTGATGATCTGGGTGAGGGGATCGAGTGAACCATCAGCAAATGTGCAGATGACACCGAG
>JAWWLV010000065.1:1493000-1503747 GCA_035041135.1 Platyrinchus mystaceus | reverse complement strand
TGGGCACAGCCCCAAGGCTGCCAGAGCTCCAGGAGGGTTTGGATGATCCTCTGGGGCACAGGGTGGGATTGCTGGGGATGGTCCTGTGCAAAGCTGAGGGTTGGACTCGATCCTGATGGGTCCCTTCCAACTCAGCCCATTCTGAGGTCCTGTAACATGTTGGGAAAAGGGCACAGGGCAGCCCTGGGTGTGATGCAGGAGCTGTGCTGTGACACACAGGGGGCCGCTGAGCTCGGGACTTGCTTCTATAACATATAAAGTGCCTGGATCTTTCAATTGGCTCTGTTTATGCGAAGGAGCTTTTAAAAGAGTTCTTAGTTGGAATGCAGAGCCAGGGAAGGGATGAGACACTTGGGTGGGTCTGCACTGATCCATCATTACCTCGAGTCTGGTTCCCTGAGGAGTCCTGGAGCTGCCTTGGCCTGCAGGGAGTGGGGAACTCCACCACATTTGGGGAGCTGAGCATATTTTCCTGCATCATGACACTGCCAGGTGTCTGTTCTCCTCTATTCCTACTCACAGGGTTTTGTTACACCAGGCTCTGCCATCCAGGTCAGCTCTCCAGATCAGTCAGGGGCCTCTCTGAAACAAAGAGTGTGTGTGTTGTGTTTCCTTTCGGTTAAAGTATTGTCAGCTCTACTTTTAAGCCGTGTTAGAGGAATTAGTGTTTGCTTTGTTGGTTTAACTCATTAGAGAAACAACTGCTGTAGCTTTTAGGTCAAGCCCTATCCAGCTCTGAAGATGATTTTCTTCACCACCGTGGGACACAAAAGAACTGTTTTTATTTATTTTTATAACATCAGCAGTGATGGATGTTTTCAAGGTGAACACCAATCATGCAAATGCCTGTGTTTTGTTTTTTTCCTGAATTCCCCTTAAGAAAGGCAGAGAATTGGCTGCCAGGAGCAGATGAACAACTCATTTAAGAATACTAATAGTTCCTGATTTTCATTCATAGACCTCAAAAAACTTTTCAAAGGAAGCCAAGAGCATTTCCTATAAAACATGCATACAGTAAATAAATAAAACAGTGAGAAAAGGAAGGGAAAGTGACCTTCCCTGAGGCCACCCAATAAATAACTTTACAGCCTGGGAGAAGAACTCCTGTCACTTGAGCTCCTTGCCAGAGATAGAAGATTGGAAATGGCAGAATTTGGAATAGAAGCCTCAGTTCTGTGCTTGATTCAGCAACCAACATGAGTGTCTCATGTCCAAGAGTGGAATTAAAAGCATGCTGTCAGATATAACTGAAATATTACTGATCAGTTTTCTTAAAGTCTGAATTAACAGGTTTGACAGAAAAGCTGTTTGAAGGCTCTTGAGGTGATGGGCTGCCAGGGTGTGTTTGAAGCCTCCTGCACTGCTGAGAGATGGTTCCTTTAGGAAAAAGGGGTAAATAAATTCCTAATTCCCTGGGAAGTGAATCTGAGAAAGAGGTGAGTGGGCAAAGGAGCTGTGAGAGTAACCACTGCAGGGAGAGTATTGAGATGACCTTTCTTCCTCCGAGTTCCTGAAGGCAAAGTCTCTTCGAAAGAGGCTGAACTTGTGTGGACGGGGTTTGCCAGGCTGGGAATTGCTCTGTGCCTTCCACGAGCCTCTCTGGGAACTGTAACCTTTCAATATTAAATCCACTTCAGGTCAGGAGAGCCCAGTTTATGAGGTAGAGCCAGAGAAGAGTAAATACCTGCATTTTACGAGTGTCATTTCAATCCAAATTCCAGGTTTGTTACTGGCACCAAAGATGTCCATAAAATCCCCATAACAATCAAAACACCGATCAAGGCTCATAAAGCAAACTGGAATGTTAATGAAGTTTCTTTCAAGGCTCTGTAGCCTCGAACAAATCGGTGCCATTGGCATTTTCCCAGCCTGGAGGGGCAGAGCAGGAGCTGCTGCCAGGCTGAGCTCTGCAAGGTGAAGCTCTGGAAGCCTTTTCCTGTTCTTTGGTGTCCTTTCCATGGGCTTTTTTTTTTTGGGGGTGGGGAATTTGTAGAGTGCATAAATAGAATGGGAACTTGTGCTGCTGAACCAATGCTACAGTTTATTCAGACCCAAGAGAAATTCACAAGTGCCAAATGCCAAGGTAGGATCAGGAATTACAGCTTGGTGGAACACTGGGGAAGTGTAAGAGTTTGTAAGTTCAAAAAAAAATATCCTTTGGAGTAATCAAGAGTTTTATAAATTTGATTACATTTCAACAAATGGCAAATCAGTGGAAATTTGGATGGGAAAGAAGATTTCCCTTGTCTTTCCTGAAGTCCCATGGAAAAGTAAAATTTAGTTGAAAATAGGGGAATAATGTAAATGGAGATAATTCTATTCTACCTGCTGTTATTCCAGATTTTGTTTAATTAAGTTTTACCAACGAAATTACTTGTCTTTCAGATCAGCCCCCAAGAGACAGCAGCAATTATTCACACTGACTCCTTAGTGCTTGTAGCAGGAACACAGTGATGCTCCAGCAGAGCCTTCTGCTTTCCAGAAACCAAAATGGGATTTTGCATTCCTTAAAAACACTATGGCCAGTTCTGAATCCTTTAATGAGCCTAAGACTGTAAGCTGGAAAATGGAGGGGCTTGAGGAAATCTGCTGGAACTTACTGTCACCTAAATTGGACCACTTTTGGAGGGCTTTTCAGCAAGTCTGAGTATGAAGATGTGTGTGGCAAACTAACTCATCTGAGTCCACTGAGGGAAAATGTGTTTGAAAAAGGTATAAATAGGATTTGAAAATATTTGCTGGGGAAGGAGAGATAAATAGGGATTGTGGGAGAGGAAGAAGAGTGTCTTGAAGTGCTGGGATCTGTGCGGGTACAGCCTGTTGTGGGCACTTCATGTGGAGCTCTGAGGACCAGAGAAAGGGGCAGCAAATTTATTTTTTTTTTACACAGTGAACCATTTTTATCGTAGACTTTGTGTATGTGGTTCATATAAAATAATTGGGAAAAGGGAAAAAGCCATTTGTAGTGGTTCTCAGGTAGAATCCTGTCCTGGATAGACACGTTCTTTTTGCTTAAAAGTCATAATTTTTGTTGTAGAACTGCTAAGCTGGTGTTTGGTCAATAATCCCCAGCTCAATTCAACCCTTCAGTTCTTCTCTCAGCGGTGGCAAATGGAGCCCATAATGAAAAAGCCACTTGAACTGTGATTCAACAAATGCTGCTTAGTGTTCTTCTGCTTAATACCAACTATTAATGGAGCTCTGGGAAAAAAACCCCCACAGCTGCAGGTTTGGTTTACTCCAAATCTTTTACCTGATGCTGATCTTTCATAGCTTAACATTCATGGGGAAATTTGGGCTCTGTGTGTCTGTAAAACAACTCCAAATGAAGGGGCACAAAGGCTGTTGTGGGTTTTAATATTCCCCCTCCATTACAGTGCAAATCTCCTTTGGTTCTCAGAGTTGTGGCTGATGGAAATGTGGAGTTTCAGGGCTGTGCTTTAGTTACCTCAGCATCACTTGGTGTTTGATCACACAGCCATGGAAGGGTTTGGGTTGGAAGGGACCTTAAAGCTCATCCAGTCCAACCCTCCTCGTTCTCTGCTTCCTAATTGTTGTGGTTTAAGGTGTTGATGGGCTCATGTTTCAGAGAGTGTTGTCACTGGGAGGAATCCACTCTCTGCAGGCTGAACTGGGATTGGAGGCATTTAACTGTGAGTTATCCTTCAGGTTTATCACCAGATCCTTTTATTCCTTTTAATCACCCCAGAATAAATGGGTAGGGGGAAGGGGAGAGGGGAGGAAATGATTTTATTAGAGCTTCAGAAAGTGGCTCTGTAACTGGGAATAAGAACCTCAGTGAAGTGGGAATGAGTCAATAAATTGTGCTCACATGTTCCTAACGGGCCATTATTTTCATTAAACATCCACAGGCACCATTTCAGTTACTTAAATCAACATGATGACCTACTTAAAAAAGATCAGTTGGAAGAAAATATACCTTTAATTATATTCAGTGATGGCTTTATAAACTTTATATAGAGTACATAAATGTCTTAATGTGAATGTGGGGCTCCCCCATCAGCAGGATGGGGAGGGCTGGCTGTGCATCCTCTGTGCACTTGGTTTTAAACTCCTTTGCACTTTGGGGAAAACAAAAAAACTTGATTCTAGTGCACCAAGTGTAATTAAGGCACATTGTGTACTATAGACAAAGCACTTTTGGGAAATCATGTCCCCGTTGGAGATGGTGGTATAATTCTCTCTTTTTTTTTTTTTTTTTTTTTTTTTTTGGTGGGGCCAAAATTTCATAGAAATAACACGATTTTCACAGTAATTTCAGTGTCTGAAAGTTCAGACACTGTTCTGGCTCTGAGAAAATTCCAGAGAAATAGTCAGTTCCTGCAGGATCTTCACTGGTCACTGGGAATAAACTATGTTGTATTTTTTTCTTGGACAAAACCCAGCAGTGTAATTCCAATCCAGAAAAGTCTTTGGGTCTGTTAATTAACTTCAGTTGTGGAAGTGCTGCCGTTTAAGTCATTCAGAGGATCCAAATGTCCTTTCACTGCTCCCTTTCTTTCCCTGAGGATGCACAGTGGGAATGCATTGAATCAGTTCTCGTTTCTGGTGATGCTGAACCAGTCACTGCAGAAGAGACAAGAACCAGACAAACGAACAGGCAAACAGGAACCCACTAATCCACTTTGTCCCGTGACCAGAAGGTGAATAAGCTCAAGTCCATCCCCACTGCATTTCCAACCTCCCCTTCAGTTGTGTTTTATTTTGGCTTCCAGGCAGCCTGATTTCATCATGACAACTGCTGTTCTGCACGAGTATTAAGAATCCCTGTTTCCTATGTGACAACATAAATTTTATCAGTCAGTAACAAGCCCCATAAAACCAGTTTGCAGCAGCTCTTTCTTGACAGGTTGCTAATCCACACTGCAGAAATAAGATGTTCTCCGGGGCTCCTTTTCAGCGCTAATGTAGTGCATGAATGCAGAGCTTTTCTTTCTAGTGGATCTCAGAATCAGGCAAAGATATTATTTGGCATTATGCAGCACAAGTGCTCCTTGTTCAGGTCTGCTCCCCTTCCTGGAAAACACTAAATGTCCCCTTCCTAAGGCCTCATCACACCCTGCTGGAGTAAATGTCCCAATCAAATGAAAAAAAATTCAAATATTCCACAGCTGAACTCCCGAGATGTGTTGCAGCAGCACTTCAACTTGCACTTCAATTTTGCACAAACGGCTTTCTGGTTTAGCTGCTTTGCATTTAGGACAAAAAAAGCGCCCCAAAATTCCATTTCTATTGCAGATGCAGATCCAGATCTGCTCCCGTCACCCGTGTTTTCTCCTGCAAACCCTGCTGGCAGTCCCTGTTACAAATTCAGTTGCATGGAAGTTTAGTTCTCAACAGACATCAATTTCCAGCACAAAATGCCTTATTTGCAGTTTTATGGCTTCGAAGTCCTTAAGTGGAGTGATTTACTGTTTGCAGCGAGGAGAGGAGGCTGCTGGGGGGGATGACTCTGACTTGGGCTTTTGAAGTTTTTATTGGTGGTGTTTGCTTCCAAACCTACATTAAATGTAGAAATATTAAATATAAAATATATGTTTAAATATAATATATTATATATATATAATTACTATCAATTATTTCTGTATCCTAATCTCTTCTCACATGGGAATTTGCATAATATGCCTGGTTTTGCCCAGAGAAGGGCATGATGTTCCTCAAATCACCCAGGCTGGGTTTCAGGCTGCCCAGGAGTGGAAAGGTGAACCCCAGGGGCTGCTGAAGGTCATCCCACTGAATCTTAATTACTGTATTTATTTACAAATAACGATGGCAGTGCTCCCATGGAATAGAACAAAAGGGGAGCTGAGTTAATCCCCAGGCCAGGTGCTCCACAGCCATAAACTTGCTCTTAGTGAAGGGACAATTTGGCTTCAATTTAAGGTAAACTGGTGCCTTACCTGGGGCTCAGTTCCAACACAACTGTGTGTGGAGCCTGAAGTGAGAGCAGATATTAACAGGGACTGCAACAGAGCACTGCAAGTGTGGAAATCAACCCCTGGTTCACATTATTAGTGGGGATTTCAGCCAAATTGCATTTGCAGAAACAAGTTCTCTCTCTCTAATGATCTGTTCCTCAGGCACGGAGTACCAGCAGCAGGGACAGGGCTGTGCAGAGCAGGAGTGCAGGGGCAGTTATGGAGTTCAGGGGTATTTTTGGAGTGCAGGGGTAGTTTTGGAATGCAGAGGTAGTTTTGGAGTGCAGGGGTATTTTGGAGTGCAGGGGTAGTTTTGGAATGCAGGGATAGTTTTGGAATGCAGGGGTATTTTGGAGTGCAAGGCTATTTTTGGAGTGCAGGGGTATTTTGGAATGCAGAGGTAGTTTTGGAATGCAGGGATAGTTATGGAGTGCAGGGGTAGTTTTGGATGCAGGTGTAGTTTTGGAGTGCAGGGCTATTTTTGGAGTGCAGGGCTATTTTTGGAGTGCAGGGGTGTTTTGGAATGCAGGGGTAGTTTTGGAAGGCAGGTGCACTTTGCAGTGTTGGACACACACTCCTTGGGAAGGAAGGATGTCACTTCAGCACCAGCTGCTGAAATCTGCCCTCACATGGAACCAGTGGTTTTCTGGTGAGGTTTGGGCTACTCTCAGTTGTAAACCATGGTTTAGTTGACAAGGTGGTGTTCAGTGAAAGACTGGGCTTGGTGTTGGAGGTTCTTTTGCAGCCTTATTTGAGCTGGGATTGCCTGATTGTGAGCTGGAACATGAGCAGCTGAAATACTGGGGAAAACATCCCAAATGAAAGGTCCTCTGTCCTGCCATGACTGCACAGCCCCAAAAATGAAGGGCTGTGATGCAGGAAAGCAGCTGGGTCAGCCCTACACTGCCAGGTTTTCACAGGCTCATATTTGGCTGCTTCTCATCCATCACAAAACTGTTTCACTCTCATGTGGTCACTCCCAATCACTACAACAGGAAAGATTTGTCGTGCTTTTAATTTTGGGGCTGTTCATTACTGTCTTTCAGCACTTCCTAATATCCATCTGTTCATCTTCATTCAAGTGCCTTTTCTTCTTAAAACACAGAAATGAGAGACACCTCTATATCTTGATTAAAATCTCCCTTTTTTTTTTTTACTTTTAAACTACCACTCTTTTTTTAATAATCCTCGCTCTGAAGCATTGGTTCCCTCATATTGGGAAAATGTAGTTTCAAAATTACTGCTTCATCATTCCTCTTGTTCTAGTGCACCAAATCACCTCAGTGCACCCTGTGAGGGCTCTGTCAGGGGTGTAATTTAGTTGAATGACCCTCGTGTGGAGGGTGAATTTGCTGTAATAGCCTCCCCTGCAATAACACCTTTGTAAAGGCTCATGCTGGGCCTTGGTGCTAAAGAGTGTTGTTGCACAAAGGTACTGTTAAGTGATGTCTGGGATGGGTCATGGTGTGTGGGGGTGAGGAGAGCAGGAGGGATGGCTCAGCCTTCTGGTCCTGGAGGTCATAAGTGTTCTTTTCATCAGTGACTCCCACAGTTGACTGGGACAGGCCATGAACCCCTTCCCTTAGTGCTGGACAGCCA
The DNA here is from genome assembly GCA_035041135.1 of Platyrinchus mystaceus. Taxonomy (NCBI): domain Eukaryota; kingdom Metazoa; phylum Chordata; class Aves; order Passeriformes; family Tyrannidae; genus Platyrinchus; species Platyrinchus mystaceus. Next base: position 1,496,209 of record JAWWLV010000065.1, on the reverse strand, counting down.
AGGCAGAGCTGCTTCCTGCTGATGACAATCTCAGGAGAGGTGTTACTGCTTCCCAGAAACACAGGAATCACAGGATAATGGAATGGGTTGGGTTGAAGGGTCCTTAAAGCTCATCTGTTCCACCTCCTCCGAGGGCAGGGACATCTCCCACTAGACCAGGCTGCTCCAAGCTGGCCTTGGGCACTTCCAGGGGTGCCACATCCAACTTACCTTTTGAGCAAACAGCCCTTGTCCTCTGCTGCGGTTTTGGGTCCCAACCAGAAGGTTTTGCCTTAACTCAAAGCATGACAAACTCCAGCTGAACCTGAAGTGTAGGAGCAGCATATGTTGAAAGGAGTGATGCCACCAAGGGACAACTGAGGGCACCAAACAAAAGGCCACTCAGTGGGGTGTGTTATTGCCAAGCTTGTGTGCCTGTGGGTCTGGGCAGCTGGGATTTGGTGTGGGAGGGAAGGAAGCTGGGGGAGGGAGTGGGGAGAGGAAGACTGAAGAGCATTTTAGGACAAGTGCAGCGAGTTGTTTGCTCTGTCAGCATGTGCTCGCTCTGTGCTCGGTGCTGGAGGTGTGGGAGTGCCTGCTCTGCCAGGAGCTCTGAACCCCCTGGCACAACAGAAAACTGGCAGCCACTCAACTTCTTACATTTTAGGGAAGTTTGTCAGCCTGGGAGATTTGCTTTGTGTTGTTTACAGGCTCTGTTTTCCTCTCTTTCATTACTTGCATTCTACTTTCTGCAACGATAATGTGCCTCAAAGTCAAACACAAAAGGAGGCTGGTGATAGACAAGCTGCTTTTTATCATCTTCAGGGAATTACTGTCATTTGCTAAATATGTGACCCACTCTCTTTTGCTCTCTTTGCATCTTGGAGATGAATATTTAGTGCAGCTGGGAATCCAAAATAGTTGCCTTGACAAAAACAAGCTGGTGCAGGAGCTGCAGGCTCTGAGACTGCCCAGCTCCGCTCCTTGCACCCAAACAGCCACAGCTTGGGCCTTGGTGGTTATTGGGAATGTGTGACAGCTGCCAGTAACTAATGGGATGTGCTGGGCCTGCAATGGCTTAAAAATGTCTTGGAATATCCTCTGTCCTGCTGATTTTTAGCAGTCTGGTATCTGTGGTTTCTTTGTTTTCTGTACTTTAAACGTTGGGATCTTTGTTGTTGCCACTACATTGATGTTATCTCCTGGTCATGAGTTAAGCTTGATGCTGGCAGAGTCTTTCCTGATGGAAATGCTTCCTTATACTTCTCAGCTTTCATTTCCCCAAGCAGGAAAGGCACCAGGAGATGCTTCTCAGTCACCTGACTAAGGAGATTGGATTTACTGTCCAAATCCCTCTTGAGGATTCTTTCTCCTTTCACAGGTCATGTGCTTAAATGACTCTGTTTCATCCCTTGCACCCTGAGAATTACTGAACTTCCTTCCCTTGCCAAAATAGCAAACTGAATGTCATTTTTCTCAGCCTTATTTACAGTAAGCTCCCTTTATTCAACACCCAGGCAGGAAGGGATTCTTAAAGTGGGCATAGATCACATTTATGTTCCCTTAATTCCCCTTTACACTGCCAGAATGATGTAAATCACCCTCAGAATAGACCACAATCAGACACTATCAATGGTCTTGCAGTGGGAACTGCTGTAAAGCTACTTCATTTAGCTTTCCTTAATAGGAGGTCACTCATTATTTACACAGTTTACAAGTCAGTTGAAGTTCTGGTTTATTAGCACCAGGGACAGAAAGATGATGCCAGGAGGATCATTTCCCTCTAGTTAGATGTGCCCTGCTTTGCTCAGGGTAATATTTAGAGTCTTCATTTTCACTGTTGGCACCTGCCGTGCCTGAGCTGAATTCCTGGGCTGGGAGAGGCCTTGGGAAGTTATTCCAGTTGACCTGAATGAACGAACTTTGAGAACAATATTCTCAAATAACATTCCTTTTTCATTCACTGAGCTGTCAGCTGCTGTTCCTTGAGCACAGAACCTGCCCAGGTACCATCCTGAATTCAGGCCCCACTTAATCCTCCTCCAGCAGAGCCATCAGTCTCTCTCTGTTTTGTTTGATTTTTTTTTTCCCTTTCTTACATTCCTGGGGTGCATTTGAAGGGGAAAATCTATCAAAAGCTGCTGCTCCAGAAGGAATATGTAAGACACAGGGAAAAAGGAGCTCTTCAACTGAGCCAGCAAACATTGCTGGCTGAGACAGCTGACCAGAAATGCCACTGGGAAATGTCTCTCAGGTGTGACAGTGACAAGAATTTTAATGTTTGCTACAAGCACACAGTGGCACAACACTACTGCATCAAGCAGGGTGAGAACACAGTGCAGAAGGAGCAGTGAAGACCTGCTGATGTTGCCTCTGCACTGGTGTAAAACACATCCCTCTGACCTGGCTCCTGCAGCATTCTGTGAAATGAAGGGGATTATTTGCTTTAATAGTAGTTTATAACATTTCAAGATCCTGAGGAGCTCATTGCAGGTGCAAATGGCCTTGCTGTGCAATTACTGAGCAGCAAAGTGCCAGGAGAGGAGAGGGGGGAAAGGAGTGGGGAGAGGACAGAAGGCAGGAGGGCTCAGTAGGGCGTGCAATGCACCTTCCTCTGGGGATCATTCTGGAAAGGAAGAGATCATTAACCAGACTTTTTTCTCCAAACTGTGTCCTGTTAAAAATTCTATTAATAACAACCACTCTCCTCTTAAGCAAACTACCCAATTATTAATCCATTAGCAATTCCACTGCAGAAAAATTCTTTGGGATATCTACTCAGAGGGCACATTCTTGACAGGATGTTTTGGGGGGGGGGAGGAAGTATTGTTTAATTATGATTTAAAAGCTTGTCTTCTTAAACTTAACAAAGAATTAATGAGTTGTGTCGCTCCATGGTACAAAACCTGCTCTGAAATTAACTGTTCCTCCTGTTCTCTGCCTTGAGAACTTCTCAGTGTTATAAATTAATAAATGCCGGGACTGCAAAGCCGCAATAAAGAAATGGTTTATTATAAAAGCAATAAAACAAACAAGAAAGCACAGCGTGCTGGGCTGCTTTAAGCGAGCAATGAACCTTCGTTTTTCTCGCCTTTTTTGTACTGTTTGGGTCCTGTATTACGCAATTCCCAGGGTCCTGCTTGAGTCGTTTGTGTTTCCTGAGATGTCGATTCAGGCTGGAGTTTATGCAGGTTATCTTGTCCTGAGATGTTGATTCGAGCTGGAGTTTC
>JAWWLV010000065.1:1468722-1482491 GCA_035041135.1 Platyrinchus mystaceus | reverse complement strand
TATTCTACCCATTCAGGTGTCTACCCTAACCCATTTGGCCCTGATTTATTGTCTCTAAGTTCTTTGTACAATGTTCTCGTGGTTTTTAGGTCTACTGGACTTGTACAGGACACAATTTCCTTTGAGTCAGGTAGAAACAAGGGGGGGAGAAACAAGTGGGCAGCTAGTTTAGAGTAAGGGGCTCTGATTAGCTCTTGTTTCTCTTCAGGATCATCCACGTTTCACTCAGCTTTGGCTTTGCAGGGTCCCGTGGAATTGGTGCCTGTGGCCTCAAGATGGACTTTGGAAGGAAAGCAGAAGGTTTTCGTTTTAGAGGAGGGAAACCAGTTGCTCCACAGATACAAGAGGATGAATCAGTGTTACTGTGGAATGTTGTGATGGACTAAACATCCTACCTTCTTTTTGCCTTTAAGGAGGTGTTTTCTGAGCTCACCCTTCCCAGTACTCCTCTTTTCCCATTCTGTTGACCTGCAATTATTTGCTACTTACCCTCCAATTTCCAAGAGCAATTGAGGTTCTTCCTACACAGCATCAATGGTGTTCAAAGAACTAAACAAAAAGGTGTCTGAATATCTCCAAGATGAGACATTTATTTTTTTTCTTATCATTGCCACCCATCCCACTGAATTAGGAAGCCAAATTCCAGCTCAAACCCCAGCTTTTTTCTTCTCTTATCAGAACAGTTTCACAGGGTGAGGTGCTTTAACTGGAATGTGAATGGCTTTGGGGGGAATAGGAACAATTATCTAGACAGATCTGAGAGTGAATAAGCCAAGGAAAGGCAAAGAACTGAGTATCTTCTGTCTCATACAAACAAATGAGCTCCATCTGAAGATTTAAGCAATCAGATTTGCATAATGAACATGTTTATGCCACATTAGAGTCACCTGGTTTACAAATTCAGGGAGCATTTCCCCACCATTATCTGCTGTCATAGCAGAAAAAAATGAAACATTTGGGTGAAAATGGTTTGCAGGGCAATGGGAATGCATTTCACTTCGTGCTTTTTAGCAGCTGATCTCTGAGAAGATTCTCTTAATTAGGGCTTGAATATGTTGGATTAGTGCATGAAGCTTTTAGGGATTTGGGCAGGTGTGAATCCTCTTCCAGACTACTTGAACTGAGCCCCTGCCTCTCCCTTCTGTACTTTCTAATATTTCTGTTCCATTTTCTGTTTTCTGTGAAGAGCTTTTCCACACAGTTAATTTTTTAGTGGTATTATTTTACAGCCCTGTCTCGTGCAATGGTGTTTTGATTCCAGCACGGTCCCTTCTGCCTCATTTTAGGCAGATTTTCAGGAGCACAAAGAGGAGTTTAAACACTTGAATATTGAAAACCCTGCAAATACTATAGTGCTCTTTGGGCAACCTGTTCAAAGAGAGAGTCTTTATTCCATAAAGGGATGTGCTTCCCTTGTAGCCCTAATTAATTTCTCTCTGACCTCTAGAAAGTCACTTCTCAAAATATGAACTACATGTTGCATCCTCACTCCATCCTTGTTCACTCACTGAGTGGGAGGTTTAATGTTGCCTCTTTCCATCCATTCTGCTCAAAAAAAATCCATGGATACTACAAATGCCACCCCCTCAAACTTCAGACTGGGGTGTCAGTGGAAACCAATTGTATCAGTGGTGGGACAACAAAATTTGGGGTGTTTGGAAAAAAAAATAAAGAAAAAGCTTTTTTTGTTGGGTTTTTTTGTGGTTTTGTTTGGTTTTGGGAGGTTTTGTGGTTTTGTTTGTTTTTTTGTTTGGGGTTTTCTGTTTGGTTTTGGGGTTTTTTGTGAGTTTGTTTGGGTTTTTTTGTTTGGATTTTTTTATTTGGTTTTGGGGTTTTTTGTGGGTTTGTTTGGGTTTTTGGTTTGGTTTTGGGGTTTTTTGTGGTTTTGTTTGGGGTTTTTTGTGGTTTTGTTTGGGGTTTTTTGTTTGGTTTTTTTTTGGTTCTGGGGTTTTTTTGTGAGTTTGTTTGGGGTTTTTTGTTTGGTTTTTTTTTTGGTTCTGGGGCTTTTTGTGGGTTTGTTTGGTTTTCTGTTTGTTTTTGGGTTTTTTTTGTGTGTGTTCTGGGGGTTTTTGTGGTTTTGTTTGGTTTTCTGTTCAGAGGTGCCAGTGGTGCCTGTTGGAGCAGCACAGGCTCACCTTGATGTGGCAGGTCCAGCTTATAAACCCTTTCTGGAAAATTCCAGACAGGTCCCAAAGAAACCACTTCCAAATTCAGGTCCCACTGATCAGTTCTGCCTCAGGTCTGTGTGTGTTTCTACACACCAAACGAAGAGGTTTAGTCTGTGTAAGGAGTACATGGACTTGTTCCCTCCAAGGCTTGCAATCCATCCTCTCCACAGCACTTTGGGCCACAGCAGCTCTCAGAGCTCCCATGCCATGAAAATGCTCCCTTATTCTTTTAAAAATCCATATTTTAACAGCACAGCTCAAGTGTGCCCCAGCTGTGCTGCAGGACACGGTGCTGAGATGCTTCACAGGAACCTGTTGTGACCCCCCTGTAACCAGAGCTGATGTGTCCTTGGGAAAGACAATCCCCAAAACGCTCAGGATTTGCCAGCCAGAAGATTTTCATGCTCAGGTTTCAATTCCAAGACCATGCACACATGTATTTTCATGACCAGGTTCTCAATGGGATGGTGTATCTTTAATTCACCGGAAAAAAATGAGCAACTGTGGGTTGGTGGCTGAAATGAGAAGTGAAGTGACTTCATTTCTTGTCCCAGGTATTGGATCCCCTTCTCTTTCCAATATTTAACTTTTTAGTCCTTTGTTTTTCTTAGAAAAAGAAATGAAGACAGAACACCCTAAAATCTAAAATACCCCCAGAGAGACGGAAAAAGAAGAAACCTCCTCTAACGAAAATTGACATAATTTATGCAAATGATTGAGTTTCCCCTCTAGATATTTTCCCTTCCTTTCAGGCATATTTGAAGCATGTTTTTTTGGTGCTTATCTTCTCCCTCATCCTCATGCTTTCTGCACTGCACTTTTCAGGGGATTTGCTAAAAATAAGTTTCCAATTCAAGCTCTCAGTACCTGAGGGTCAGGGTACTGGATATTTTTTTTGAATTTTTTTTTTTTCCTTTCCTTTTTGTTGCTCTGGCTGGAGGTAGAAATCCCAGTGACAAAGCCACTCCTGCTGCCTTTTCCAAGCTCCTCATCTAGCTGTGCAAAATAATGAAGGCCACACACACAAAAACTTCCACCTGAAGGAATGAATCTTAATATTAGCATTGTTATCTGACCTCCAATCTCTGGCATAGAGTGCCTGTGGTGTGAGGGACCAGAGTTGTCTGATTCATCCCAAATGTCTGAGGTTACAGTGTTCAGGCTCTAAATGAAGGACAAATTTAGCATCCAAATGCTCAGTGTCTAATTCACAACCCCTAGCACAGAATGCCTGCGGTCTGAGAGACCCAAGGTGACTGATTTATTCCAAATTTATGATGTTCTAATTTCCAGACTCCAAGGAAAGGGCAAATTTAGCATCCAATTTTTTTTTTTTTCTTTTTCCCTACCTCCCTTTTGTAGACTGGAGGTGACAGTGTCAGATTTTATGAAGTGCACTTTCTTCCACAACAGAGTAAACGTGCCTGGGTTTGTAGGGATTTATGCAGTGGGTTTATTTTCCTTTACACATCTTTGGTTGTGTCTCCTCCTTTTAATTCTTCCTCTTGTAGCCAGTTCTTACACTCCTGATATATTTTCCTGTACAGTGGCTTATAATAAAATCTAATCCTGCTTTTTAAGCCTTGGGGGAGGGATGTTCTTGTGAACTGAGTGTGTTTGGGGAGCACCTGATGCTGTGTTTGGTTGTGCCATTGTTTTAGAGATGTTTGATGTTGCTTGGTTCCTTCTTTTTGTGATTTTTGGAAAACTTTTGAGGTTCCATCAGCCAGTTGAACTCCAAGCAGCTCAGCCTTGGCCATCAGCCAGAAAGTGAAGCATCCCAGAAGGATAATGTTTCCAGCCTTACACATCTCAACTGTTTCCCTAATTACAGGGCTCCCATCAGAACAACTTCCCACAGTGAGAAGTGACAAAAAAAACCCCTACAAAAACTGCAATAGGCACAAAGATAAGACAAGTCATTGTAACCTATAAAGCTCCCAATTATGCAAGATTTGCTTGTTGAGTGTTTTAACTGTTACCATAGAATAAAATCCAGGTTTCCAGGCACTCTGGTGTGACTGAACAAATGGGATGTTTTAAACACACAGCAAGGCTTTGTCTCCAGGAGCCCTGACTGTAAGCATTTAATTGCCATTGACAGTTCTGGCCAATTAAGTCTCTGCAATAATGATCACATCAGCTAAAAATTACTGGATCTTTTATGTTCAGATAACCACAACTCCTAATTGGAATATGGCTTCAATGAAATCTTTTATCTCCATTACTTAAACTAACATTGGGGATCAGAGGGATCAGCATTTCAATCAGTGGGTTGTGGATTCCAAGATCCTTGTGGGTCCCTTCCAGCTCAGGATATTCCATATGACAATTAGAATATCATTCTTACTTCATGTACTTTGGTCCCTATAAAGAAATCACAGCAATGTGGGACCCAAAATAAGGCATCTTTTACATGAGAACACTGACAAAAACTCTTACTTGACCAGCCTTAGGTTCTGCCTTTATTGTTTTGTGGTACCTCTCAAGTATTTTCAGGTGTATTTCCAGGCAGGCCTTGTTGACCTCAGCCCACCAGGGACTCTGCCCTTCCTCCCCAGTTCTGTCCCTGGATCCCCCCTGACCTTTAGGGGTGGGACTGGAGTGACTGACCTCCACAATCACCTGCTGCAGGCAACAGGGTGTCCCAGTGGGAGAAAACAAACTGGACTATGGGGTCAGAGAGTCGTTAAGGTTGGAAAAGACCTGTGGGATCATCAAGACCAACCATTAAGCCACATTCCAGTCACTCTTCAAGCTGGCAGGACACTGGGGTGCTTGTTAGGAAAGAAGAGTCCCCAGTCCTGCAGCTGAACAGTGTCAGCGTGTCAGAGACTTGTGGCCCTTCCCCTGGTATTTTGGGATTACATGGTGTTTGTTGTTATGGGCACTACTGTGTGTTCTGTCACTTTTTAGGCATCCCTGTTAGGTTTTTATCCTTTGAGTTTCAATTTGAAGCTCTCTCCCTTTACAATTCGCCTCTCATTCTCTTTAAAGTGGTACAGGCTAATTTAATCAAGCAGTCTGGAGAATAATAGGGAAGTTATGCTAATTCCTGGAGATTAAATTGTCTCTCGTTTTTGGCTCGTGAAATAATGTGCTCTTAGTTCAGGAGAACCTTGTTCTCTTTTTTTATGGAGAGTTGGAATTGTTTCTTTAATACATTAGAAGCTCATCAGGGAAGGATCCCAGGGAATGAATCTGTGAGCAGAGGTAATGGGCACTGCAGCAGTGGGAGCACTGCAGCCTTTTGGGCCTGGCAGGAAAAGCCTGTGTGGGAATGTGGTTTGACAGGAGCAGTTAAGACCAGCCTAAAATCTGGATTCAGAGGAAGGAATCACTGTTATGGAATCCTGGACTGCTTTGGGCTGGAAGGGACCTTAAAGACCATTTCCACCCCCTGCCATGGGAAGGGACACCTTCCACTAGCCCAGGTTGCTCCAACCTGGCCTTGGACACTTCCAGGGATGGGGCAGCCACAGCTTCTCTGGGCAACCTGTGCCAGGGCCTGTTGGGACTATTGAAAGATCCTCCTTGTTTAAAGACCCCAAAGTTGCCATTGGGGATGCTACAGATGGGTTTATTTGTAGGCTCTGAGCCAGAACTGCGCTGGAACTTGCAGGTCCCAGATTTGCTGTGGCTTTTGGAATGGTCTTTACCTCTCACTTCACTGCTTTTGTCACAGGTATGAAATGGGGATGATGATACTGGGTGTGAGTTTAAGTGCGTTGAAACCAGCTGTTAAAAAGAAACAACACAAAACCTACTGGTGTGGCTCCAGTTTTCTAAGTTGCTCAGACATTCATGTGTGGGGTCTTCTTCCCCCTGGGGGGTTTCTGTTGGCATCAGGAGGTTTTCACAGCAAGATTTCAAACCCAGTTCCAAACTCTGCTCCATCTCATCAGCCACAGCCTGTGCTGATTGTAAAGATGCCTGTGCAAGGGCAAGGCACTGGAGAGTAGCACCTACAAGTAGTACCTTAAAATAACTCAGTGCTCTCAAGCCCTGCAGGCACTGGTGGGTTCAGCTTTATTTTGCTGCATGACATAAACCTGCACCTCTAATTGCACAGCACAGAAGTGCTGGTTTGCTGTCAGACAAGGCAGAGCCTGTGGTTCTCCTCTGCTCTCCTGTTATTTATTCTGCAGCTGTAAAGAGAGAGCTTGTCACTGCCATGCTCGTAGGGCTGTAGTAACACTTGTACCTTTTAATAAACAAGCCTTCTTAGGAGTGCTCAGTGAGACATCAGCTCAGATTCCCGTGATAAACAATATGAAGAAGCCCTTAATAACACTTGACTTACAGCAGAATTCCTTGTAAAGCCAAATGAATTTCTTTGCCCGGGGTGCAACACTGAGAGAAAATTATGAGAACAAGGACACGGATTTTTACGGTTTCCAAAGCGCTTTTTTTTTTTCTCCCTGTGAAATGCTTGTTAGGGTCGGTGGCAACAATTAAACTGGAGAGGGGGTGAGCCTGCAAGCCCAGCTTTGCTGAGCAGAGCCCTGGTTTGAGGTGTGAGCACGTGCTGGGGGGTGGAATTCAGAGCTAAAATGTGTGAGCTCACAGGGGGGAAAAAGTGAACCGGGAGACAGGAGTGTCCCAGTCACACCCCTGGGCTGGACTGGTGGGGTGTTTGCTCAGACACCTCTCCCAGTATCCCCTTGTTTCTCTTTCCCCCCTCTTTTCCCCCATTTTGTTGGGGCAAAAATCCATGGGAATACCAATCCTTTCATTCCCTTTTATCCTTACCTTGTCTACGACCCCTAAGTGATATAATGGGAAAAACAGACATTAATTCAGCTCCTCATTTAATTCCTGCTGTTAACTTAAATCAGTTTAGTTTGTTGGCTGTTAGGAGGGGGGTCAGTAGGTGTGTCCATGTACAGATGGCTGAGGAGATGCCCACACATTCCCTTTGGGATCACTGGCCTTTCCTGCTCTTTCCACAACATGGCTTTGACTCCAGGCCCTGTTCAGGTCTCCTGCTGACCCAGGGTTAGCTCATGGTTTCCTCTCCCTTGCTCCCATCCCCTTATCTTTCCAAGAATGGAGCAGTTTCCCTTCCTGTGGAGCAGAAGGAATGCTGATGGTCAGGCAGTTTTTTTCCCTGACCTCTTTTCCCCTGTGCACAAATGGAATTGAGATGATCCTTTGTGTTGCCCTCAGTTCATCCTCAGCAGGGCAGGGAATGGAATCTGAGTCTCTGTGGGTCGTGAGACCAAACTGGGGATGATCCAAACTCCAATGGCTCGTTCAGTGTCCTGGGAGAAAAGGGTGTGATGGCTTATCCAGCTCCAAGCCTGGTTCTCTTCCCAGGGGTTCATCCTGGGCTCAGGTGTCTCTGCTGCTCCACTTCACTCAGCTGAGTTATCTTTAAGGTTCACTGGGTTTGTGCCTTCCATGGGAATTGAAGTTGTTAATGAAAGAAATGAAAATAGAGTGTAAATTCAGATTTCTGCTTTTGATTCCTGACAATCGAGTGCAGTGTTACAACTGCACATCAGGGTCATGATTCTGTATATGTGGTGATTTCTGTACGTTCCTTTGAATCATGGGTGTGTATTTCTGTGTGCTTGAAATCAATTTTGCATTTCTGGAGTGGTAAAAAGAAGCATTGGCACAAATTACAATCTTCCCAGTTCCTTTTTTTTTTTTTTTTTTTAAATTTTCACCTATTTTTGCCCATATATGTCAAATAATTATGGTTCAGGAGGGGTTTATTGTAGGTGACTCTTGTTGGTTAATAAAACAGCTCTGTGCAACTGGAAATGCTGTCAAGGATATCTGGAATTTTGGGCATAGCAGAGGGACTCCTGCAATAGTAAGTTTTCACTCAATGTTATAAAAGCTGCTGAGATGCTGTGTTTCATTTCTTAGAGCAGCATTAACTGATTTTTAAATGAAGTTTCCTGCCCTGGAAAGTGCAATTATTCTCTTGGTGCCTGTGACTGCTCAGCTTTCCCTGGATGCCAGTTCTGTCTGTCAACATTTGCCAGCACAAATCCAAGCCCAGGTTCCTGCCCAGCCCTTCTAGGACTGACTTAGAGGACCCAAATTATCAGTGCTGAGGTTTTGCAGTCCCTCCCCCCTGTATTTATCCTACTGTTTACAGTGGAAGGCCCATCTATTTTTCCATCCAGTTGCTCGTGAATAAATAATATGACATGTTGTCTCCTCAACAGCTGCTTTTCTTCCCTTCCTTCTGCCAGTGATGCAGAAAGGCACCACACATTTGCATAAGAAACACCAACTCCAAGTCCTCTTTGGGTGTCCTGGGCCAGTGCACAGGAGAATAATGAACCACCAAGAGCTGCCCTTGGATCTCCGTGGGCCAGGGAGCTCATTTGGATGTGGCTCAGGTGGTGAGCTATGGAAATTGTTGTTTTCCCATTCAACCTTGGTGTAAATTTAGGCATCCAGCACGTCCCTGCCCTCTGGAACTTTCCATCTGAGCATCAGCAGCACTTCAGAGCTCGTCTGTCATCATGGAAGATCATCACGCTCCCAACCGAGCACGTCTTGGAACTGGGGATGTTGTGCAGAATAAAGAAGGGAGAGAGAGAAATTTGGATTTCATAATTGTCTGGCTGTTGGAGAAGGAATGCTTTTCAAATGTGCCTTCTCCAAACTCCTCTGATTGTTGTTTCTTCAGGGTGTAGAGACTTTTGATGAAGGAAAGAGGGAAAAAATAATCACAGCCAAGCTGTCTGTTTGGAGTGGTAGAAAATAGATGCAGTAAATAGAGGAGTGTGAGAAATGGGAAAACAACAACCCCAAAAACCATCTAAAAACAAATCCCCAAAAACCCTAAAAAAAATTATGATGATGATGATGATAGTAATATTAATAATAATAGAATAAAATGGGCTTGAATACAGGATGAGGGCAACACCTCAGTGCCTGCAGTGTGTTGTGGGATCCAGGTCTGTGCCCAGTGCTGAAATTTGGGACAGCAGAGCCACAGTTAAGGCCTCCCACCCCTTTGTGATGTACAAATCCTTGATTTTGCTGGTTTAATTGACAGCTTATTTCAGATGTGAAATTCAGAGGGACTTATTGTCACTCTTCTGACTGGGTGTCATCCAGTGCCCCAAGACTTCTGTGGAGGGCAGGGTGTTAAATGGCTTGATAGGATCACTGCTTCCTTTTCATTGCTGTGATTTGTAAATCAATTAACTAAATCAGGAGATAAAAAGCTGAATTGGCAGTGAGGGCAAGTTGGGGGGGTTTGTTATTCTTTCTTCTAGACAGAGACATGTATTTGCCAATATGTGGGAACCAGGGGCAAATCCTGAGAGCTCAGCTTTCAGGGAGGGCAGCACAGTATCTGGCAAGTCAGCTTGCATTAAATCTTGTATTTTTGGGGAGTCCTAAGCAAATTGGACAGTGCCTGGAGCAAGCTGGTCTAGAGGAAAGTGTCCATGGATGCATTTTAAGGTCTCTCCCCCCGCCAAACCATTCTGGGCCTCTGTGATTCTAAATGAGAGCCCTTTCTTGAAAAACACAAATCAAATCCTTGCCCAGGTCTCCACAAGCAGAAGGGCAGCCCCTCTCTCATGGAACAGCACATTAAAGTTGTCTGAAGAAGGCCTGAAAGACTCAAAGGCAGGAAATCAGAACTGTGCTGCTTATTCTTTTTGCTTTAGCTCTCCCTCTGGAGTTCCTTTGGCTTTGCTCATGGTTCAGTGCTTCCTGCAACTCATTCTGGCAACTTCATAAGCAAACCCCCGTTGAATGAAGCATTCCACAAGATCAGTTTAAACACAGACAATAGGCTAAAAAGTGCATATTTTCTTTCAGTTGCTAATTCATCTGTTGCTAATTAGAGGAAGGACCAGATCAAATATTTGTTTTGCTTTCTAACCATGTAACACCTGTTGGTAAAGAGCAATTAGACTTTCAGTTCACTAAAGCAGCCTCTGTTTTGTTTATGCAGAGATTTGATGTGGATATATTAGTGTTAAGTCCATCCAGATGAACCAAACCCAAATGGTGAGGGGGGATCCAATTTCTTTTGTCTCAGCCAACAAACATGCTGCTCTAATTAAAAGTCTGCATGGAATATTTATAACCAAGGAGAAGGAGGAAAACTCCCAACAGCGAGTCTGCCAGAAATAATGAGTGCAGAGTGGAAATCCTCCGAGTAAGGGAATCATAAACTTCTCTGTAATGTTTGCCTTTGTTTGCCCAGCTCTGAAGGCCTGAATGACAGTTTGGGATAAAATATATATGGAGTTATTAAAAAGTAAGTGGAGTTCACTGCAGAAGTTACAGATGAAATCGCGTCGCCTGCATTATGGAGGAGGTCAGGAGATGTTGTGGTGTTACTGCTGCTGTAAAACGGGCACAAACAGAGGTGTGAGTTACACAATCCCACAGTGGGTTGGGTTGGAAGGGGCCTTAAACTCCTCCAGTTCCCTCCCACTGCTCCAAGCCCTGTCCAGCCTCGTGGTGCTGAGGCCTAAACAAGTCGAATGTCTTTGTTCAGATTTTCTCATTATTATTATTCCCAAGTATTCTCCCCCCCAAAAAAAAAAAAAATAAAGGGTGTTTTCCTAAGGGCATCAATACACACAAAGCAAGGTTCTCAGCTTTGTGGATGCAAGGAGGTGTTGGGAAATGAACACTCTCATTTAGGCATTTGCAGGTGCTGAGAGAGCGCAGAAGGAACAGAAAATGCACCTGAGGTGAGATGTCAACATAAACAAGGAATGGACTCTGAATTACTGCAGCTCAGGGATTTACACTGGACCTTCCTTATCAATCCCTGCTCTGGAATTATCTACATCTAACCTAAAAGTCTGTCTCAGTGTGATCCACATAACGCTGTGAAAGGCTTTTATTTTACTAATCCATGTGTAGCTATTTAAAACCTCATTTCTATAGAGTGAATTTTATACAGAATTATTCTGATTGGTATCTTTGCAAAAAGTTCCTGTCAGTCCAATAGAGCTTTTTGGGGTTGTTTTTTTTTTTGGTAGTCTTTTGGTTTAGAGTGACATGTTGATTGTGGGAAGCAAATTCTAACCTCCCAACCCAATAAACATTTCTTTATCATTAGATATACATGTGCATGATTTGTGATCTGTCAAAATATATGCATTTAATCCAGGCTTTGCAGCAGTATCTGCTACAATAGACTGCACTGCAATAAGGAAATCCTGATATTTTTAGCACCTCAGCCAACACAGCAATCAGCAGCTGGTTCCAAAATTAAGAATAAAAAAAGGGAAATAACCAAACTTGCCTCACTTGAAGGGATTTTTGACCTGCTCCCAGTGCTCAAGGCTTGTTTTTGGTCCTATTCAGAGGAGGAGGGAGTGGAGTGTCCTGTGCAAGTGCTCCAGCCCTGCTGGGCTGAGTCAGGGCTTGTTCTTGTACAAGGCTCTTTTAAACATTCTGGATCGTCTGCACCAGCTTTGCTGCTCTACCTGATGTGGAGGAAGGCCAAGTTTTAAGCTAAATTCCTCAAAGGTTGCAAGAATAACAACACTGCTGGGAATACAGGTTTTGTTTTTTGTTTTTGTTTTTGTTTTTTTTTCCTGTTGCTTCAGATTTCCACAATTTTCTTTTAGTCTTGCATTTGTTTTTTAATTTGTTACTCTGGGGAAAAGATAATTCACCCAGAATTTAAAATTACTTGAAATATCTGACTATCTTTTCTTTCTAGTGATTTCCAACATCTGGATTTATGTTGGGTTTTTTTTTTTTCAATTATTCTGAGAACTGGTCTAGTGGAAGGTGTCCCTGCCCTTGCAGGAACGAGATGAGCTTTAAGGTCCCTTCCAACCCAAACCATTCTGGGATTCTGTGACTCCATAATGTGCTGTAATTTTCAGTGTGGATGTGCCAGTGGTTTGTTTTTCAGATTAACAGTGCTGCTGATTTTCTGATTTTTTTGAGCATCCCTCTGAGTTTTCCCTCTCTCCTGTCAGAGACATTTTGTAACCAAATGCAGAGATGCTTTTCCTTTTAACAAAGACTTGAAAAAAAAAAAACAAAAAGGGCAAAGAGAAACTGGTTCTTCAGTGAAAAAATTCCAGCTGTAGTACTGAGGAGAAGAAATTTTACTTTGGAGAAAACTACAGAAAAGCTTTAAAATACTTTTCCCACAGTCATTTTAAGGAGTGAAGTTTCCTGCACTGGACACAAGAAGTCATTAAGCTGGAATTTGGGTTTGCATCATGAAATGCCCATAACAGAGTCTGGGACAGGACTTTCCTCGGTGCTAATGGAAGTTCATTATGGATCTTTGCATATCCCCCTCTTTGCATATTCTCCTCTGCAAGGCCAGCTCGGGCTGCCCCAGTAGATCAATTAACTCCTCTTTGCCATCTGTTCCACCAGCCATTAGTTCTGACAACTCTGCATCTTCTGGTGGTTTTCCACAGCAGCAGGAGCTGCAGAGGGGGCAGGGGCGGGGGAGCTGAACAGGCACTGAAAGACCTTGAAAAGAGCCTGGGAAAGAGGGCCCAGTGATGCCAGGCAGGGATTCCACCTTCAGCCTGTTCACCCCACCAAATAAACATCGGGATTGGTGCTCATCCCAGTTTCCAGAACCACGGGAGCAACTCTGTGCCTTCAGTCGGAGCCGCAGTCGGAGCCGATTCCGGTTTCATAGCGTGTGACGTTATTTCTCCCTGACCTTCAGGGATACTTCGGATCAGCCCGTGGGAGACCGAGGGGCACAGGCCTTGAACAGTGCACCAGCTCCCACTTGGAACATCAGGTCTGTGCTAGGGAGGCACAGAAATTTGCAGGCTATTGAGAACAGGCGCACTGAGGCTGTTTGAAATCCGTCTGCTGAGAGCTCTGCCTGAGACACACCACGTCCAGTGTGCAGCTGGGAAGCTCCTTCTCATCTCCTGGTGCTCCTGTGGATGGGAACACAGAAACAGAGCTACAAAGGGTCCACTAGAGATTGGAGGTGCCAGTGTTAAAAGCTGCTTGCTGGGTAGAAAAAGGGAGTTTGAACAAATGGGACGGTTTTGGGTACGATGACTCTGTGCAGCATCACCTCCTCGGGGCTGTGCAAAGCTCAACGTTTCTCCTTCTTTTTGAAGAGTCCCAGAGTTGCTTTTTACTTGTGGAACACGTTCTTAGTGTCTCTCCCACGTTCCTCAGAGGAATTGTTCAGTTCCACAGAGGAATTGTTCAGTGCTCAGAGCTCGTCGTCGTCACCCGAGCGGCGACAAAGGGGGTGAGCACAAAGAGGAGAGCACAAAGAAACTTTTTGGCTGCTCTTGGAGAGGATTCAGAAAAGCAAAGTGAAAGGTTTTATTTTTAAAGCATGAAGAAACTGTCAGGTGTCTCTTAAAACGTGGGATCATCCCCGTTCCATTGTCTGCCCTGCCAAGTAATTGAGCTTTAGCTTTGGGCATGTTGCAGATACTTCATCTTCTATTATTGCATCATGGAATCATGGAATGGTCTGGATTGGAAGGGACCTTAAAATCAGCTGGTTCCACCCCCCTGCCATGGCAGGGACACCTTCCACTAGCCCAGGTTGCTCCAACCTGGACTTGGACACTTGCAGGAATGGGGCAGCCACAGCTTCTCTGGGCAACCTGTGCCAGGGCCTCTCCACTCTCACAGCCA
>JAWWLV010000065.1:1413473-1429499 GCA_035041135.1 Platyrinchus mystaceus | reverse complement strand
TGAGAGAAGAAAGGAACCATCAGTATCCAGGGACTGGAAGAGTTTCTGAGATTTCTGCAAGTGAGAGGAGCCTTTTATGGATCTGAGCTGTGGCAGTAAATACTTGCATTGGAATATGTCCCTGAGCTTTTTCTTCTTTCTTCTTTTGTGAACCTCCTCCTTAATTTATCTCCATCTCCCAGCTGAATTGAGGATATATATCTGTTCCATTGGAAACTGGCATTTTGAAGTAGTTCTTGCCCCAAATGATAGTGAATAATCAGAATTCTCTGGAGAGTAGCAAGGGGATAAAAAAAAAAAAAAGGGCAAAATTAAATGTAGAGAGTTAACATCCTGCAAACATCCCAGGAATGTGCCCAGCAGCAGGACAGGAGGGGGAGCTCCCAGTGCAGCGATGAGGAGGGAGCAGAACCCTCTTTGCTTTTAGATTAGGAGGGAAAATCTGTTTCCAGTCCATCCCTGCTGCTGCTTAAAGCCACCAGTGACCCAGATTTGAACTGGTCTCCTGAAGGGTGAAAGGCTCCATCTCTCATGGCCAATCCCCTGAGGATGCACTTGCTCCCAGCAGGGATTTGTAACAAATCCTGCCCCGAGGGCAGCAGCCTCTGCTTTCCTTGCTCTGATGGTAGATGGTAATTTAAAGATTTTCCTTTCTTCCCCACCCTGCCCCTCCCCATTCTCCCCTCTTCTCCCTTCTGCCACGGAAACCCAGCTAAATCTTCTGAAAGGGGATTATCAGCTAGTGGATTTTAAACAGTGGAGAGCCAGAAGAGAAGAAAACAAGGGGGATGTTCCCATTCCAAGGGTTTCCCCCCATTTTCTTGGCAGAGACGTCCTAAATTTAATCTGCCTCGTGAAAGGAAGGTTCAGAATCCATCTCTCCTGAGCAGGTATTTTCTTCTTGGTGCTAACACTGACCAAGCTCTGTAGCTGCTGCTGGATCACCCCTCACATTCCCTGTTCCACCTGCCTTTTTTGGTTGCAAAATCCTTATTGACCCAGCAGGGTTTGTATCAGAGAGACATCAGTTAGGATTTTCTCCCCTTTGGCCTGAAATCTGTTGCACTTTAATTCACACCCGCTCTGTATTCCTGGAACACAGAAGCTCCAGGACAGCTGAGCACCAGGCTCTGATCTCCCTGTGTGGAATTCCTGCTGGGATTGTTGGATTTTGCAGCAGGAATGTGCTGTTTGCTCCGTGTTCTCCTGGACTTCAGGAGGAGTCGTGCATGGGCAATGAGGGCAGGTGAAGGCTGGTGGTGCCTGCTGAGCTCCGTCACTTCCCCCTGTGAGCTGGGAACTTAAAAACAAAGAGACAAGACCATCACCAACAGACCCCTGACTCTTAATTAGTGTGTCCACTACTAGTTTGACTTCCAAGATCCCTCCAGTCTCTTGGATAGACACTCAGACACGTTCTGAGAGAGTGTCTCCAGTAAAACCTTCTGCTGGTGGTGGCATCTCTAAGGAGTGTCTGGGCTTCCATTCCTGAAATTCCTGCTGTTCTTTCCTGCTAATTATATCCTTTCCATATGCTGCTTTGTGACCCAGTATTCTTTCAAACTGACCTGAAATGAGTACAATCCCTTTGTCACTTCTTTTGCTAAATGTTGTTATTGTAAAAACAATCACAGCAAAAATTACAGTCCTATGAGGAAACTCCCAGGATTTCTTCTGGAGTGTTCAGACATAAGGTGTGCAAAGGCTCTGACATTGTCCTATTGATTTTATATCCTTTGCCACAGCTCAGGGGTGGTGGGTGAGGCTTCCAGAAGGGGTTGCTGATCTAAGGGCTTTATTTTGGGTTTGGCAGCCCAGCCTGGAATAATTTACAGGGGTGATTTTTGAACTTGGAGCTGTCCTCTCTGTACATGGCATTTACTTGTGGGGGTCTGAGACCTGATAAATCAACTCCTGATCCCCCCCAAAGATCACTGGAGTTAATTTAAATGATAATCAGGCCCTGTGCTGTCTCCTTCCCTTCATGTGCTCTGCTGACTCGGGGCCAGCATGAGGAAGCAAATAAATACTGGTAGGAATGTCTTCAAGAGCCTCAGATTCCCAGACTTTGTGACTTCTGCCAAACTGATTTATCCCTTTACCTGCCCCATCCCTCTGGAAATTCAGCACACTCTTGGAGAGAGCAGGAACTTTCTCTTCTCTAATTTAAAAAGATGAAAAATCCTTTCTTGAGACCAATGAAATTCCTTCCTACTTGGGGGCTTTTTCCCTATTTTTTTGCTTCCAAGCTGTGTGTGGGCAGGGAATGTCTCCTCCTGTCCTCCCCTGGTTCAGATCAATATAATGACCTTCACTGAAGCTCTAATTACATTGGGCAGGGAAGCATCAAACCTCAGAATATCTGATTTGTCCTCAACCCGAGGTGAGGGCTCTGAATGTATTTTGGTTTTTTTCCTTCCCAACCCTTTGCAAGTGTAATTCAGTTGAAATCTGTGGGGATCACTCTTAAGATTGCACTAATAAAGGAGGTAGGTTAATATCCCCCCTGTCCTTGGCTTTACTGCAGACAGTGGCAACAAGGGGCCTAATTAGTGTGTTTGGGTTGTTGGTTATGGAGGTTGCTCCAAGAGAAACTGGACTGACACCACGAAACTCATTAGATTCAGGTCTTCCAACGCAGTGGTTTTATATTAAAGAGAAAAGAAAGTGGAGAGAGTGCAAAGTAGAATCCTCATTAGAGTAATTAGCACAAGTCATTATTTCCTAGAAGCCTCAAATGGCCACATTTATTCTAAAGAGATGCCAAGGGTATGGCTGGATGTGGCTCCAGCAGCTGCCTTGGGAGGGGAGGAAGGGAGAGGGTTTGCTGCCCATGTTTCCCTGGTGTGGTGATGGGTGATCCTATTAAGCTCAGCACAGTTAATCCTCCTTCATGGTGCTAATTTCTTGCCATTATCTTTATTTGGCTGCTAATTTCCCTCATGGAATTCTTCTACTATTCCAATGTTTAGTGAGTAGAAATCAAGAAAAGGAAAAATCCTGCCTGGACTGTTGTAGTATTCCTGGAAGGAAAAGGACTTGCTGTGTGTCCAGTAAAACCTTGTGCTGGTGGTGGCATCTCCAAGGAGTATCTGGGCTTCCATCCCTGAAATTCCTCCTGTTCTTTCCTGCTAAAGCTGAGTTATGTTGTCTCAGTGAATATTAACAAGCAGCTTTGCCAGCAAACTTCTTACACTTTGAATGACTAAGGGAGAAAAAGGAGATCTTGGAGAAGAGAAGGAAGGGGATCTGCCAAAGTCCTGGAATGAGTTCCTGGTGTCCTCATTGCAGTTCCAGTGTTGTGGATGTGCTGGGACACCCTTTGGGTCAGTTCTGCTCTTTTGAACAGTGAACAGACCCTTCAGGCTTGTCCAGAACCTCCTGCTCTTGTCTCAGGACAGAATTCCTCATGGACAGACCTTTTCTGTGCCCAGAATATGGGCCCATTTTTCAGTTGTGAACTCCCCATCCCTGGAAGTGTCCAAGGCCAGGTTGGAGCAACCTGGGCTAGTGGAAGGTGTCCCTGCCCATGGCAGGGGGTGGAACTGGAAGACCTTTAAGGTCCTTTCCAATGCAAACCATTCCATGATTCTAAGATTCCATGATATTGTTAGAAACAAGTCAGGGTTTTGAATTTCTGAGGGGTTGGTTTGAGTTTTTATGTGGTTAATCTTGGTTTGTTTAATTTATTCTTTTTTTTAATAATAAAGGACCTTCATTGTATCACTCTACACTTTCCTTTATCAATAAAATAAAGAGAGGGATGGTTTAATTGTGGAAACTTATCAAAATAAATCCTTTATTTTGGTTTTTGCTCCCCCAGTCCCCAGCACAGCGCAAATAATTGATGCAAAGTGATACCAGCAGAGAGAGAAACAAATAACCCCAGTGATGCTCCAGAGATAATGGCTGGGCTTAAACCTCATTTGTAAGACTGTATTTTCCCCTGTGTCATCTCCTAAAAATCTTCCTTTTTTTTCTGGAGGGATCCTATATAAATTCACCTGGAAAAGATGGAAGTGCTGCCTTTTGACCCGCAGATAAAATGTGTCAAATGAGACCTTGGAGCGTCGAGGTGCTCCGTGGTTTTAATGAAATCTGTCAGGTACAGATGAATGGTTAACCTGCCTTTCATTTTCACAGCTTATTAAAATCATTAAACCCCAGCAATAATTATGGTCCTTTCTGACTGGTGTGTTTGTGTGAACCCCAGGGATCAGAAGGTTCCCACACCAGGATTGTGCTGCGATGGGAATATTGCAGAAGGTCACTGGTGCTTCTTCCCCAACATCAGGATGGGAAACTGGTGGATTTTCCTCTTTTTTTTGTAGTTCTTTAAGTGTAGGATCTGACCTAGAGAAGCCAAACGGGTGATTTTGGCTGGATTTTTTTTTTTTCAATTAAAAACTGAAAATTAAATCAGCTTCTGTTCCAAACTGCACAGCTTCTCGTGAGAGCTGACCCTGCCAGCAGACAACCTGGAGAGCAGGTTTGTCCCAGTGGATCTTCACAGGATTAAAGGAAGATGAGGGGCTGGAATATTACCTGAAATCTTTTAAATCAATGTCTGTGCACCCTCAGAGTGACATTAAGTTATTTATTATCTCTTCTTTGGCCTGTAGGTATCTCTATGACTGATTTCTCCCCATTTTTTTTTTATCAGGTGACATTCCTGATAAGCAGGAATCCCTTTGGATGCAGGGATTTCTGGAAGTCTTGGTGTCCCAGTTTGGGCTGTGTTTGGGAATTTTGTGGGGTTTGCTGCTTTTAATTGATTTTTACCAACAGTGCTGCATTTTGAGGACCTGAAGTTTAAGGCCTGACCCAAATCTGTACTGAAGGACATTCCTACAGTGGCCAAATTATTTTTCAGCTTAGTGTTTAAGATATTTTCCTACTCATGTCGATCATAGAAAGGACATGATGGAGCTGATTCCTCAAAGCTGAAAATACACAGATTTTCAAGAAATCCGTAGAAAGATTCCTACTTGATTCATATCAAGTCCAAAAACCTCTTTTGTTCCGGAGTTGCTGTTTAATCCCCTCCTTTCCAGCCAGGGATTCAGGAGTCAAAGAATTTAACTATCAGACCTGTGGGTCTTAAAGATTTTGGAGGGGAGGGGAGGGGGGAGTTGCTTCCCATGAAAAGCCCTGTCTGGCTCCATATCAGAATCTTCAGGCATTGACAAAGCAATCAGTGGAATTTTTCTTCAGCACAGATTATGCTGTAAAAGCAAAAAAACCACAAACCATCATTGATTTGGGTTTGTAATAAGATGACAAGTGTGTAATGATCACCAGATTCAGAGATTAAAGAACGTACTTCTCCCTTTTCTGACATGATGTCGATATCTTCCTCCAGCTCTTTTGAACACCTTGAGAGCTTTTTATCCTAAAATCTGGTTGTGAGAATGATAAGTAAAAGAAAAGGTGGATCTGCCATCAAAACAGTGTCACTTCTGTCTCTTTTTTAAATTCCTTTGTGTTTGGTAAAATATGTATTACATGAGAATGTATATAATATGTTTTATATATTACACATATTTATATAAAAATTAATATATTTTATATATTACATATTTTATGTAATATTATGTAATTTTATGTAATAATTTATGTTTCATAAAATATAAATATAAAATTATATAATTATATATAATGATATGTAATATTCAATATATAATGTATAATATATAATTATATATTGTATATAATATATAATATATAATTATATATAGTATATAATATATACTATATATTGTATACACTATATATAATATATATAATATATTATATAATTATATATTATATATTCTACCTATTATATACTCACAATTATATATTTTATCTATTATAATTATATAGATATATTATTATATATTATTTTAAATATATAATTAAATATATATAATACATTTAATTAAGTAATTAAATATATATAATAAAGCCCCCAGTGTTTGTGTGGCTTTCAGGCAGAACACACCACTAATGATGTTTTAGGCTGTGAGTTATTCTCATACCATTGCCTTGCCAGGACTTTTGAAAAAATAAACAGGACTCAACGATCCTAAACGTCTTTTCCAACCTCAGCAACTCCATGGGGAGCCTGATGTGATTTGGTCACAGCCAAATCCATCCCACGTGGGTAAAACAGGCTGAGGAAAGGCAATGGGGTCACGAAATGGGTTGGTTTATATTCAATTCGATTCCATAAATTATCGATCAGGTTTTATTAACGATTATCTGTAAGCGGTGTTTGACAGCCCAGCGTGTGCCAAGGGGGTCTGCAGGAACCCAGCTGGAATTTCAGATGTATTAGGGACGTAAATGCCAGTAAGACTGAGATAACCCAGACCTTTTTGGGGGCTAAAATGGTGATTTGCGTGATTTGTGCCCTTTTGAAGTGTCTGTGCTCTCCCCACTGCAGATTGGGGCTGCTGGTTCCCCTGGATCTGCCGCTGGTTTGACGCTCCCAATCTCCCTGGCAATAGGAGGACTCTGGATACACATTTTTCTGGAATTGAACCCTGCACTGGATTCCCCGCAAAAATCGCTGCTGGAAACCCCGGGGCTGCTCTGCCATCCCCTCCCCTCTGCGGGGGACACAACCCCTGCCTGTCCTCCTTTCTACATTCCTCACCAAAGGTCCGTGAATTTGGGGAATTCAGTCGAAATCCAGGCGTTTGTTTTGCGTTCATGTCACACGTTGTTTCTGCCGCAGTTTCTCTCCTTCCCCCCCCCGCTCAGCGAGTGGCAAAGGAAAGAAAAAGGAGCTTGTGTGAGATTTGGCTCGGCAGCCCCTGCTCTGCCTCTGTGCCAAACCCCTTAAAGCTGCAGCAGCCCCCGGGTGAGCTCAGGGCTGCGACTGCTCGGGCTCGATGCCGCTTTCCTTCTTTTCTTTTAAGTGTTAGTGATGCTGGGACGGAGAATTAAATAAATCAGGGGCGTTTTTGTACGCCTGGAGACGGATCAGCCGATGTGGCGCTGGGTGCGTGAGCAGGCAGAGAGGGGTAGAATTGCTCCGGCTGAAAAAGAGACTGGAAGAAAGGGAATTTAGGTGGGATAGTGGGAAGAAATTCTTGCCTGTGAGGGTGGGGAGGGGCTGGGATGGAATTCCCAGAGAAGCTGTGGCTGCCCCTGGATCGCTGGAAGTGTCCAAGGCCAGGTGGGAGCAACCTGGGACAGTGGAAGGTGTCCCTGCCCATGGCAGGGGGTGGAATAAGAGGAGGTTTAAGGTCCTTCCAGCCCAAACTATTCTGGGATTCTTTGATTCCATGAAAAGCAGCTTTCATTGGAATTCAGTTACGACTTGAAGACACCTTGTACCACTGTCTGTCCCTGTGGTTCTTCCTCAGAGCCACTGAAAACATCTACGACAGGGAGGTTTTGCTTTGCTCTGCCCAAGCGTGTTGTTGGAACAGGGCAATAATGCTCAGTTGCTCAGTAATCAAATATGCTGGAGTTCAGTGCCTAAGTTTAAGTAAAACTCACTTCAGAATCTCTGGAGTGTCTAAATCCGTGGCAGCATCTCTTGCTGCTGGAAAGAATTCCCCTTTGCTGTTCAAAAAGTAAAACAGAAATTGGCTCATAGTAAAATTTTTCAAGGTGCCAAAATGAACTGTTGCCTCCCCATAGGAAACCAACCTCTTTCCCAGCATCCATGGACAGATCTTTCTACATAATAACTTGGAATAATGAAACAATCCATCTTGAGATTTTCCTTAAAGGAAGACTCTTCTCTTTCCTCTCTCCTGAGGAGCTGAATTTGGCTTTCCAAGGAGAGGGGCCTTGTGGCAAGGGGAGAGGATGAAGGAGGGCTGACAGCCAGTTCTGGCTACAATTCCTGCAGGATTTGTAGCCTTGGGCAAGTCAGTTGGTGCTTGTGCTTTTTTTAATCTGCATATATAGAAAACACAAACAGCCTTCCTGGTGCCTCTTCCTGGCTCTGGGTTTCCACAACAGCCCAGGCACAGATTCTCATGATCCCTCCTGGAACCCTCCTCACCCAGCAAACCAAGCAGGACTTGGCAGGAGGAAGAGGAACAAACTTCTGAACTCTGTGTTGGAACCTGAACTTGGGGTATTTCATGGAATCCCAACCTGGTTTGGGTTGGGAGGGACCTTAAAACCCATCCAGTGCCACCCCCTGCCATGGGCAGGGACACCTTCCACCAGACCAGGTTGCTCCAAGCTGGTTTTGGACACTTCTAGGGATCCAGAGGCAGCCACAGCTTCTCTGGGAATTCCACCCCAGCCCCTCCCCACCCTCACAGTGTATTTACAGCACTTTGCCTTGTCTTTAGCTTTGTGTGAGCACTGACTATGATTTTATCAGCTGGGCTTGGAGATTAAATATTTTCATTATGTCTGCACTCCTGAAAGCATTTCTGTGGTGCTGTTTACTGAGCACAATCACTTGGCTGTTGATGTTTATCAAAAAAATATGAAGATCCCCCTTCTCTAGTGCTGTGAACTCCCATTGCCATTTTTCCTGCACTCAATTAAAATAATGCAAAGCAGTGGAAATTCTGGAGATTTTGCTCAGTAGAGAAAAATAAAAAAATCCAGAAGAGAGTAGGTGGTGGGGGAGAATAAATAGTAGGGGAAGAAACAGGCTGATATTTTGCATATGGTGCAATGAAATATTTGGGAGCAGGCGTGTGGAGAGCAGCCTCAGTGCTTGGAGAGGCTTTAAGGGCGACAACACATGAAATAATCCCTTTTTTGGGTACCAGCTGCATTAGTATTCCCTGCCCACATCAGCCCTGGCACTGTGGCATGTTAATGAGGGCTGTCCCTCTCCTTCCCTTCCTTCCCTCCACCTCTTCCCTGTCCTTTCCTTCCCAGTCCAGCCATGCCCTGCTCCCAGGGATCCATGGTTTCTCTCTTCCCAGCCATCACACTGATGACCCAGGGCAGTCCCTGCCACTTTTGATAAACTGTCAGATTATTTTTGGAATGTCCACATATGCTTTTTCTGGAGGTGCAATTTAGCACTGTGATAATCTCCTAAATTGCTTCCTGGGCTGCTCCAGCTCTTCACTTCAGCTGCTCTCCTTGAGGTCTGCACTGCCCAAAAAAAGGTGTGTCCAGCACATTTTAGGTGCTGCTGCATCCCAAAAATGGGACCAGTGTGATCTCTGCTGTAGATGAGACACAGGAGTAAATATCTTTCACTGGAATGTTTCAGAACCATGGAATATAATTCTATAATGTTTCAGCATCATGGAATGCTTTGGGTTGGGAAGGACCTCGAAGATCATCCAGTTCCATCCCCCATAACTCCAGGCTGGGTTTTTTCTTCTTGTTGTTTTGGGGTTTTTTTGGTGATGTGTGTGCAAAAAACAAAATTATTGGAAAAATGAATGCTTGTTTTTTTTTTTTTTCTTAAAAAGTCTATAAAATTGAGCTCCCTTTAATTAATTATCCAAGGTGATAAAATGGCAGAGTTACAACATCAGAAAGACTGTCTGGTATAGTTTTTATGTGAATCATTTGTAAATCTGCTGCTGGTGAAATATTAAAGGAGAGCTGTGGTTGAAAGTTGAGTTTGCTCCATATTGACACGGACTGGGCTTAAATTGGAAATCATGGACTGGTTTGGAGGAGTCTGTGCTGGAGAGGGCAAAAAGAGGAGCTTGAATGGATGCTCTGGGTGGGCAGAACAGAAGTGAAGCAGAAAAATATCCATGGATTTTATCAAATCCTGGAATGGTTTGGGTTGGAAGGGACTTTAAAGCCCATCCAGTGCCACCCCCTGCCATGGGCAGGGACAACTTCTACTATCCCAGGTTGCTCCAACCTGGCCTTGGACACTTCCAGGGATCCAGGGGCAGCCACAGCTTCTCTGGGTTATGCCTTCCTGGGATTTTTCTTAGTGCAACAGTCTTCATAATAAATCATTTTTCCTACTCATTTTCTCCTTACAGAGCATGCAAATGGCCTGAAATACTTAATTTATCTTTTTTAATTATTGTTTTTAAATAGCACCGTGCATAAACTTTCATTTGGTTCATTTTGGGAAAAATATGGCTGACCTAAATAGCAAAACTATCTTTGATCTTGCAGAGATTGAACTGTTAGCAGAAATTAATGACTGAAAAATGAACACGTGTGGCATCCCTCCAGAGAGCAAAATACATCTTTGAATCAAAGAACTCAATGCACAAGAAGCCAAATTCCCACAAAGCTTGTGCTTTTAAACAAAATGATTAGAATTTTAAAAAGGGATCCAGAGGAGGTGAATGACCAGGCTTTGCCAATGGTTTTATAAATGAAAATTTGCTGCTCTGTGTTGGGCTGTCCCTCATTTTGGGGGGGAGTGAGTGTTTGGTCAAAGGTTGGGCTTAATGACCTTGGAGGGTTTTCCAACCCTAATGATTCCAGGATTCTGTGAGATCAATTCTCCTCCTCTAAATTAGGGCAATATGTTTATTTTTTCTCCTGTCTCTGTGTATCACCTACATTTAAATTTTAGGTTCCTCAGAGGTCTGTCACTTATTGCCACATGTCCAGCCCTCTGCCACATTTACAGTCCACCCTGGGCTTGGATTTCAGATGGGTCCTCTCTGAGGTTCTCTAATGTAATTAGCAATGGTCAATCTGATTTAAGTCATAAAATATGTGTAATACTCTGCCCATGTAAGGCTTAATTAATTAAAATTCATTTAATGTATCACAGAGCTTGTGCAGTGAGGAGAATGCTGGAAATACCAGGTATTATTTATTACTTCTGTAGTGAAAATGTGGATAATAACTGGAGACTGTGGTTCCAATTTACAGGATTTGTACATGAACTCAAATTCCCTCAGAGATAACTTGACCTCAATTTCCATTTATTGACAGTGTGTCTGCCTGGCTCACCCTCCTAAGGCATTATGGTGTGAAATGGGAGCTTAAATTAAAGAAAGAACCAAAATTAATGCTTCTTTCTGTCCCCTGTACCCAGCTTATGACTAAACTGGAAGGATGCTTTGTATCAGAATGAGGATTATCCAAAAGAAACACCTCTCCCAGCTCCAGGCTCCTTCCTTCCTGTGTGTTTGTCAGTACAAACATGGCACATTAGCATCAGATTTTATTCCTCCTAAATTTGTAATTGTGGATTTCCACCTGAGGCTCCAGGACACGTCAGGACACGGTGCAGGAAACACGAGCTGGGCTTTGCTTCCTTATTTCCTGCACTTGCAGGTAATTCCAGCACCACCTTTACGCTCAGGATAGATCTGAGGGGGAGTCTCTAAATCTGATTTATGAGGGGAAGCCTCTCAGGGAGGACACAGACTCCCAAAAGATCCCAGGCTGGAAGGGAACCTCAGGGATCACATGTGGAGCTCAGTGTTGCTGTCTGGGCTCAGGGACAGCAGTGTCAGGATTTCTGTGTTCCTCTCAGCTACAAAAGCTGAGTGAAAGCTCTCAAGACCTTTGCAGTCAGCCTGAAATCAGTTCATGGCTTTGGTCCTGCCATACTCCCTGATATTTTCCCAATTAAAACCCGGTGCCAATCTGCAGTCAGACAGCACAACAAACACGTGTGCATCAAAATAATTAAATGGCAATGAAATCAAGAGCAGGCTCACAGGAGAAGTGTCGGGTTTGTAACGGGACTCTTGGTTTGTGTGGCTGTGCAGGAGGCAAAATTGGAAATCTCTGAAACTTGTGATTCCTGTCCTTTGTGATTTTAGTTTCTTGGAAATCTATTAGGCAAATTTGATAGTCAATACGTTCTCCTGGAAGAGGACAGGTGAGTTTTAGAGAGCAGCCTGCAATCAGGAGTGACAAAGGCATTACAGTCATCTCTGCCTTAATGGAAATGCCATTTCAGACGTGGTGGGTTTTAAGCAGCCTGAAGACAGTCACTAGCAAAGGTGTCATTATCTCCAGCATGACAGTCCAAAAATACCTTAACAAAGTACTTTCTTTTTCAGCAAAAAAAGAGCCATTTCTCATAGAACACTTTAGTCTTGTGCTTCTGCCATTGTAGTGTGACAATAACTGCAGCTGCTTTGTCCCATCCTGGGCTTCTGTCTCCTGTGAATGTGCTGAGAGTGGGGGCCCAGTGGAAAACTCAGTGTTCCATTGTGCTCAGGTAACCACACACATCCATCTACCTCTGCAGAGTAACTGCTGTGCAGGGTCCTGTGTCTGGGAGAACTGCACCACGAATTACTTTGCATCTGTTCTTGCTGCTAATCCTATTACCAGCAACAGGATTAGTCCATAAACAAAGAGCTGGGCTCGTCTGCTCTGTATGAAAATTGAACAGGGCTTACATGCAAAACCTCTTACACTGAGCACCAAAGCTCCCAACTGCTGCAACTCACTGGACTGAGAGATCTGGGTGATTTCTGGGAAAAAAAAAATAGATAAAAATGCAGGAATCATCTTCTCTCAGAAGGTTTTGAGGGCTACGTGTTGTTCAAGTAGTGCCAGAATGTATTTCAAATTAAAATTATTCACCTTGGGGGATGGGGAGCACAATAACACGGGCTAATTATTAACGAGTCATTCCGGACTGGGGGGACTGTCCTGGGTGTCCCTGCCTTGCTGTGTGCACGGGTGTGTGGGAAGGAACCTGATTTCCTTGGGAATCGAGTTCCTCGTCTGCAAATGGCTTTAAGGATGCTCGATTATCGCCGGAGATTGGAGGTGTAATTCCCGGGCGTCGCCGCTAAATCTCATTTGCATCCAGTAATCGGATGAAAACGCTGAACTTCCTTTAGTTTTCCATCCTCCCCTTTCTTTGTTCCAGCCTTGTGTGTTGGGAGGGAAGAGAGGCAGGAGCGGGGATAACACGTGTGAGCTCTCCGAGTGGGGAGCTGAAGGGGAGCAGAGACACTGTCTTTGCTTTCACAATGATTTCTGCAAAGCCAGGTTGGCAGATCCTCCCTGTAGAACCACAGCATATGCCAACAAAACTTTCTGTGCTGGCACAGCTCCCCGAGTTGCTCCGATGATGTGAGCTGAGTTGACAAAAGCAGGGTTTTCTCAGCGGTGCTACATCTCTTGGATTCAATATTTCAGGACCAGACAATGTATTTCTCTTCCCCCTCTGCTCCTCTCCTTCCTCGCTGCTCTTCCTTCTCTTTCTTTCGTGTCTTTCCTCATCATTTTCTCCTCTCAAGAGAAGAAACAGGAGACAAACCAAACCCAAATCCTCCCTGTGCACCAACACTGGCGTTACGACCTGAATCACTGATTTCAGCCCCACGTAGAGGGCACAGAAATAGGGTGTCATTTTCTGCAGCTTGTCTGCTCCTCTCTGCTTCCACCTCTGACACAGATATTTTCCAAGTGGGCATCTTTGCTTTCCAGGAGGGAGAGACCTCACCCAGGACAGCCAGCGATGTCACCTGACCTTTCCAGCCCTGGGATTCTCAGTGTATCCCACTCGGCCAGGCAGGGCTGGGGAAGGGAAGAAGGAAGAGCAGATGGATTTATGGCAGGAGCTGGGTGGCAGATGGTGCCTACAGACAGTTCCTGACATGTCCTCGGCCCTAATGGGTGTGGGTTTCCCCTTTTAGCAGCACCGAGAGTGCACTGATATTTGATATTCGTGTGTGTGCATGAGAAAGATGGGTTGGCAGATAAGGGATTGTATCAGCAGAAGAAGAAACTCAGCACCTCTGATATTTGGTTTGAGTACTTTGGAGTTCATCTCTGTTTGTGGGGAAGTGACACCAGTAGGAATCTTTTCAGACCATTTGATCAAATCTGTAAGTTCTCAAGTCACCATTTTTCTGAGACAGTTCGTCTTCAATTTAAGGGATTGATTTCATCTCATAAGAATTGTCACTTATTCAACCAGAATAAACCCAGAACATTCTGGCTGTAGCTGTACAGTTGGAAACAAATTGATAATTTTTAGTGTTCATTAGTTGCATCCTTTTTCAAAAGGTGCTTGGGACAGGCTTAACCAAAACCCAGAACATCCTTAGCATTAAGCTTATGAGCAGGCTTAGGGCTCCAGCTTGTCTCTAAGCTGTGTATTTAGTGCACTTGTCTTCCAGAGGCCTCAGAGAGAGTCCCCAGAAGAGGTGAGAGCAGCTTTGAGGGAGAGATGATTGTGGGGATTTGTTGTCTCTCAATAAACCCATCTCAGCAATTCCCAGCAGTCAGTTTTCCCCTAAAACTGGAGCTTGAGCTGCCCCAACCCCCTCCCAGGAGCTGCAAATCTGCCATCTGACATCTTCCCTTTGGAGTGATTTATACTTGCCTGACTTAGCAGCTGTAGACCTACCTGGTGACATCCTCAATCCCAGACTAAATCCTGGCTTTGCCTAATCATTCTTTACTGGACTGCTTTCAATCTCTCCTTTCTGCATCTCCTGCATTTTTCATTGCCTGTAAAGAAGGATTGTCTCCTGGAGTCAAAAATGAATTAAAAATGAGCAGCTGGGTTATAATAGGTCAAGTTACTTCTTTTGGGGGGGGGTTTGTTTGTATAGAAATGTGAGGGGGGTGAAATACAGCAAAGAAATTTGGCTGGAGACAGACTGGAGAAACCCCCTATCTCCAAAAATCTCCAAACCCAAGCGTTGCACAGAGATGAGGTGGGACCTGCCTGTGTGAAATGTCTGAGATAAAATGTTGTTTTAGCTGGAAATCGGGGCAGAATGTTGCTCAGGATGAAATTATCATTCCCAAACTAAAAGCTAAAAGAGGTGAAATGTTTCTGTTTTGCCATTTGGTGACTCTCAGTTGCTCTCAGTAAGTGGCACAAGGTTGAGATGCTCCTCCTGATGCAAGATTATTTTTTTCCTGGTGTCTAAACAGTCTTACTGTGAGAAAATCCCAATAGATGAAGGGATTGGAGGATCCTTACAAAGAGTCAAACTTCTGGAGAAAGTGGTGTGAGACACAGTGGGGAAAGCTGTGCACTTTTTATTCTCTAAAAGCAGATTGGAGAGGGAGCAAAGAGTTGACTGAGAGGCAAAAAGTATTTAGGGATGCAGTTCCAGTGTTACTGAAATCGGAATGGTATTAAATCAAACCCCCTTTGATCTGACACACCAGTGGAATTTGGAATTGAGGCAGCTGGAGTTACAGGAACAATCAGTGTCTGGCCAAGGAGGAGCTGAGGGACTCCCAAATCCCTGGATTTTGCAGGTTCTTCCTGCTGTGCTGAGAAGGTAATTTTTGGGCACAGACACATCACTGAACTTCAGACACCCTCACCTGGAGGTGGGAGGATTCCTCTGAGATTCCCAGCCTTGGAATCTCCTCTGGAGCAGCAGCCCATGTTCCTCTCACTGACTGTGCTGCCTCAGACTTGCTGCCAAATTTAGGCACCTCAAGTCAGGGTTTGTGACTCCCCTTCCACTGCCACTCCTGGTTTTGTACTTGGATAATGGAGATGATGATGATGATGGACTTGTTTATGAAAAGAGCTGAGATTCCCAATTTGGGATGTTTCTATATATGAATGAGATGCAATTAATTTCCTTCTGTCATTACATGCAAAATTCTGCAACAGATGGACCAGTATTATTGGCAAATAATTCATCTGACATTTCCCTCATCAATCATTAAACAATTGGTCCATTTCTTCACTGTGGAGTCAGCTTGAAATCCTGTTTTGTTCCATTCTGAGGGGATTGCTCTGGGTCCACTGGAATCAGGGAGGGGACTGACTGATTTGGGGGGGCCTGGGAGAAATGTGGGGGGGAATGACCTCCTGTCCATCATCAGAGAATCCCAGAATGGGTGGAAGGGACATTAAAGCTCATCACATCCCACCCCCCGCCGTGGGCAGGGACACCTTCCACTAGCCCAGGTTGCTCCAACCCGGCCTTGGACACTTGCAGGGATCCAGGGGCAGCCACAGCTTCTCTGGGAATTCCATCCCAGCGCCTCACCACCCTCCCAGGGAGGAATTCCTTCCCAATATCCCATCTATCCCTGCCCTCTGGCAGTGGAAAGCCATCCCCCCTTGTCCTGGCACTCCATCCCTTGTAAATATTCTCTTTCCATCTTTCCTCTCGGCTCCTTCAGGTCCTGGAAGGCCACAATTAGGTCACAGAGGGA
>JAWWLV010000065.1:1361119-1413373 GCA_035041135.1 Platyrinchus mystaceus | reverse complement strand
TGGTGCCTCCTCTGGACTCTCTCCAGCAGCTCCACGTGCTGTGCTGTTCCCCAGGGCTGGAGCAGCTCTGCAGGGGGTTTCAGAGGGGCAGAATCCCCTCCCTGACATTGTGGAGAAGTTTAACGACATTCCAGAATTTTCTTCATTTCCCAACTACCTGATATTCTTGACACCCCCTGCCCCAAGACAGTGATTTTGTTCTGTGTGACTGCAGGACTGAGGTTTGACAGAACCTGAGTGAATCCTCTGGCTCATTAAACAGCAGCAACCAATAAATCCCTTTTTTAATGGTCTCCTGAATTTTTAAATCTTGGAGTTGCTAATGCCCATACTGTAGATGTATGGAAATGGATATTTCAAATCTGGGCCCTAACTTTAAGAAGGGTGATTTGAATAAATGATTTCACTTTTCCTCCACCTTTTAATTAAAACCACCGTGGCATGGGCTGAGTATTTCAACAGATTCCTTTAATAAATGGCATTAGGTGCTATTAAATTCCAGGAGATTACTCCAGGTTAACTCTCTCCTTTCTAGGATTTCCTCAAGTCTTTGCCATAATGAAACAGCAGCTTTCTTTGCCTTCTCCCTTGCCTTTATTGCATCAGTATGCATTGCAAAACCAGGGGCTTGTACATCCTAAGAGAAGATAATGAGAGCAATATTAATTCCACTACAGCTGCTACAGGCATGTAAATGAACCTTTCATGGGGCCAGCCAAGCTCTGAGCCTCTCTGAGAACAGCCAGGCTGAGCAGCAGAGCAGCTGGGGGGTGGCAGAGGTGATGGGGAGAGGGGAGGCCACGCCAGAAATGGCCGGAATCCAAACATCCTGAATTAATATTTCCACCCCAATCGATGCTGCTCTTACCCAGGGCGTTATTTAGTGCATTTCTCCTGTTTCCCCACTGGCTGGGACTGACCTGTTAGCACAGAAATGGACACTGTGAGGCCCCTCACATTTGTTACCACGTGTGCTCCAGTCCTTTCTTGGGCCAGGTCTGCCAGGCTGTGCCCACGTCGGGCTGGAAGCTCTGCAGAGGGAGCAGGGCAGTGCATGGGCTAATTAGTTCTGCCTCTCAGCAAAGCTAATTAATCTAGACACACTCTTGAGCTAATGTGACTCTGCTGCTTGGAGTTCTGGCAGGAATTAGTTTGTGGCTGATGTGACCCAAGAGAAGAGTCTCTGCTGGTTGGGGCTTTGTTTTTTTGCACATGGTAAAGAAAGAAAAAGCAAAAGTAAGAAAACTTGGGGTGGGATGGGAGGAAAATATTGATCCTCAGCCATGTCCTGCCTCCTGTAATATATTTCTGTTTTACCCACACACAGAGGCTTCCCAGAACTCCAGAAAGGAAATGATGCTTTTTTAAAGCAGGTTTCAGCAGTGTTACAGTGCAGGAAGGATTGTCTGGGGTTCTGACAACAGGAGGGTGAGTAACTCTGTGCTGCTGGGGAAGGCAAACCCCATTCCATCCATCCCTGCTCTTCCCACTGCCCAAACACTCTCCCTGCCACCCTCCAGGGCAGCTCTCCCTGTGTGTGAACGGGCTCTGAATGGCTGCACTGGGGTTTAACCATCTGGTGAAGGGCAGCAGGTTGGAAATGCTTTGCTGAACAAGGCCCAGCTTAAAGCAGAGCCTTTGGACAAACATCTGATGTCCCTGAACTGAAGGACTCCCTTATTACAGGTTTGGAAACTCCAGGGAGGCAGCTGATGTGTGGGGAGGCAATGACAGCCTGGGCTGGTTCTTCACCTCTGGGAGGTGGCTCTGGGCTTGTTTTGGCAGCACCAGGGAGAGGAATTTTGGTATGTTTTTATTTTCCAGTAAAAGTCCCATTTGGAATCCATCCATCCCTGTTTAATATAGTTAAGCTAGAAACAAGCAAGGAATCCAGAGAAGCTGTGGCTGCCCCTGGATCCCTGGAAGTGTCCAAGGCCAGGTTGGAGCAACCTGGGCTGGTGGGAGGCATCCCTGCCCGTGGCAGGGGGTGGAACTGGATGAGCTCCCAAGTCCCTTCCAACCCAAGCCATTCCAGGATTCCATGATTCAGTTTGGAAGGTGCCCCCAGTCTTTGGTGCAGCTGGAATGCAGGTGCCTGTTTCCCTCAGCTCTTGCAGCCATTGGGATGATTGACCTGTTGGATGAGCTCTGCTGGTTATGGATCCTTCAGGAAAGGCTGCTTTTAAGGGAAGAGTTCTTGGAGTTTGGGGGGGACTGAGCTGAGACTGAATTTGAAAGTTCAAACGAGATTCTCTGTATTATTATTGGAAAATAAAAGAGATGAAGCAAATTTTGCCAAAATAATTGTGTTGCAAACTGGAGGTAATACAGAGGGAGAAGTGAGTCCCTGGAAGAGTTTCTACTGCCTGTAGGGCAGAGACCAAAGCAGCTCCCAGGGAGCTGTTTGAGTGTGTGCTGAGATGATGGGAATAAAGACAAGGTTCTATATTTGATTTTATTAAACCTCCATCAAACCCATCACAGCTGGGAGGGGCAGGTTCAGCCTCTCAGGTAAATGAACATGTTACCAGGAGGTATTTCCTTATGCATTGCAGGCTCTGGGGGATCTGTAATAGCATTTAAATAACCAACTAAAGCAGCCTTTTCAGAAGTATTTCACTCTCGATAAATAGAGATAAAATAGAAATAGAAATCTTAATAAATGCGAGAAAATATTATTTACTTATTAGATTTTATTCTATTTTATTCTGTTCCTGGACCCCAAATGATAAGCTCTAGTGTCTGTCAAACAGCTGCAAGGATGGGATGTCCTACAACCTAAATAAATATCCTTAGGCAGCCTGTACTTCTATAGAATGGAGGAGTTCTGAAGAGAAATAAGAAAATACTGTAATTTATTGAGTTAGAATAAAGAGTGGGTGTTTCCTGCATTTTACAGCAGGATGACAATTTTTTTACATGTTACAACACCTTTCAGACGTTTTGTGCAGGTTGTCTAAAAGGCCTCAGTCAAGACAACCCCTCACAACTTGCCCTGGTCTTATAAAGCAGAAACTAGGATTAAAAAAAATGACTAAAAAAATGAATAATTGGCCTCTTGAGTATAAAAACAGTGTCTGTTTCTTAAGGACATTTGCTTGTGTTAAAATCAACCTTTCTGCTAAGCAAAACCCAGATATTTCTGTGGTACTAAAGAAGTAATTGCCCAAGTTATTTGTGTCACAATAACTTATTAATCTGAAAGGCTGAAGCCCACACCCAGAGGTCATGGATGACCCGCTAATGAGCCAATCAAGTATTCCCATAAATAATTAAACCAAGATACATTACTGGAGAGCTTTTATCTTTCCCCTTTCCTCGGGCACCTCCCAGGTCCTCTGTTAGGTGTGTAATTTGTATTTTGGGTGGGTTACCCACATGAAAAGCTGCGGTTTAATCCTCTCTGTGCCCGAGGGGGTCCCTGAGAGCCACCAGTGCCCTGACTTGGGAATATTTCCCGAAATTAGAGTCTCCAGAGCCTCTTTGGGCAGCCCTTTGCAGTGGCTGAGCTCCCTCCCAGGAAAAGGCCATTTTTTTTTTTGCATTTCAATGCCATTTCCCGTGTTCCACTGTGTGCCCATCACCTCCTGTCCTGGCTCGGGGCAGCTCTGGCATCTTTGCTCCTTCCCAGCAGGTCTTTGGATAAGATTCCCCAGACCCTTCTCTTCCTGAGGCCAAACAGTCACACCTCTCCTTGCCTGAGGTGCTTCTGATTTGTTCTCATTTTATATTCACATTTCTAGTTTCAAGCAGGGACCAAAAATTAAAATTAAAACTGATGTGGTTTGTAGCTAAAACTTGAACAAGGGTGAATTTGTTTTCCCCCCTCAGCCCTCCCTGGGAATGCAGAGCTGTTGGAAAAAAACAATCAGGGAAAGCCACAGGAACTGGGAATTGTGTATCCTGGCAATTTGGTATATATGGAAAAGGGAATGATTTGGGTTTTTAGATCCCTTATGAGGTTGTCACGGCAGGGTGAGAAGCAGCTGATCCAACCCCTCAGGATTCAGTGCCACGTGTTAACAGAGATGATGCTCATCATGTTTACCTGAAAGGGACAATTAATCTGAAGTTAATTGAGTAATTCTCTATTTAATCTGTTATAACAGAGAATTCAATTGACTCCCTGAACCAATCGATTTTTCTCTCTCTCCTATTGTTTTGGGTCTTCGCTGGTGCTTTTGAAGTGTTGTCCAAACCCACTTAGGTTCCACCTGCAGCAGATCCAGCAGCTCCCTTGGGAGAGGAGAACATGTCTAATTCCAACACAGTTCCCAAGGGCTTTGTCAGTCCATCCCTTCTCAGCGCTGACATTAAAAAAACCGTGTTGGAAAAGTCCAGCAAATCCCTTTTCACCCCCATTTAACGCGCTTGGTTCCTAAACAGTTGCGATTGATTTTGTTTGCTCTTGCAAACACACAAATTATCCCCTCCTCACCAAGCCTGGGCTGGCTTTTAAAATGAGAAAACGCCTACATTGCCATGAAAATAAGTTAGAGGCAGATAAAAGGTTGGGGCTTCCCTGCTTGGCAACTAATTGTCATCCTTAGAGCTTATTTAGCGCTCTGCGAGGAGGGAGGGAAATATCGGAATTAAATAAACCACCTCTATTTTTGCTTTTGGTGGTGCTTTCCTCTCAGTGGCTGTGCCAGGGGCAGCAGTGCCAGTCCCTCAGAATGCGGCACCTCTTGCTTTTTGCCCCAAAGGACACACAGAATATTAAAGCAGACAGGGATTTTCAACTCCAGGCTTGTTGGTAAGTCCTGGAGATGAGATTGTACAGACAATTACCCCCCAGTTTTTGGATGACAGAGCATTTCCTCTGCCCCCCATGTAGATAACATTGCTGGTACTCCCTTTTTCTGCCTAAAGTGTTTCATTTTTTAAATGACTTTATCCCCATTTTCCTGTACTCTTATATTTTTGTATGGTCTGGATTTCTACTACTTAGTGATTTAACAGCCACTTTGGACAATTTACCTTTCTTTACTCTTTTTGTCCTACAATGTCTGTCTCTGCAGGCCCATTTTTTATATAATTCCTTCACGTTTCCTGCCTCATGGGGGAACTTTCTCAGCCTTTTTTTTACTGTCCCTGTTCTGTGGAGTTGAGAACCAATTGTGTCTCTGCCCTCTTGACCATCTGGGTCCTCAGTCTGCTGAGGAGATTGGGAGCTTCCCATGAACAGCAGTAGGGTGACAAGGGGCAACATTTAAGAAAGCCTTTCTGAACTCCTGAACAAATGGAAACCCTGAAGAGGGTTAATGAACATGGGTGTAGATGTGGGGTGGAATAAACACTGAGCTAAAAATTCCTGGGTTTGGGGGTACCACTGTTTCGAATACACTTGCAGAGAGATCCAATTAAATATCAAATTAAAATCAGCTGGAATCTTTCCCTTCAATGAGAATTAGTTGCTGCCAGTATCTGAAGAGTTTGTTTACCCATCTGGTCATTCAGAGTTCTGGGAGAATGAAACTTGGAGTGCTGAGACTGCTTTTTTTCTGTTTTAGGTTCCTATTGTGGGTCCTTTCCGTTTGAAAACCTTTCATGTGAGAGGAGCTGCTGAAGACCTTCAGTCCTGATTTACAGAGTTCTTTGCTTGCTGAACATGCTGCCTGATAGAGTTGAACACTCAGGTTTGTATCTGATTCCAGGTACTTCATTCCCTGGTACGGAGCAATTGGGGCTGGAAGGGATTTCTGGACCTGTTCAAAGCAGTTCGGGTTACTTCAGCCTGGGTTTGGATGTTTCCAAGGGTGGATATTCCACAGTCTCTCTAAGCTGTGATGAAAACATCTTCCCTTCCCCGGAGTTGCCGTTCCCTGGGCTGTGGTTGTATTTGTCTCTTGCTCTGGTGCTGTGCCCCAAATTGTTCTGTGGCTCGGGCTTAGTTTGGCTTTTTAACCTCCAGTATTTAATGTAGTCCAGGATTAGGGAAATCAGTGGATTTTCCCGCAGGGAATTTTTTGTTTGGTCACGACTGGAGAGCTTGGCTGGACTGCAAGAAAGGTGGTCACGGGTGGGATCTCAACAGGCTCAAAGTGTGGTGCAGATTTGTTGGGAGACTGTGGGCATGTCATCCTTTGAAGTTTCTGTTCTTTGTCTGCCCCTCGGGGACAGTTCTGGCCCCTCTGCATCTTTGTTTGACTCCCAAGTTCGCTGTTCACTGTCTGTGTGAGAGGAGGAACAGCCGATGGCCCATCCTGCATTCGACACTTTCAAACACAGGCAGGAACCCAGAAAGGGTTTTGTTGTGCTGTGGTTTTAATGTCCCAGCCAAATGCAGTGGTCATGAATTGTTGACAATTAAACACTTAGCACATGAAGAGCTGGAGATAAGATGTGTGCATTTCCTTCAATAATTCACAGGACATTAGAGCCTCAATGTCAGGAGTTGTACCCTGCACAGGATGACAGGGTATTAATGAAGCTGCTCCAGCCATTACACTCCAATTGCTAATTTATTCATCGTTTACTGGCAGTGGGGAGAGAGGGGGGAAAGGAAAACCCAAGGTCTGAGTTCAGCAGCCCTTGAAACAAAGATTCATGTGAGCTGTGTCTGCAGCAGTTGATTCCTGAGTTGTGTATCTGTTTCATCCTTGGAGAATGAGACCAAATTAAAAGGAAGTAAGTGAACACAGCCCAGATAAATCGACTCCAAGCAGGGCTTATCACCAAATCGTTCCACTGGAGCTGAATGTTAACAAAGTGAGGCAGCCATGTGTTCAGGATGAGAGGGTGAAACATGTTCTCATTTCCCTAAAAACCCACCCTGCATCTGCAGTGTTTAATCCTGGGATTTGGGTTGTTCCTGGTGTCTGCTTCGTGTGTCTCTGTGCCAAAGACTGTTGTCCCTACAAAAATGCTCCCTGGGAGTTAAAATGTGTTACAGATATCCAAACCCCTGCCCCTGGCCATGCTCTGGGAGCAGAGGAGCAAGACATGGTCCTTTCTTGGGTATTTTCAGTGTATTCC
Source organism: Platyrinchus mystaceus (assembly GCA_035041135.1). Lineage (NCBI taxonomy): Eukaryota > Metazoa > Chordata > Aves > Passeriformes > Tyrannidae > Platyrinchus > Platyrinchus mystaceus. The sequence goes on along the minus strand of JAWWLV010000065.1, from coordinate 1,406,395 downwards.
TGAAAAGTTTTACCACTGAGGGAAATGTAGGCTTCCAATCAGTGCTCCAATCAGTTCCTGGTCCCAGTGCAGCTCTTACAGGGTGGCCCCATCATGAGAGAGGCCAGTGTCACCTTTGCAGGTTGTGACAACTCTTCAGAGCAGAAAAACCCAGAGGGTTTGGGTGTCTCTGTGGGTCAGTAACTGCAGAAGCAGATTTTGGATGGATTTGGCTCCCAGTCACTCAAGGATGAAAGAGCTGAGGAGAACTGCAGTGTGTGTGTGCACTCACCAACCTGTCTGTCAGCAGAGTCCCACAATGGTTTGGGATGGAAGGGGCTTTGGAGATCATCCAGTGCCTCCCTCTGCCAAGGGCAGGGACACCTTCCACTAGCCCAAGTTGCTCCAACCTGGCCTTGGGCACTTCCAGGGATGGGGCAGCCACAGCTTCTCTGGGAATTCCATCCCAGCCCCTCCCCACTCTCACAGGGAGGAATTCCTTTCCCATATCTCACCTAAATTTCTCCTCTCTCTGTCTGTATCCATTCCCCCTTGTCCCATCACTCCAGATCCTGATGAACAGTCCCTCTCCAACTTCCCAGGAGGCCCCTTCACACACTGGAAGGTGCTGTGAGGTCTCCACACAACCTTCCCTTCTCCAGCCCCAACTTTCCCAGCCTGTCTCCAAAGGGGAGATGTCTCAGTGCCCTTCTCAGCTCTGTGGCCTCCTCTGAACCTGCTCCAACATTTCCATGTCCTTCTTTTGTTCCCATGTCCCCAACCTGCCAGGCCCACCCTGGTGCTCCCTGTGCCAGGGAACTCTCCTAAAACAGCCCAGGGAGGCTCCCCTTGGTTTCTGAACTTGCACCCATTTGAGGATACCTTTCAAAACACCTTAGAAATCACAAAACTGAGCCCCCCCTAATTACTGTTTTGCCTGTAAAGCTGCATTGAAGGAAGCTGTGTTGGAAAGACTCCCCAATTAACTGCACTCAGATGTCTGAGTTTAGGCAGCGCTGCTGCACAAAATACACGTCAGCAAAATGTGCTTGTGGGAGCTCATTCAGGAAACCCAGGCACCCATTTACATCCCTAAAGGCTCCTGCTCCTCTGTGTGCTGACATTCCTCAAGTGTGGACACATCTGCTGCATTCAGAATGTGCCGGATCAGCTGGAGAATTGACACCCATTTTCAAGCCGGTGGAATTCACAAGCTCCTCTGGAATGCAGAGGCTTGAAGAGCTTTACTGGAAAGTGAACCAGGATGGTTGAGGTGGCACCAACTTCCAGTGGGGGTAATGCTGGAAGGAGGGGGAGCTGAGGCCAAAGAGGGCAAAGAACGTGGCGTTGGAGAAGGACAAGCTCCCAGATGTCTGTCCAAGATCTACATGAACAGGCTGTGAGTGAGGGCATGGACAAAACCCTCCCTCCATCCTCAGGGCTGGGTTAGTAGGAGAAACACACTTTGAGTTTGGGATTTGATAAAATCCTCTCTTCACCTCTCTTCCTTGGACTCCCAGTGTGCTGCTGGGATTCCTTCAACGCGTGGGCAATTCCAGCAGCTCCTGCCTGACAAAGGGCTCCTCCTCACCCTGGATCCCGGAGCTGGGACAAAACCTGCTCAGAGCTGCAGATCCCAAGGACATGGACAAGTAACTCCAGCAGGTTCTTGGTGAGTCCTGTCCACCTGGAATGGTCTCTTTGCTTCTTGTTATCTCACTGCACAATTCCTCTGCCTCAGTAGCACCCAAGGATTACAGGATTACATCTCCCTGCTCCAGGAAAACACTGGCAGGGTTTTGTTTTCTACTCAGTGCACACCCCCAACTCACATGATGGGTGATCAAACTGCTGTGGTTACAACCATTCCCTTCTCCCAGATGCAGCAAACATCTCCAGGATCTTTTGGCTGGATCCTGCTGCCTGCACATTCTGGTGTTCCCTGCAAGCTGTTTGTTTGAGGTACCACCTGAGGAGTTGGTGCCTTTGGATGGAAGAGCAGGGCTTGCATTTGAGGAGCTGTTCTTTCCCAGCTAATCTTAGGATTTGCAATGTTTGTATTGTTGGGCTGCCTTGTGGGTGGGTTTAGTTTGGGTTTTCCTGGGCTGTTAGTTCTTTGAGAGCAATTAGAGTTGAGATTAGAAACTGGTCACTAAGCAGATGAATTTATAAATAAAAAGAGTTATTAGATATCAGAGAAAAATTAGAATAAACCCTTAATTACAACTCCAAGTGGAGCTGCATTTTGGTGAAGATGACATGCCTGGGAGAACAATGATTTGGTGAAAAAGCTGAACCTGTCCAACCTGATCTGTCTCACTGAGGAGTGTTTGGAACAGACTGGGCAGAAATAAGAACTTGGCCAAAGAGCATCTGCTCCTGTTCTTCCAGCAGCACTTCCACCACTGGTGCTAGAGGAGAAATTCCTCAGGGCTGCAGATCCCCAGGAACTGAAGAGTTTTTGCTACAGGAAGGTGCAGCTAAGCCCTTCTCTTCCTTGCAGGCAGGTTGTGAGGGCTGATGGTGTTGGTCCACGTGGCAAAGTCGGTGTATCATGGAAATATTTGTTGTTGTTGCTAATTTTGAAGTATTTGTGCACTGAGGCAAGTGGTGAGGCTGAAAATTCTAAGCATATTTTACGGTATGTATATATCTATATATCTATATCTAATCTGTATCTATATATATACACACAAATACTTGACATACACATATCTATATATTAAAATTATAAAACCAAATATTTATATGTATTCTATGATATAAATAAATATAAAAATCGATATAAAAATCAACATATATTTATATATATATATATGTATGTATAAAATAATCTCAACTCAAAATCCAGAACTTAGACCTGTCCAGATCCATTGTCCTGGAAGAGAAACTCCAGATCCCATGGTACACAGGATTCCCAGGATGGATAATTTGGGTAGGTAACCCTTGGTCAGGGGGGGGGAAGCTCTGCCAGCTGGAGGAGGATCAGCTGAGCATTCAGAACATTCCAGGTTCCTCTGGGCTCTGCAGGGGTTTTGCACCTCTCACAGCTCCAAGGAAATGGAACAAAACCACAGCCAGGCCTTTTCCTCCTCCTCCCTTCCATGTGGTTTTTACCTTTTGGAGTCACTTATGAAAGCTGATTCAAACTTCCCCGTTTCTTCCTCTCTGACAAATGTTCAAATGGTTTTGTTTTCTATTCCGTCAGAAAATGTAAAATAAAAGGAGGAGGGGGTGGCACTTCTGCTGCTGAGTGAAGACTCCCTTGGTTTAACTCAGGTACTGAAGTTTTCTGCCTTGGAATTTGTGATGTTTTCCATTAGAGCATCACAGGGTTTTTAAGAAAGCAAAAATTCTGTCCAACTTTTTGGAGGAATGTGGGGATTTTGAGTCTCAGTAAGTCCGTGGCAGTAGGACAGCTTAGGGCAGTGCTGCTTCAGCTCTCGTAGGATCAAGGGATCTGGGAGAAGACATCCCTGGAAATCAGTGAAGGGTCTGTAGACACCACTCTGCTCAGCTCAGTCCCAGATCTGGCAGAGTTTCAAATAGACTCTTCCTGGAGAATTATCAATATGAGGTGTGATAACTTGCACACTTTAGCTTTTGCCTTTATTGGGAAATTATATCATGAATAAATATGAATTCTTGCTAAAGTGCCCCTGCCTGGAATGCAGATGGGATTGATAGAAATATGGAAAAAGGTATTTTCAACATCACTTATGATAATTAAGTTCTGAGCCTTGTTTGAAGTAGGTGTGTGTATTGCTGGCCAATCCAGAATGAAAGTAGTGATTAATTATGGTATTTCTCTTGTGCAAATGAAGATCTGATCTATAGGTAGCCACGAATTCTCAGAACAGAACAAAACAAATGAGGTGTTTTAATCAGAAGCTTGGAGATGTTGCAGTGTGGGTGCAGATGGAGCCTGGATGCAAATGTAGGGGAGGAGAAGTTGCTTTCTATGGATTGTTTTGGGGATTTTATTCTGTATTTTGTTTTAATGGAGTTGAGCTCTTTGCCCATTGTGTGTCCCAGTCTGATGGAGACCCTGCAGAGGAGTTGGGCCCTGGGGCTGGGCAGGGGTCACTTCCTTTGGGATGGATTGCAGGGGCAAGCAGTGGTCTTATCTGAGCCAGGGATGAGGAACTAAGAGAGAAGAGCTGGAATCTGACCTGGAGTTTTGTGCAATTCTCATTTTTGAGTAGCAAAGAAACCCCAGGGGATCTGGGCTGGGAGATGCTGAGCAGGGGCCCCTCAGCCATAATGGGAAATATCTTAAAATATTTAAAAATGAATTAACACACAATGGCTGGCTCAGGACGGACTCTGTAAAGTGTTGCCACTATTTTGGCACCTGAAGTCAAGGTTTGGGCAGGGAGTTGTTTCCAAAAGAGCTGCTCTGTGTGCAGCACAGGGAGGGAGGGAAACAGCACAAGTATCTGAAGTTTTAGGAGCCCAGGTTAAAGCTGTCCAGGAATGGTCCAGTGCTGCCCCCTGAGCATCCTGAGGACCAGAAATGGTTGCTGTGGGATGTGTGGGGCTGCCCTGGGAGTTCAGTTCCCTGCAGGCCCTGCAGAACGGGGCTCACCGGGAGCAGCCCGGGGAGCTCCCGCTGCTCCCGCTCGTGCTCCACATCCCTCTGACATCCTCGGGTTGAACTGGGAGAGCACAAATCCAGCCCTGCTGAACCGGCCAGACACACGGCAGGAGGTGGCACCGTCTGGAGCTGTCACAGCCTGGATCACACCCTGGATCCATGGAGTCTGATGGAACCCAGCCCTGGCTGGGAGGAGGCTCCGCTCCGGCAGAGCTGGGGGAGAGGAGCTCAGGAGCTCAAAGGTGTCACTAATTCTGCAGCTTCAGTTCTGCCTTGTTTATCAAATTCAGTATTTTTCTGACTAAAAGGCACTTAGATTTAAAAGGAAAACAAATACAGGCTGCTAGGAAAGGAATTAACTCCCTCCCAGCCAAAGCAGGACACGGAGTGTTTACTGGGAGCTGCCGCCTGCAGTTAAATGCCTCTTGTGTGGCCGAGCAGTCTGATCACAGCTCCTGCCCCTCCACCCTTTACCACGACTTTCACTTTTCATCTGCCAACAGTCCTTTTCCTCTTCACCTCCTGGGAATACAGAAAAAAAAAAAAATCAAAAACCACACAACAAAACCAAACACCCTCCCCCACCCCCCCAATTTAGAATTTGCCCATGCAAAATATACAGGTCAGGTGGATTAGAAAAAACTCAGGTTGGCAAATCCCCAGGGAGCAGGTGTTTCGTTCAGTGTTTCTGCCAGACAACCACACTAAGCATTTTGTAACCCAGGGAAGGCAGAGGGGTCTGGAAAAGGGATGCTGGTGGGCAAGGCAATACTGTGTCTTTAATTTTCTTTTCTGAGGGAAGAAAGTCTGCAGAGCCATGACAGGCTCACTTGTTCAGCCTTTAATGTGCGATCTGTTTTCTCCAGTGGAGGGCACTCAGTGTATCACAAACTAGAACATCAGCACCAACAAGCTCCGGAGCATCATCAGCTCTCTGGAAAGCCTTCGGAATTAGACAAGAGCTGCCTCTCAGCACAGCTACAAAACACTCTAAACCTGCCCAGCCGAATGGATAAACCGAGCCTGCGTAGCTTTTAAACCGGGCTGTGGCTTTTAAAGCGAGGGGCCTGTCGGCTCGGGGGGCTGGAGAGCCGGAGGATGGATCGCCGTGCCTGGGAGCGGCAAAAGGCAGCAGAATGAGGCACTCGAGGTACCGGCAAAGGTTTTGTCATTCCTCCCAGAGAAGTTGGTTTGCCTTCATCGCCTGCTCCGGCTTTTTCCTTGCAGATTGCCACTTCACGCCGGTTCTCTGATGACTTACACAATGGCTCTCAGAGCTTAGAGTCCCTCCCTACCCCCCCACACTCCCCCCCAGCCTTCGTCCTGTCTTCCCCACCCCCAACCCCTTCCCTATCCTTCCCCTTCCTCATCCCCAAAATTCTCGCTCGTCCTCTCTAGGGAACTTTGTGGGGGTTTGTGGCATGCCCGCTGGATGCTGGTGATGTGAGTGGCAGCCGGGCTGTGCCATGAAGATTCTGATGGTTTAAAGGAAAGAAACCGGTTTGAAAAGGAGAGAGAGGCGAAGGTGAAGCGGAAAAAAAAAAAGGGGGGGGAGAGAGAGAAGAAAACAGCTGGAGGAAGGAAAAGGAGGACATTATTGATGACAAAAGGATGGGTAAGTGAACTTTTCCTGTTTGTTTGCTGGCACAGCTGCACGGGGGGGGGTGGTGGTGGTGTATATTTTTCGGTGGGATTATTTGCTGTCGGAGAGGGGGGCATAGGCTGAACAGCACAGTGGATTCCTGTGCCAGGTGACTCACTGTACTTGCTATTGTATTTTTGGATCGTGTATCCCCCCCTCCACACACACACACACACACACACCCCTTTCCTCCTGCAGAGGTTTCACATGTCGTTAACCTGTGAATCGATGCCCCGAGTGAAGGGCTGGACAGAGCAAATTCCCTGTGCCACCCGCCCCCGCACCTGCCAGGCACGGAGCAGTCCATGGATGCAGGAGGCACCTCTGCCCAGATTCCTCCTGCCTGCATATCCCCATCCATTCCCCATCCATTCCGGGAGCCTGGAGCGGCATCCTTCGGGCTGTCAGGAAGGGCTGTTAACACTTTGCGGGATGTGGGAAGCGGAGGGGAGGGAGGGAGGGGTGGGGTGGTTTTCTTGCCTAGGTGGTTTTGAAAAGGCTTGTTTGGGCTCCGAAAAGATGCCCCCGGTTCCTCTGCTACATTTCCAGCAGTCATTTGCCAGTCTGATTTTTTCAAGTGTGACAGGTTTATTCCCCTCCTTCCTTCCCCCCCACCAGCCCCCAAGTCTGTAAGAGGCAGAACATATTTCTAGCTGGCAGCTGCTGGCACACAGGCAGGAGGAAATAATAAGATTTAAATTAAAAATCTAACCATTGAAGGCAGGGACACATTGGCATAGGGGCATTTTAGATTAGGAATTTTTTTTTTTTTTTTTTGCAGATTGCCCCTTGGTTTATAATTGGATTAAGGAACTGCAGCACAGGGTTGGTTTCGTGCGTGTGACAAATAATAAAGTGATTATTTATCAAGGCGATACCAGCCCTTGAAACATTTCCTGTTGGAAAATGCATTTTCATCCTTAGCAAAGATGCAACTCTGGACAGAGGCAGCAGCCCTAAAATTATTCCAGGCATGTGGGTGTATGTTGGGGTTTCTGACGCCCCCTCCACCCCCCTCTCATAATTATTTGAGATTATATATATTGAATGATTATATATGTCCTCACACCCAGCGTTGCTCCTGCATGACAAACCTGACATCTCAAAGGCAAACCCTTCAAATCAACAGAGCTGTGGGAGAGAGAGGGAAGTTGAAATAGAAATTATCCCCCTTTAAACTTTCTGGGCTTTGCTGCTGTACATGAGTGTTGGTGCAGATATTTTCATCCACTATCTAATGTAAATACATACAAATGGATAAAATGCTCAGGCATTCCTGGGTGCATGTGGAGAACTTTAAATGAATGTGTGTTAAGGCAATGATTCATGTGAAAGAAATATGTCTCCTACCATTCTCTTGGCACTGGGGTCCCATTCCAGCATTACCTGAGATACTTCTCGATATGGCTGAAGTTTCTTTTGCTGCATCTGCTTGTGTTGTTTTAGAGACATAAAAATCGTGAGTAAACCCACCTAAACCTCCTGTTAAAACCCAATCATTCGGTGCAAAAAGTAAAGCCTTTACTGAGTGTCTCATTTTACGGTAAATACACGTTATAAAGGTGGATCAAACTTTATGATGAGTAGATTTCTCGCTTTCTGCAGCAATTTTTTGGAGGATTTGGACTTGCACTTGCCTTTCTGGAGGAACACGTTTAGCAGCACGTAATAGCAGGAGCTTTGGCTCATTTCCTCTCCAGCTCTGTGGAACATTCAGCACAGTGACTTGACAAATATGTTTATTGTTAAAACCTCGGCGTTTAGCGATAAGGACCTCGCAGCTCCACTGGGATCTGGTGGACAGGGGCAAAGCCAGGGAGGAACGGGATTTTGGGGCTTCTGAGGGGTCCTAAGTCACACAGAAGGAGTAGCGCCGGTGAGAGATGTCGAGGCACGACCTCAAAGGACGGGAATTTGCACCACAAAAGCCCCAGACTGGAGGCAAACAGGTTGTCTCCCAAATCCCCCCGGGGTGACGTGAGTAATCTGCCGGCAGTTTCTCTGAATAGGCTCCCAATGCCCGCTTGTTTTCTCTCTTTAATATTGCAGGTTTCCTTTCAATTAAGCAGCTGAGAGGCACGAGCGCGCTCCGGGTGCTGCTGCTTCCCCTGGTGATGCTGGCGGGGCTCGCCGGGGCTCAGCGAGCCTGCCCCAAGAGCTGCCGATGCGACGGCAAGATCGTGTACTGCGAGTCCCACGCCTTCCGAGACATCCCCCACAACATCTCCGGGGGCTCCCAGGGCTTATCCCTGCGCTACAACAGCATCCAGAGGCTCAGATCCAATCAGTTCGCGGGCCTCAATCAGCTCATATGGCTTTATCTTGACCATAATTACATCAGCTCCGTGGACGAGGACGCGTTCCAGGGGATCCGCCGGCTGAAGGAATTGATCCTGAGCTCCAACAAAATCACCCTCCTGCACAACAAGACCTTCCACCCCGTGCCCAACCTGCGCAACCTGGACCTGTCTTACAACAAGCTGCAGGTGCTGCAGGCCGAGCAGTTCAAGGGCCTGCGGAAGCTCCTGATCCTGCACCTGAGGTCCAACTCGCTGAAAACGGTGCCAATCCGGGTGTTCCAGGACTGCAGGAACCTCGACTTCCTGGATCTGGGCTACAACCGCCTGCGCAGCCTGTCCCGGAACGCCTTCGCCGGCCTGTTGAAGTTGACAGAGCTCCACTTGGAGCACAACCAGTTTTCCAAGATCAACTTTGCCCACTTCCCACGCCTCTTCAACCTGCGCTCCATTTACTTGCAGTGGAATAGGATCCGCTCCATCAGCCAGGGGTTAACATGGACTTGGAGTTCCTTGCACAACTTGGATTTATCGGGAAATGACATCGCGGGGGTAGAGCCTGGGACCTTCCAGTGCCTGCCCAACCTGCAAAAGCTGAACCTGGATTCCAACAAACTCACCAACATCTCCCAGGAGACCATCAACACGTGGATCTCGCTCATCTCCATCACTCTGTCCGGAAATATGTGGGAATGTACTCGGAGCATTTGCCCTCTTTTTAATTGGCTTAAGAATTTCAAGGGAAATAAGGAGAGCACCATGATCTGTGCGGGCCCCAAACACATCCAGGGCGAGAAGGTGAGCGACGCCGTGGAGACCTACAACATCTGCGCCGAGATCCCGGTGGTGGTCACCGAGAGGCCCTACCAGGCGCCCAAAACCCCCCCCAGACCCGTCTTCATCCCCAAACCCACCGTCTCCAAACTGGAAAGCCACCAGCCCAGCCCCGTGCCGCCCAGCCCTTCCGCGGACATCCCGACCCCGGGAGTGGAGCCGGAGTACGAGCACGTGTCCTTCCACAAGATCATCGCGGGCAGCGTGGCCCTGTTCCTCTCCGTGGCCATGATCCTGCTGGTGATCTACGTGTCCTGGAAGCGTTACCCCGCCAGCATGAAGCAGCTGCAGCAGCACACGCTCATGAAGAGGCGCAGGAAAAAGGCCAGGGAGTCTGAGAGGCAAATGAACTCCCCTTTGCAGGAGTATTACGTGGACTACAAGCCAACAAACTCTGAGACCATGGATGTATCGGTTAATGGATCTGGGCCCTGCACTTATACCATCTCTGGCTCCAGGGAATGCGAGGTATGAACCATGATCCTCCTAAAACCATTTCAGCTGCTGGGAAGGAGAGGTAAATGTTTGAAGCTCTTGAGGTATTTCTAAATACTAGAAAGATTAATGAGATGTTGTTTTATTTGTGTTTGGGGGGGGGAGGTGGTGGTTGCTCTGTGGAAGGTTCTCTCGTCCAATATCAACAGTCACAGAAGGGATGGTGATTGTTTTGAATAATTAAGACTTATTAAAATATAGATTAAGTTGAAGTCAACAACTGTAGTAAAGGCATCTGGAGTGTTATTCTCCTCCTGTTTGCACCTGTTTTATGAGCTGTGGCTACAAGAGAACCCTATTTTTAATGTATTGGTAGATACAGAGGCGTGCAAGAGCCTCTTCTGCTTTAAAAATAAGTATGGAAACCTCTTTACTCAGCCCCCACGTGAAATCTTGAGGGGTTTATGGCCTATTTAAAGGTAATGGCAAAGATTTTCTGCATTTTTGGGCTGGTTCAGGAGCAAACCAGAGAGCAACAGGACTGCAGCACAACCTTGGAGTTTTCCTGGAGCAGCAGGAACAACAGAGGCTCCTCTGAACCCGAGCCTTGGTCCAACAGCACATTTGCAAATGCCTGGCTTGGGAGATGGGTATTCTTGAGGTTTTTAATTTCATTTCAGTGATCACTGGAGGTTTAGACAGAGCTGATTCTCACATGCTGAAGGCCCTGTTAGGATTTGACTCAGCAACACGGGAAACACAAACAGCAAAAGCTCCCAGAGCATCTTTTCTGTTGTTCAGCTTTGCAAGGAAACACCAAATTGTTTCATTGCCTTACTCTCAATGACTCCACCACTGTGTATGCAAGGGATGGTTTTGCTCTGAATGCTGCTGCTTATTTATAGCTGGTAAAGGAGGATTTGCACAATTCCATTGCAGCACTTGTTATTTAATCCTGCTCTCGTGACGTGGCTTTAGGGCACCGTGGGGGGGGTTTCTCCCCTGGTTGTGGATGTCCTACCTGAGAGTGTTCCATGTGCCTGTTGGGATTTATCCCAGTCCGTTTGTGCAGACTGTGGAAATTTTGAGCCCTGACTTTGGCAGTTTTGAGCCGTGACTTTGGCATGAGAGGGGTGTTAAAGGTGAGCAGCGTGGAACAGGCTGCAGTTCTGGGAGCCGGATTTGTTTCCACTTCCTGACAAAGGGGCATCTTGGAGGTGTTTCATATTCGGCCCCTGAAACCCCCAGCTGATTTTGGACCATGGACTTTAGGAGAAGGAAGAAAAATGCCTGTTTTGGGGTTGCTTTCTCTGGAGACGCATTGTCTTCCACCTGCCATATCCCTGTCGTTGCTCCAGTACTGTGGGAATGAAGGTGTGGGGTTTTTATTCCCTGTTTCCAGCACGAGTAGAAAGTGATGTTAAACTTATTTTGAGTTTTCCCTGGCTGTCAAAAGGAGCCCCAATTTGACCTGAAAGGCTGTCTCCTCTTCATGCTCAGGTTTAACACCACTGAAGTTTCATTAGCTTGAATAAAACGTTGTTTAATTTGCACCCCGATGGTGAGACAGCTGAATTTCCACGTCACAGCTGATCATCCAGCTTATGAAACCATCACCTCTAATGTTGTTTGGATCTCAGAAGATGTAGGGGTGATGTCATGTCGTTTGGGAGACTGAAATTCAGGTAATGTGGATTATGGCAGATCATTTCCAAGGTTGAAGAGCCCCACCAGGAGTAGGACAGAAGATCAGTGTGGTGTAACTCCTCCACTGGTGGTGTTGTGGGTTGTTACACACAGCATTAAACACAAGGGGACCCCAGTTCACCTGGTTTCCAGGTGCTGTGGCAGCACCACAACAGTTTTATTCAGGTTAAATTAAGGTGGTGCAGAACTTTGCAGGGCTCAGGGTGTTTATTGTGTTGGTTCTGGTGTAAATCAGACTGTGGTATCAGTGATGTAACACCCAGTGGATCTTAGCACACCAAGAGAGACTCATAAATAATAGACAATAATAAAGACTTCAGGAGATGGAAACCAGATCATTGAAGGCACATGTAGCAACCCAAACCCTCAGTGAAATCCTGTCTCCAGCTTGGATTTGACATTCCTCGTCTCCATAGCTACAAGGTTCCACTTGTAAAAGGAGAGACAGGCACTGTACAGCACTTAAAGAAGGGGAAACAAAAATCCTGGTAGAGTCTCCAGCAGTGGAAAGGGTTTGTGTTTGGGGGAAAAAAATAGAAAATGGAGCATCTCTTTATTTCTTAATTTGCCCAAATGGACATACTTGTGGGAAACTGTTACTTTGTGCAAGTGAGATGCAGCTCAGGCCCATCCTCCCTTGGGGCTGAGTTGCTCATTCCTGAGGTTTCTCCCAAAAAAAACCCACTTGGATGGGAGAAGAGAGCCTGGCTACCAGAGTGAGGGCAGGCAGGCTCTGGAATTCATTGCTTAGGACTCTGCTGAGTTTCCTTTTCTAAGTAATAATTTTCAAATTGTTGTCTCCTTTATATGTATCCACCTCCCTGAAAGCAGCTGTCCAAAAACTGTGTGTCTTCAGGAAAGGGATAATGGTTCCACTGGAGCTGGGAAAGGTCAGAGAAGCCTGAGCAGATGCTGCTGTTGGTAGTGGGGTGATAATGGATGTTTTCTGAGGTCCTGAGCAGACCCTGGTCCCTCCACAAGGATCATTTGGGGTTTAGGAGTATCCAGCTCAGCTCACCCATAAACCACCTGTTTTCCAGGACAGAACTGGCACTGGAACAACGTGCTGAGGTATTTCCACAGGTTCTTTCCTTCACAGCAGCAGGGGATGGTTTTCTTTTAAGTTTAATGTGATTCTGAGTTTGAAACAAAGGCACACAGAGCTGCCCTGGAGAAGGGGAGGTGCAGGTACACTTTGTGTGGCTGCTTTTTCCACTCCCTGCTTTAGGAATTATTTCTTGTGCTGCAGAGATAGAGCCAAAGCCAGGCTGGCTGGAAATGGGAGAGACTCTTGGCATCAGTGGGATTATAATCACTGACACCTGGCCTATGCTATTCTATTTAGTCTATTGGCAAGGGCTGCTAAAATAACTGGATGCTCATGATCTTGGCTCTCCCAGCCAGTTCCCAGACTGCTGCCATCTCATTCTGGTGTTTGCTCTGTGCATGTGCATCCCATTCCCTCTCTATTTCGTATTTATTTGTACATTTGCTGAAGATCTGAGGGCCATAAAAAGCAATTTCAGAAGCTGAGCTGTAATGTTGTGTTTCCTACATCTCACACACAAAATAGCTGTGCTTGGCTCACTTTGGGAAGGGGAGTGGGGGAGAGGGAACATTGCTACAGGAATGTTTCTCTCTCCTGGAAGGTCGTTCCTCTCCCCTTCCCTGGGCTGGCAGGGCCAGAACAAACACCAAGCAAGCAGGTGAACAGCTTGTTGTGTGCACTGAGGCCCTTTGAGAGGTGATTGTCACACACCCCTGGAGGTCCCTCTTTACACTTTTCCTTCTCAGTGTCTGCCCACGTCCCGTGGATGAGCAGGGACAGCTCCACTGTGTTTTCCAGTGGAGTGTGAACCAGGGTGGTTGTCACTTGTAGTCACTGGTGCTAAACCAGTCACACAAAATCATGTTCAATTGGAATTCTGCTTCCTGCCTTCTTGCCACTGGGGAGAAGGGACAAATAGGTTGAGAAAGGAGTGCAACACATGCGGGCCTGGTGGGCTGCTGACCTCCTCCTTCTGAGCTCAACTTAAAAGGGAATGTTAACATGCTGTTACTGTTTATTATTTATTTATTAAACACCATTTCTGTGTTGTTTTGGACAAGATGCTAAAAGGAAAAAGCAGAATAGATTCCATCTCCAGGGTGTGTTTAGTGCCAGGTGCCAGTTCAGTAACTCAACCTCACGAGGGTGCCCAGGGGCTCAGCCTGAGCTCACGGGGTGTTGTGACCTCAGGGGACAAATCACTCAATGACTGGCTGAATATTTCATTATTTTCTCTTAAGAGCAGCGGTTGTCCTTCCTTTGGTTGTCAGCCTGAGGTTTTTGGAAGGAATGCTGAGCAAGGACTTCATGGCAGAGGTGTGAGCTCCTCATGGGTGGGGGAATGGGCAAGGAAGGTGATTCCACAGGTGGGGCATTGCAAAGACAAGAATGTGGGAGGTGAGGAGTGGGGAGAATGGGGAGCAGTAGCTTTCCATTAGCCTGTTGTCATCACTTTAGGGCCAAAGCAGTGTGGGTTTTTATCCAGTGACTGTTTTGAAACACAGTAGGACAGGCACTGTAATTTAGTTTCCTACATCCTTCTGTGCTGTGGCTCCTCCTCTGCTCCTCTTCCTCCACTTCTCTGCGATTATGGACCTTAAATCCTTGTTGAGCTGTAAACTGAAGGGTGAATCAGCCTAATGAAGCTGTGTCAGAAACTCTGGGCTTGTGTGGGGAGAGTAAGCAAAGGAGAAGCTGATGCTGCTGCTCCTCACAGCAGTGTCTGCAAGGGACACGTTCAAAGGGGCTCAGAAGGGGGAGGAGAAGGTACATTTTAGAAATCAGAGTCACAGAATGGTTTGACTTAGAAGGAACCTTTAAGATCACCCAGTTCCAACCCCCTGCCATGGGCAGGGACACCTTCCAGCAGCCCAGGTTGCTCCAAGGCCCTTGGACACTGCCAGGGATGGGGCAGCTTTGACCCTTCAGAGCCTTTATTAGCATTTCACACTTGGCATTGCAAGAATAACATCAGCATAAGGAAAGCTGTGCTCTGGAAGCACTAGGGATGTAGCAATAAATGCACAGGGGCAAATTTTCCTGGGCTCAGCACTTGTGAAGTGTGAGATTTCCCAAAGATGTTCCCAAAATGACCGGCCCTGTTTCCGGCAGAGCTCAGCCAGCTGTGCCTCAGCAGCAATTGAGCCACGGGCTGTAAATTTGGAAAGGAAGCAGCAGGAGGATGTGGAACACTTCTGAAACTCTTACTCAGTCCTTACCCTGGTGCCTGGGGGGAGAGAAGAGCTCCTCTGGAATTTGGGCTTGTGATACAAGTGCTGCTGAGACCTCGGGAGTTGATTGCTCTGGGATAGCGACAAAGGAAGGGGCTGAACCCTCATCTCCCAAATTTCCACCGAGCTGGGGAGATTTCCTGACCAGATTCCAGGCATTACATTTGCTGCACTAGGTCTCATCCTGGTAGTTAACTAACAAAACTATGGAACTGCACTGTGGATTCGTAGTCTTAGACACAGTGTCCAGCTGGGATCCTCCTCCCTGCCTCCCCTTCACCTCTTTTCCTTCTTCCCCAAATTTTGCCACTTTCTAGAAACCTCAGTGAGTTGTGTACAGGGAGGGCTGCCCAAATGGAGAGGATGCTGCATTGGAAAGCTTTGTACAAGAGAGGAAAACACCGGTATTCCCATTACCATCGTTGCTCGAGCCTTTTGGAGGATTCCTGGGTTGCTGGAATTGTGTCAGATGCTCTTTGCCCTCTCCATCTCCTTTTGCCTTTCTCTCACTCCTTCTGCCCCTGCTGAAACTCTGTGATGCACTGCCAGTATTTTAAGGAGGAGAAAAAAAAAAAAAATCAATTTTAGCCCATTATGTGGCTCATGCCAGAGGGGAGAACACTCAGAAACAGGGAAGGAATCTGTTGAACCTGTTCATTTGTGGTTTCTCTTTTAAACACACACCAACAATAAAACACACACTAAGAGGGACAAACAACCCTATTAGTGAGTGTCCTGCTGCTGGGAATGTTCCTGAGACTTTCCCTGGAATAAGAGAGCTTTGGAAATACATTTAGGTCCCAACTGTTCCATGGATGGTCCTGTTGCCACTGGAGACCTCCCTCTCTCCTGGCAGGAGCTGCCTGGCACAGGGAATTGTGCAGCCTCTGCCCTGCTCCCTGTGCTGTAAACATTTGGACAGGAAACATTCCGGTGTGATCTGTGTTTATAGCACCACCAGCATCCCAGTGTTTGGTCATTTCCAGCCAGGGATTCCAGCCCTCCACACAGATGGGCTGCAGCAGGGAATGTTTTGGACACTCATCAGCTTTTCTCACATCTGCCTCTTGTGCAGCCAAATCAGCTCAGGTTGCCTGTAGATCTTCCCACCTGCAGGGACCAGAGGAGTGGATCGATTCTGAGCGATTTCCAGGCACTTGTCAGCTCTGTCCAAGCTGCAAAGTTCCTCTTTGTTAAAGGCTGGTGAAGGGGTGGCATGAGAGGGGGTTGGGAGTGTTGGCTTTTTGGATTTGTTTTGGCTTTGCCTTTTTAATATCCAAGGAAATAGGAAGCCCTTGCTGGCAGAGGGATCAGCCCTGGTGTTGCAATCCAATGGGAATTGTTCCACCTGCAAAAGGGGGAAGGCAAGGAAGGCCAAAAAATGCTGGTCATCTCCAAGCTCACCATCTGGGGTATGTCCAGCTACAGCAAAACTCCCCCTTTGTTAATTAGCTCAAGTATAGATTTATTTTGGGGTTATTTAGGTACATTTGAATATAATTGGCCAGCAGAGGAGCAGTTCCTGGATGCTGGAAAGCCAGAGTCTCTCCTGAAAGCTCTGTGCTCCAGAGCTGTGTCTCCACCAGTGGCCAACTTCCTACAGCAAAGGCTTTGTGAAGATGCTCGAGCTTCTCCTCTTTGTTTTCTCTCCCTTGTGTGTCAAAAAACCCAATATATTTTCCATTATAATATTAAATATTAAATTATAAAAATAAAATCTACATTATAATATTAAAAAGAATGGGTTTTTTTTACATTTTGCTTGAGGTTCTCAAAACCCACGAAGTAAGTGGCATTCTCCTCATTTTTAGTCCCTACATCCCAGAGATCGTGATCTGACACAGCAGCAATTTTGCTCTGAAAGTTCCTTTTTTTTTTCCCCTGTTGTTTCACCATCACCACTTTATTTTTTCTCCGAAATACACGACAACAAAAAGAGAAATAATATTTCTGGGTTTAGCCTCTGGGGAAAACCAACATGATCAGTTTGTCCGTGATCAAAGGTGACCTTTGGTGTTCTGTGCGTGTTTTGCTCATGGGAAGACCCAAATGGGGAAGTCTGACCTTAATCTCCATTTTTGACCCTGAATTTGTCAAGTCCTTTTGTCGTACAAAAGGGCTGGGCATTTTTCTGCCTGAACATTTCAGCTGCCCTGCAGATCAGGAGCAGGATCAGGTGGCTGGGAAGTGCCTTTGGTGTGAAATGTGTGTGGGAACGTGGCACGTCCTCCATCCCCAAAAGGCAGAGCTCAGGAATTCCATGGAGCACAAAGAGCTTCGGGCAGAGCCAGCCCTGGGTGTGTGCTGGGCTTCCAACTGCACTTGGTGTAAACACACAGGGCAGGAAAAGCAACTTCACCCCTGAGCTTTGATGGACAGTGAATGAAAGAACCAGTTATGGAGCAGAAAGTTCTTTGTGGTTTTTTCCCCCCCTGTGTAAACTCAGGTCAAGGTTTTTCTTCTTGTATTGAAGAAATGGGATTTTCCTGCCTGGTGTGTTGATCCAATTAAGAAGCAGAAGATTAGGTCGGTCTGAGGGTGGTGTTATTGCTCTGGCTGTGTTTGGGTAGGAGCTGACAACTCCCAAGTTTAATCGGTGGATGAAAATCCCAAAGGAATCCTTTTGTGCCCCGGGGGACCAGGACACAGCAGGGAATGTGACCAGGCAGGGCACAGAAAGAGGAAATGCAGACCTGAAGAGCAGTTTCTGTAGGACAGAAGCAACCCAGGATTTAAGGAACCTTTGGCAATATCCCTTATTGGATGTTCCAGGGCTCAGCCCTGGGAGGGAACAGCCCATCCCATGGTCAGACCTCACTCCTGGGCACCAACCCACAGAAAGACCTGCCTGACACCGAGTTCCAGCTCCAAGCTCTCCATGGGAAGGTCAGGATCACCCTCAGTGTCCTGCACCCTCATAACTCAATTTTTTCCCGGCTCTTCCAGTGCACAGAGGAGTGTCTTTGATGAATAGACTTGAGTTGTGTGGTTTTGCTCATTTTCAAACTCAGTTCTCATTTAAAATCAGCTTCTCCTTCTGTGTGATGGCCCCTGAAACCCCAGATGATTCTTCACTGCTCTCATCTTTCACTAACATATCCATTTGGATTATCTTTGTGCCATGATGGATGCTTTAAAAGGAACCAACAAGGCCATCAAATTCTTGCCCTGGTTCAACTAGCATTTGTTAATGTTCTAAATCATCTTGGGCCTGAAAAGTGCTGCTTCTTAAATTTAGAACGATGTGATTGCCTAAAGCCTCTCCATGTGTTAATTAAATCATCATAATTGTGGTTTCTTGAGACTGACAGGTTATAAATAGTTTTTCTCTCCCCCCCCCTCCCCGCAGTAATTGGGGATGAATGACAGGCAAAACAGCCATTGTTTAACTGTACATCTGACACCAGCCTTCCCATTCCCACTCCACTTCTCTGCTGTTACTTGATTGTCCTGAAATAATCGACAGTGTCACCCTTAAGGGCTGGTGAATTGCCATGCACTTCTCACATCGCGGGGAGATGAGAGAAGTGATTTTCCTGGGCCCTCATTATCCCTTTCACTCACCAGGATGTGTGTTCAGGGGCACTGAAGGTCAGGGCAGAGGTGTGTTCAGGTCTGTGTGTTCACCTCCCCCACCAAACATGGGTCAGAACACGCGGAATAAAAACTAATACATTTGAGGAACAATTGCATTTCCATCTCTCTCGTCTCAGCCAAGATTTTGTGGAAATAGAAGCCTTGGTGTCCTGAACATCGTTTTCCTCTGTTGCTGCCATAGAATGATGGAATGGGTTGGGTTGGAAGGGACCCCAAAGCCCATCCAGTGCCACCCCCTGCCATGGGCAGGGACACCTTCCACTATCCCAGGTTGCTCCAACCTGACCTTGGACCCTTCCAGGGATCCAGGGGCAGCCACAGCTTCTCTGGGCAACCTGTGCCAGGGCCTCCCCACCCTCCCAGGGAGGAATCCCTTCCCAGTATTCCATCTATCCCTGCCCTCTGGCAGTTCACAGCCACTAAAGGCAGTTTAAGCCCTTCACCTGGGCAGCTGCAGCTTTGCTGCCCCTTCAAAAGGCACAGCACACATGGTTTGGAAGCAAACCCTGCCTGCAGTTCTTTTCCTCTTTAGGTTGGAAAAAAAAATGCTACAAATACTGAAGTTGGCCAAGGATTTGTGCTAAGCTTTTTGCTTGACTTTTGATCTTGCCCAGCCTCTGAGCAGCTCTGTCCCCTGTGTGTGGGCAGGAGGCAGAAAGGATGGTAATGGGAACATCCTCAGGCTTGCATTATGCACAATTCCAGTGGGCAATTAGGCCTTGCTCCCCTTTCATGTAGGTCTGCACGCTGTTTACAGCTCTAATTTGCAGAAGAACCTGAGGCTACAGCTTGATCTGCTGCTCTGGATCCCCCTTACTCTTCCAATTACCGAGGAAACTGCAATTCCTTGGACTCTGGAGGGCTGGGATGTGTCCTGCTGACTGCCATAATTCAGGGTTCAGTAGGATCCATGAATATACAGAATCATGGAATCATAAAGATTGGAAATAAAAGTAGAATTATTTAGGTTGGAAAACCCCTCTAATGTCATCAAAACCAACCATTCTCCCAACACTGCCAAGGCCATCACACATGTCCCCAAATGCCACATCTTTTTTATCCCTCCAGAGATGGGGACTCCACCACTGCCCTGGACAGCTTGCTCCAATGCCTCCAAACCCTTTTGGGGACGAAATTTTCCCTGATATCCAACCTACCCCTTCCTTGGTGCAGCTTGAGGCCATCTTCTTGTTTTGCAGAAAGCTTCCACGAGGAAAGGCTGGAGGATGTCCTTCCTCCTTGTGAGTTTGGAAAGGAGGGTGATCCAGCCCTCAGCTGTGCCTGGAGGCCACGGGATTTAGGAACCACCGTAAACTCTGCTGGTAATTTATTGTGAGCTGGCAGAGAGCCCTTCAGTGCCAACTGTTGGGACTTCAAAAGCAGAAAGGAAAGCAAGGTCACTTTGGCTTTCATTGGAATCTGAGCACTGAAACCAATCCTTAAACCTTTGAAAACTCCTCCTCTCTCACAGTCTCTGCCCTCCCATCCACTTACTGGGCTGCTTTGCCTTTCACTGCTGCCGACGTGGGGGCTACAGAACAGGGTTGGGGTTCAGCTCCTGCTCTGGCATGAAAGGGAGAAGTATTGTCTGGAGCCTTAAGGGACTCCTACAGGGACTGTTTTGTTCCTGGCATAAAAGCCAGTCTGAAGTGCTCTGCTTTGTCTTGGGGAGGCATTAGCACATGCCTATTTAGTGCTTTTAAAATGTCTATACTATATTCAGATGCAACAGAGACTGACTTGCAGCCACTCAGGTGCTCCCTCAGTCCCAGTAGGTTTCTGCAGAGCGCAGAAATTGCCTGATTTTAATGGAAATTTCAGAGTCATTTCTTCCCCCAGCATTATAATTTTCCTTCCCAGAGCCTCTAAATCATATGTTGGGCTCTTGGCTTTAAATGCCACATCAGTGTCACACGAGAAGGGAAATGAAGGGAGCGAAGAAGGAGCACAAATTGTGCAAATCAAAAAGGGAAGGAGCCCACTGGCGACTCTCAATTATTTAGAAATTTGTATTTGAAAACAAAATCTGTGGGTATTTCCTTTGGTGAAGTTTCATTGTTGAATGTATTAAGAGTCCCAATCTGAGGGACTGACTAACCTCTTTCTGTTCATGATTAGCTCCCAAACATTTATTAGCTTTGGAGAACAAGGTCTAGACTTTGTTGTAACAGGTGAAGGACTCGAATTAATGTTGCAACAGTGAGTAAAAGGTAGGGAAAAGGTTTCATATCTCACTGCCTGTCATGTCCAGTGAAGGCTGGAGGGGGGATATTTTGCCCTGATGCTCATCAGTGCATCAGTCCAGTGGAAGGTGCCCCTGCCCATGGCAGGGAGATGGATCTGGGTGGTCTTTAAGACCCCTTCCAACCCAAACTATTCCATAATTCTCTGGTTCTATACCAAGGGCCACCCAACCTCACCAAGTTTCACTGTTTACAACAACGTTTATTCTCTCTAAAAAGCATTTCCTGAGAGTCACTTGAGGATATTATATATCTGCTGTCCAGAAAACAGAAGATGCATCATATAAAAATATATATATAATATATAATAATATATAATGTCTGAAGAAAAGGCTTTTTCACCTCCCTCTCCACAAATGGGGTAGTTGTTGGCTTCAATTACATGGAATTTTATCAACCTGCTGCAGTGGGGATGTGGCTGGTAATGATTTTAGATGTGTGTCCACAGTTCCACCAGGCTCTGGAAGGCTCAGTGTTAGTCTAGAATAAGTATATCCAAGAGCTTCTGGAAATTCAGGATTTTGGCCGTTGGGTGAGGCCACAATAAAGGCATTTGTCAAAGATCCTGAGCTTGTCTTGTTCTGCAGAATGAACAAGTGTTCTGGTTATAGGTAGTTCATTAAAAATCATTGACGAGCCCGATTATCCCGGTTTTATTTCTCCCATTAATCTGGGGTGATGAACTGCTGCAGATGGACTCGTGTTGGTGTCAGAGCAGAGTGGGGATTTCCTCAGTCACTGCAGGAAGACAAAAGACAGGTTTGGTGACCGTCTCTCTCTTCCAGAACCATCCTGGGGTTTGAGACCCTCGTTAAAGCTCAGACCTGCAAACTGGAAGGTGGTTGTTTGCAGGGAAAAACCCAACGACCAAACCATATCCCTGCAGATTTCTCACGTCTGGAGGTTTTCTGTGGATGATTTCTGACTAGAAAAGGCTTTTTTCACTCAAAAAAACTCGGTGATGGTTTCAACCAGGGCTGGAGCTGAACATGCTGAGCTCTTTCCAGCTCTTCATTCCAACATTCCTTAGAATTCCTGTTCCTGCTCAAGGTTCCACTTTGGGAATTTTCCTTCAGAGACAGAGCATTACTGTAAAATAAATCTTTTCCTGAAGTCTATCTTGCAGTCTGTCTTTTAGTTTTAGCTAGAACAGCATGTTAGATCATCACTAAGGAGAAATACAGGGACCCAAAAGGACAAAAAATCATATTATTCCCTTTGAAAACGTGTCAGGTGAAAAAATGGAACTAATTTATCTTCATTCCCAGCAAGTGTTAACTCTAACTCCCTCCTTCACCAGGACAGTGACAGGACAAGTTTAATCTTGCCTGATATTAAAAAAAAAAAAGCCTTTGAATGATTTAACTATTTCATGTTCACTGTTTTACGTAATTATTAAATATTAATCCAAACTAGCAGCATACAGCTGAATTCAGGTCAAAGGAAGTAAAATAAAAGGAAATAAAATGAATTGAAATAAAATAAAATAAACCCCATAGCCTTCCCCCCCATTTTTTATTATAACATATTTATTATATTGCATTTATTATATTGCTTTTACACCCCTGGCTGTTATTTTGATCTTGACCTGGTGGGGCAGGTAGGACAGGGTAAAGCTTAGCCTTGTTTCAAACTTCATACAGCAATTAATTAGTGGCTGTGTGTACATTTTGTAAGAGGTTTAAAAAGCAGTAGTTAATCATTGATGAATTTTAAAGCAGGATAAGCACATAAATAAGAGGTCACATGTGATTTCTGGTAATTTCTTACAGCGTCTATTAATTTTTTATTAATTCTGGAGAGCTATTTACAAATGCCTGCCAGAGCTGGAACCAGCTGCAGTCAGAAAGCAAATAAAAACCTCAGATAAATAATGAGAACTTGACAGAAACAGCAGTTCTCTGATTCAGGGACATGGGGGTTGAAACATTCAGTGAACAAAACACGGGTTGGAATTGTTCCTATTTGATGCTGAGATTAAGAGTGGGGACTGGGGCCTGTCAGCCAGTCCCAGCCTGGGAGGTGGGGTTTAAAAACTGAGTCTCATTTGGGACATTCTGTGTTATTTAGGACATTTTAAGTACAAGAGTTGTGTGGTTTGAGTTCCCTTGGAGTCAGAAAGCTCCCACTGACCCCTTGGCCTTCCTATCAGCTGTAAAGTTACACTTTAAGCTCCTAAAGAGCATCCAGAGGAGGGAATGAAGAAGGTGCAGGGCCTTGATTTGAAGCCCTGTGAGGACAGGCTGGAATCTCTGCCATTATATCCCACTTGGTCTTTGCTCCTGCAGTTTAGGGAGAGCTGCCTCACTCTTTTATTACTTGTAGGTGAAGTTTCTTATATTACTGATGATCCTTTACTGTTTGCCTCTTGACTCTTGAAATGCTGTGTCCAGAGCTGAGCTTGGACTCTCTGACCATGAGCTGATCGACACTGAGAAGAGCTTGGGGATTTTTTTATGTGTTTTATGCCTCTCTACAGTGTTCAAAAACTGAGAGGTGAAAAAGGTTACTAGAGGGGTCCTGGGGGGTTGGACTAGATGACCTTAAAAAGGTCCCTTCCAACTCGAACTATTCTGTGATTCTGTGAACTCAGAACCACTGCAAGCCCATCATTCCTCTCCCAAGTGGAGCAAACGCTCTGTTTGTTTTCTACAGTGCCAGAAATGATCCAGGTGAAGGACTTACCACCCAAAATGCCCCAGTTGTGAGCAGCTGAGTTGCAGAAGAGCCAAGTGTGTGGTATCAGTGGGGATGACAGATAACATGCACAGTTTGTTCTCTGAATTCCAGAGTCTTTCACAAACAGGACTAGAGAAAAAAAAAATCATCTTTTCTCTGTGTTTTTCTCTCCTGAATCACTGTTTATACCCTGTGATGCCACTGAAAGTTGTGTTTGTGGCGAGTCCTCCCTGGGCATCAGGCTTTGGCTTTGTTTCAGAGCTCTGCACTATTCCCCTTCTTTCAGGTAGGCACTTTATTCCTCCTCTCTCCCTGTGCTGATTGCTAATTATGTGGATGCAAGGTTTGCTTTGTTTCCTTTTAAAAGCCTTTGCTTGGGACTATTTCATCAGCACTTTCGAATCAGACAACAGCCTGAATATCAAACAGAGGGCTCTGAGGAGCTCCACGTGCCACCTGTGTCCCTGCCAATAGGCAATTCTGGTATTTTATTTATTTATTTCCACTTCTTCATCTATTTATGTCGTATCTGAAGCATTTCTATCCCCTTCTTTTATTCAGCAGGTTGTTTTACCCACCTCTGAGCCTCAGCTGATTTCTTCAGGGAAGCTCCTTGAACTTGGCAGATGTTTTTACACCAAGATCCTTAGCAAAGGCTGCTGCTCTATTGCTGTCTATTTTTACCTTTTCAAAAGGCAGCTTGAGGTGATCTTTCCCTCTTCATGTTTTATGAGGCTATCTTGAATTTTCTAGCAACAACCCCACTTGATTCATGGAAAGTTTGATCATCATTTTCCTCCCATTTTCCCTTTCCCTAACAAGGATTTGTATTTTTTGGAGGGTAGTACACCGAGGCTCTGCTGAGGCTGAGCCCCTGTTCCTGAGGCTGGTTAGACTTTGAAAGTG
The DNA here is from genome assembly GCA_035041135.1 of Platyrinchus mystaceus. Lineage (NCBI taxonomy): Eukaryota > Metazoa > Chordata > Aves > Passeriformes > Tyrannidae > Platyrinchus > Platyrinchus mystaceus. The sequence continues at coordinate 1,382,200 of JAWWLV010000065.1, read as the reverse complement.
TCTCTGCTACAGTGACCTGGCCATCTCCTCCAGGCCATCAACTCTCCAGCTCTCCTGGAGCCCCTTCAGGCGCTGGAAGGGGCTCTCAGGTCTTTATTTTGCTTTCTAAGTGAACAGGTTTCTGTGTCCTTCCACGGCTTTTCCCACTTGTGCTGTTCCACCAGCCCTTTGGCCTATAAATTTGATTTTTGTTATCTCCTTTCTCATGTACCTCATCCCACTGGAGCCAAAATACTGTGTGATGGCTTTTAACTGTGTCCACAGACAACAGGATCAGGACTTGCCAGGTTTAAACTAAGTTTTCTCTCTAAGCCACCCAGATGCCCAGCATGTCTAATATAAATCCTGTGTTAGAACTCATACTGTAGAAAATTCAGCAGAAAACTTTGTTTTCTGGAATATAACCTCTTCCAGGACATCTGAGGAATGTGAAATGCAGGAGAGACGCCTCTTCCCCTTCATTTGAGCTGCTTTGGAGCAGATTCACACCACGAAATTGGAGATTTATGTTACGTCCCAGGGCAAAAATGGGACACGAGGAGTATTTATGGAAACAAAGCCTAGAAATGAAAATTGGGGTGTGCCATCCTCCAGCCCAGAACTACAGAAAGACCTTGAAAACCTCTTCCTAGTGCTGGCAGGGAGAGTGTGCTTGGCCTGTTTTGGGCAGGTCTGTGGTGCTGAGAGTTGTGTGATCAGCTCATGGAACAGGCACAGAAAAACCCCCAACAGGAGCAAAGCATCAGGCACTGAATGGTGTTGGTTTAGCTGCTGCTGAACCTCCTGCAGTGTGTCCAGTTTTGACTCCACAGTTAATCCTGGTGGCCTGAGACCTGACACCTAAAATGAACCTCAGAGAAATCCATTTACAGATCCGTGCAGGGAATGAATGGCCTGGGTTGCAAAGGACCATAAAGACCTTCCATCCTCAACCCCAGCCGTGGGCAGGGACACCTTCCACAGGGTGCTCAAAACTCAGACCTAAACCCACTCCCTGGGGGTTTAAAGCCATTCCTAATGGAACAGAGACAGGACAGAACACAACCTGCCACTCACTTCTATCCCTTTCAAATGTATTTAAAAGAACTCCCCCGGAATAAGATTGTGGAGTCACAGTCCCAGAAGAATCCAGAGACAGGAGATTAAGAGCAATGACTCAACTAAACATAAAATATTTGATTTTCATTTTCACACTGCATTTGATTTAGGAGACGTTGGTTTTAGCATCTGTCAGGAGTAATGTATGTACACAAACAGACTGTCAGGAGCTGCCTGGGATTGGGGCTTGTGGAATGAATCTCCTCTCTGACTTCATAAGGGAGAACCAAAACCCCCTCTGAAACCCGTTTAGAGAGTTTTAACAAAAAATCCAAGTGTAACAACTGCTTTTATTAAACATTTCCTCGATCCAGGAATAGTTCCTCTCATGTGGCAAAGGCTCCTGTGAGATCCAGACCCCTCAGGTCCAGGGATTTTGGTGTGGATGCTCCTGGGGAGGTTCCAGAGGCAGGAGCCCAAAGTTTGCCCTTTGCAGAGGAGACTGACAGGGGTTTTCTGTGGATCTTGCAGAAAATGGACATTCACTCCATCCTCTTTCATGGATCATTTACCTGAACTATTAAAAAATGCAAATGATGAGAGTTTTAAAAAAAACCCAGACGAGTTTGGATGCAACTCCTCATGAAAAATAATCCTCCTTTCTTTTAGCATAAAACTGGGGCTGGATTTGGGGGCATTAGTGTCCTCTGGGTTGTCTGACAGCTGGAAATACCAACACACTGACTTCCAGATGAGAGGGGGCTGCTCTGACATGGATAATTTCCACCAACTTTCCTTCTTGTCTCCTTCACTGAGGGAAAAACAACAGCAATGCCTCCCCTGGCAGGGCTGTTTGGAGCTTCCCAGCCTCTGGTGTTTGGGGATAAGTCACATTTGTCTGTGTAAAGTGGAGATTTGATTAAATGAAAAGCCCTTCTTAATGGTGTGCTGCACTTCCTCAGAGCTCTGTCTTTCTGAGTCTGAGAAACAGATAATAAGGCTTTTAATATCAAATAGTTCTGTGGGTATTTGGGGGTTTTTCCCCTCCTTTCTGCAGTAGCTGAGTTGATCAGGTTTGGGAACATACAGATGCACCCAGTGGCTTTTGACTCCTCTAGTCTAATTAAGATTGAAACAAGGCACCTGCATGGCTTCAGGACTTTATTATCCTGCTCCTCAGAGGTGCTGAGCATCTCCTGCCACACTCTAAACCCTGTGGAAGCTTCTGGTTTTCTGTCTAATCAAGAATCTGACTGATCTCACTTGTTAAACTCGAGCTGCTGTGACTTTGTGTGTGTCAGATAAAGTCCAGCCTCTGCCTCAAAGAAGGATCCTCTAACCTGGCAATAAACCATCTCCCTTTTAATCAGCTCAGCAGCCAGGGAGCTGTTGCTGCTTCCTCCCAGCCCCTAATTTGGGCTGTGAATTTTCCTTCCTGACAAAAGATCAGCAGATACCACGTTCAACTGATCACAGCCCTTTGAAAGGGTGTAGGTGATACTGCTCTGAGTTATGGTAAAAATAATTTCAAACTGAATGCTCCACTTAGTTAATGATAATGCTTAAGCACATTACATCTTGCAGAAGCTGTACAAACATTAACTAATTAGTACCCCCAACTAATACATAATCCACTGTCACGGTGTGTAATTATGTTTTACTATCAGAGCTGGAGGAATTATTCATTGAGAATAATTTATCCAACAAATTTTGCTATTTCTTTTTTTTTTTTTTTGCCTTTTGCCTTTACTGTCGTGAATTTGTTTGCAAAATATTCCCAGGTGTGGTTGTGGTTGATCTCACTACAGTGAGAGTAAAAGGTGTCCCTTGGATTCTGTGTAATTAATTCCTTCAGCTGTTTAATCATGGAAGGGTTTGGGCACTGGAAGGGACCTTAAAGATCAGTCAACCCCCACTGCTGGTTTGTGACTATTATTTATGTGGTGACCATTATTTATTTGGTGACTAATATTTATTTGGGTGACCATTATTTATTTGGGTGACTATTATTTATTTGTGACTATTATTTATATGGTGACTATTATTTCTTTGGTGGCTGTTATTTATTTGGTGTCCACTATTGGCTTTGTAGCAGCACCTCCAGGCCCAGGTGAGTCAGGACCCCACTGTACAAGGGGCTTCTCATCCTCTCTCTGACCCCAGTGTGAATTCCTGGTGGGACTTGATGGTCTTCTGGGTCTTTTCCAACCTTAATGAGTCTGTTATTCCATGAATGGCTATGAAGAGAAGGAACCAAGTGGTGGGAAGGGAAACGGATACATGGGGATGGAATAAATGAGTTGAGCAAATCTATTCTGTGTGGTTGTGCTGGAATTAAATGAATTAAAATTCATGAAAACCTGCATATATCTATAAATATTATATATTTATGTATTTCTGTGTATCAGGAGGGAAGTGCACTCTGTCACTGCTTCTTCTGCAAATGTCTCTGTATTCAGATTTGCTGTTTAATTGTTGCTGCTTCCCCAGCATTTTTCAGAGCATGAGGGAGATTGGAAGTGCTTAATCTTAGAAAAGAGATGACTAAGATGAAGCGTGATTAAAGTATTCTCAATAATGGCTCATTTGGAGAACAGTTATTTGGAGCTTCTCTTCTGTCTCGTTACTCAAAAATTAGAAGAGAGTGAAAGTGAGAGACAGGAAACAAAGAAAATCAGGCAGAAATACTTTCCTTCATGGGAGAAATAAATCCTGTGGACGTCACTGTCACGAGATGTCCATGGGCTGAGATTTCCTTGCTTGAAAGAGGCAAAGACTGAACAAGAACAACTGAATATGGGTTTGGGTGATGCTTTGAAAAATATGCACAGACTGTAGTGGCAGGGGTTGGAATGAGATGGTCCTTAAGGTCCCTTCCAACCCAAACCATTCCATGATATGAGGATTCTGTGACATAAAATTTCATTCTCTGTTTTTAATCCAGTCTCAGATCATGAGGGAAAAAAAAAAATTGACTTCATTGTTTGGTAAATAATTCTTAATCTTCTTTCTTTAGAGTTCCTTGGTTTCTCAGCTGGTCTGTCCACACTCATCTCAAGGAGCTGAGAGGCCCTCAAATTCCACAGCAGCTCTTTTGGGTGAAACCAGGCTTTCCCTTTATGGAAAACACCCCTCTGTATGTATGTTCCTTATGGAACCTCCTCTCCTGTCTGCCATATTCACACTTTTTGTTAACAGTTGCTCGGATTTTGGTCTGCTCTTCAAAGCCACCCTCTAAAAATTCCCCCCCTGTCATCTCCGTGTCGGCCACAGACGGAACAGAAGGCTCAGGGTAAGAGCTGCAGGGAAGTCTCTCATTTCTTCCCCTGTCATTTTTTTTTTCCTTCCTCTATTTTAAAGAAGAGGAGGTGAAAATACAAATATGGTCTAAATGCAGGATGTTAGACTGGGAAAGCTCCAGGGATCACTGTGGTGGGCACAGCCTCGCTGGGGTAACCACAGCAACGGGATGGGTTTGTGTTCCTCGCAGGGACTGTCAGAAAATGCCACTTTTTGTCAACTGCAGGGAGTTTATAAATACCTGCCTGGAACATGCTTTCCAGAACTGGTCCTCGTAGTTTGACACTGAGTGATTTTAATGGTGTTCTGGTGTTCCTTTACCAAAAAAAAAAAAAAAAAAAAAAAGAAAGAAGTATTAAAAGGTTTTATTGAGAAAATAAAAGGAAGGGCATTGGTGCCTCAGATAGAAAAGTGTGTGAGCTGATGGCAGGATTCGTGTTCACCCCATACAGGTGGGGTTGGCTGTCTGATCTTCAAAGGATTTCAAATTAAAAAACATTAATTAACCCTTAAAGTAGCTTTTGTGCACGAAGTAAACCAGTCTGTTAAGTCAGAAATCTCAGTTTCCTATTCCAAGATCAAGGAATGACATCTGGAATCCCTGCCTGTGTCAGAGGGGTTGGGACTAGGTGATCCTTAAAGTGTCTTCCAACCCAAACCATTCCTGGATTCTATGATTCCAATCCCATAATTAGGAGCCAAGGGCATCTTTTGGCCAATTCCTCTGGAGGTTTTGGGTGGAAAACTCTCTGTTTGGTGGCCAAAGAGTAAGATTTGCCTCCAGGGACTGAGCGCTCAGGTGGAGAACTCGACCCCGGTGCCTCTGGGGAGCACGAGGTGATGCTGTGGAAGCCCTGGATGAAAAAAAAAGTGTGTCCTGGTGTGAGGGGAGTGGGTTTTATTGAGGAAGATTCCCTGGAGCCCCTGGGTTGGTGCTGCCCCGGGTGAAAAGGGAGGGCTGGGGCTGCTCCTCTCCTGCCTCTCTGCCCCAGTTGCTTTTGTCTCGGTGTCTCCGAAAATGATCATAAATTCCTGTTTCCCTGACAACCAAAGCCTAACAGATGATTGGTCAGCTGATAAATATTTTTAGGATGAAGCCCAATTTATAGCCTGTTGCCAAAGTTCCCAGGGAATGGGATATAGGAGAAGATCTGAGCCCTGGCCCTGGCGCTGGCACAGGCTCTCCAGACTTGTCTAAATCTAAATCTAAATCTAAATCTGCTTTATCTTGGGTTTGTGCTCCCCACTGGCTCTTGCAGCCATCAAATCCAAGTGCCTGCTAATTGATAACAAGAATAACCCACCCCCTCCCCATTCTGATGTACAGGGAGATGCACACACTGTTTCTTCCTTCCAGAAGAGCTCCCAAAATGAGCCCACAAAGGGCTTCTCCTGACAAAGCTAAGTTAAAGAAATGGATGTTTTTTTCATTCCCCTGGCTGTGAGATGAGAGGAATTGGGCTCATTCCTCTCTGTATACATGAAAATTTGCTATTGTACACATCTGGCAAGGCCACTAATGAGAGCTACTTAAAAAGTTGGGCTTTTGATGAAGATTTGGGGTAGCGCTCTGAATTACATGGGAAAAGGAGAAAATCATATTTATGCTCCTTTTTTCTATCCTGTCCTGCTGAAATACAAGGTAATAGCTCTAAAATGGGTTAAAATTTGAGATCCTGGATTTGGGGAAGCCTTTGAGTCTGGTTCTCTTCTATTTATTTAACCCTTACATTAAAAACACAAAGTGAGCCGTAGCAAAACTCAATTCTCTCCTTTCCTTTCCCTGCCTTGTTTTGATTACTGAGCTTGTAAGTTGGAAACAAAGGAGTTCTTCCTGTGAGAATGGCACAAAGGGGAGTCCTGATCTTGTTCAAGGATTCACATCTGCCTTAGATAAAATGGTTTTGGGGTAAACTTTACCTATTTTGTGATTTTTTTTTTTGGTGTGTTTTTTTTAATTGTTGGTTTGTTTTTGAGGCTCTGACCAAATGAAGTGCAGGAAGATTAAGGGGTGAATCAGAGTGGTGTCTCTGTATCCAATTGTGGTCGGATTTGATGGGATGAGAACCAGATAAATGAAGGTAGTTGGCCCAAATTTGCAGGAGTTTTGGCGTAAAGCACTGAATTGAATGGTGATTTTGTTCCCACATGAGTGGGAGTTCTTGTCAAGGCCCCTGGGCAAGAAAGAACCTCAGAAAACTTGATCCAGAAGGTGGAGGAAAAGGCAGCAGGGAGATCTGTGATTTTATGCTCCTTTTAACAGGTATTATTTACTCCAACAGAATGACACCAGGAAAGGTTGAATTCCTTCCCCTCAGCCCACGGTGCTGTTGGTGTTATTGTGGCATTCCCTGGTTTGGGCCAGAGGGCTTTTAAACCTGGCTCAGAATCCTGCCTAAGTGAGAGAATACCTGATGTTCTTGCACGAGTCAACAAGCAGAATTCCTGCAGTAGGTGAGGAGATGGACCAGGAATTCCAGACACAACGTTTTCCGTGCTTGGAAGGACACGTTTAATCAGGTCTCCCTCCTTTGGGGTGTTTAAACTTCCATTTGATGTGTTTTGGTTTCTTTAATTGTCCTGAAGACCTGAGCTGATGGAAGGTTCATCAGAGTTGGCCAAGTGGAAATGTGGCTGAGCAGCAGCACTGAAGGTCGTATTAATTAACAGAGATCTTAAATTGATTCCAGCTCAGTGTCATCACAAATTGAGGTTTTTGGTGTCGTTCGTGAAAGGTTCAGTGGTAACGGGGAGTTGTGAAAATGAGAGTCCTTTTCTCTGCTGTGTTGCTGAATCTCAGGTTCTGGCTGGGGTATTTCTCAAGGAAAGCTGCAGGTTCTTAAAGGAAGGTTTCTAAACTTTGTGCTGAGCACTTGCAAACCCAAAGGAACTCGAGCTGTGTCTGGGAGGTGCCAAGGACTTGGAATTGAGGCTTTGAGGCTGCACATTTCATTGACTTTCACAATCTCATTTTCTAACAATTTAAAATCATCCTGTCACTGTTTTAATTTAATATATTATTTTTACATTGAGAAATAAGTCCAGCTGGGGAGAAATCTATACTGGGTCATGTCTGGCTTCTTGCAATTAGTCTGTAACTCGCTGCCCCTGAATAGCCTTGTGGGTTTTGAATTCCCCCAGGCTCTTTTACACCGTGGAGTTGATGCAGGAGTTAGAGAGAGGGATGTTTCAGTGGCCTGGAATTAGCTGGTAGAGCAACTTTTATTATCACCAGGTCTCTCAGAGGGATGGTGGAGGTTGGGAGCTGACCTGGGAGCACCAACCAGGGCCAGGTTGGCCGGGGTGGCCTCACTGTGTGACAAGCAGGGGTAGAAAGCTCTGTGTGCCCAGAGAAGGCTCATCCCCTTCAACAACAAAAGGTAAAGAAGCATCACAGCTGACTCTTCTCAGCTTTCTTATTAGGCTCATAAATATGCAAATGAGATGCCACCTTTGGGCTTAAGAAGTATTTATGAGGGTGTCTTAATTGGAGGGGGTGTGCTCCTTGTCAGGATGCCACGGGAGGATCTTCAGAAGAGTTTCTGTGACTTTGGAGTGTGAGTCCTTTTATTATCACCATCACTGGCAGGTTTTAGCACTTTTGGATGTTGTTTGCCTGCAGTTTGCTGGCAGGAGAGGCCACCAAGGGTTAATAATTAAAGCAGAACCCCTGGGTTCTGTTATTCCCTGGGGCTGAATCCAGATCGTGGGGCCACAGGAAAGGGCAGTTCCTGCAGATTCTCCTTCCATGGAATCACAGACTCATGGAATCATTTAACTTGGAAAAGCCCTCCAGGGCCATTCAGTCCAACCTGTGCCTGATTCCCAGCATCCCCCCAGCCCAGAGCACTGAGTGCCATGGCCAGGCCTTCCTTGGGCACCTCCAGGGCTGGGCACTCCAAACCTCCCTGGGCAGCCCCTGCCAAGGCCTCACCACCCTTTCCAGCAAGAAATTCCACCCCATGGAGACACCTCCTCTCTCAGGGGAGGTTGGCACAGTGAGTCCTTGGGTCATGGGATGGATCCATGGGCTCCTTTGGGTTGGAAAAGCCCTCTAAGGTCACTGAGTTCACTGCCAAGGCCACACTGCCCCATGTCCCCAAGTGCCACCTGCACAGGGGTGTTAAATCCTCCCAGGGATGGGGACTCCACCACTGGATCCTGTTCCAACGCTTTCCAGGAAGGAATTTTCCCAGTATCCAACCTGACCCTCCCCTGACACAGCTTGAGGCTGTTCCCTCTCCTCCTGTCCCTTGTTCCCTGGGATTAGTGCCCGACCCCCCCTGGGTCCCCCCTCCTTTCCCATAAGCAGCATTTTTAAAGCTGTTTTGATCCCTTCCTCCTTCAGAGAGGTCTGGACAGTGAAATGCAGCTGCATGAACACATGCAGTGGCAATAGGAAATCAAAAACAAGTCCCAGAAGGTGGTGGGACAGCACCAGGAGACGTGGAGGAACCTGCAGGAACTGAAATACTTCTGACATTTTTCACTGGGTCTGTGCAGAACTTCTTGTTCTCTCCAGTATTTGCTTCCTTCCCTTTGGGTCAATGGCAAATGCAAAAAAAATCTGAATTCTCTACACAGCAAAAATTCTATTTTTCGATCAGCCATAATTACAATAAGTTTTAATTTTAGCTGCTGCTGCAGGGGATAGAGTTTGGAGTTTTACTGATATCAGTTGAATATGTGATGGGGAAGCAAAGCAGGAGTTTCATTCTGGTTTAAACTGTTACATCTGATGAGAGTGATCCCCCTTGGATTTCAGAACCTGCCACTGTATTTATTTATTAAAAATCTTTATGTATATATTTATTAAGTATTTTTATGTTTTATTTATTTTATATATACTTATTTATCTATTTAAATAATTCCCTTCTGTAAATATTGTTTAAAGACACTGAGATAAGTTCAAAATAAATATTTTTTTACTAAACCCAACAATAATTCACACAGGTAGGAGAGTTTCATGTAGCTGGATGCATCTTAATAGAGCTGTGGCTGTTTTTTGGTGATGGTTGTTTACCTCCCTCATCGTGCTTTCCTCCTCCTTTCATGTCAGGGTTCCAAAGGGAAGCTCCTTTGCCTGGCTGTGTTTGCTGGGGGTGGGGGAAGCCAGAGGTGAAATGAAATCCTGTGTCCAAGAAGTTTTGCTGTTGATTTTAAGGAAGGCCGAGATTTCATTTGAAGGGAGCAGAGGAACAATAACAGTCCAAAAGGCAATCCTGTGAGAGGAATTTATGTGGAAGGGAATTGATCAGCTGCCTGTCCTCGATTCAGAGACAGCACTTGCTCCTTTTGAAGCAGGAGCCAATATCTGTTGGGTGTTTTTAGCTGCATTCACCTCTTTAGATGAAGAGACACAAAAGTTTCTTTTATTTCCCTGAATATCTGCTCTTGGAGCGTCTCTTCAGCGTTGGAGCAGCCCATGGCTGTGGATATAAATCATCATTTGCATGGAGAGTCCCAGGAGTGAGAACAAGAAAACTCTGGAGCTGTTAAAATGATAAACGAGCTACATTTGGGAGGCTGGAGGAGCAAGTTAACATGTTTACCAACTCAAATTATGGATACAATTCCTCAGTGCTGACTGTAGGGATTGGCTACACCATCATTTTTGCACCTTCCTGTATCTCTTGGAGCTCATGTTCTATTAACTTCATTGCATATTCTGTTTTGCTCTGTTGTTCCATTATCAGGGAAATATCACTAAAAAGATGAACGTTTACAAAATCAGAGCACAAACCAGCACAAAAGCATCTATCTTAAGTAGGAGAATGTGGAATAATATGCATGACAACAACAAAAGAGATTTATCTTCCTGAGAGCTGGGCTGGCTCCCATGTACTGTGTGGGAAATTATTGCCTACATTTTATTAGTGTTTCAAGTTCCACCTCAGATTGAATCACAAGAACATCAAAATAACCCTGGAGTTGCTTCTCTACAGAGAGAGTGGTTGAGATATTGGGGAGAAATTCCTCCCTGGGAGGGTGGGGAGGGGCTGGGATGGAATTCCCAGAGAAGCTGTGGCTGCCCCTGGATCCCTGGGAGTGTCCAAGGCCAGGCTGGAGTAACCTGGTCTATGGAAGGTGTCCCTGCCCATGGCAGGGGGTGGAGTGGGATGGTTTTGGGGTCCCTTCCAGAACAGTCATTATTCTGGATGTCCCACTTAGCTTCTAATTATCATTAACACTGGCTCTTGCCTCAGGTGTCTCTTGAATCCCTGTCAAAACCAGAGCACAGCTCAAAACGTGCTCTGAGGTGATTTATTTAGATTTAACAAGAAGGTGGAGCTACACAACCAATATTTTTTAGCAGTGAGGGCTTAGTTCCTGCTTTCCCCTTCTCCCATGTTTTACTCCCGCTCCTTGGGTGGAATTTGTGGTCCCTCTGGGGTTCAAGAATTGACTCCAGGGCTTGTCACAGCTCTGCCCACAAAGGCCACCTTAAAGCCCCTCAAACTCAGCTCCTGGAGGACACAGTCCTTTTTTTCCCTGGTTCTGTGTGCAGTTCTTTATACAGGACAGGAAAAAAAAAAGGGTGGAATTTGTGTTCTGTCAGAAAGATAATGATTAACATCCTGTTTTCACAGCTCCAAAGCAGAGCTCCAAGTGTAAGGGCAATGAATAACATGAATAAAATAAATAAATAAGATATTATCTCAACTGCTGCTCCTCTGTGGCAGCTGTGACTGCAGCCAGTGCATCACCTTAGTGAAGTGCAGAGGCCAAAATCGTGAAGGATTTGGTGAGAGAGGCTGGAGGATTTAGGACTCAGATGTTCTAATTCTTTTAGTTGCTAATTAAAAATAACTCTGGAGCACATGTTTGGTGGGTACAGGCAGCTGGGAGTGGATAAATTCCTTTATGCCCTTTTTGGTGGCATTTCTTGGGGTTCTGCAGGTGCTCTTTTGGGAACTGGCTTTAGTGGTGCAGTTTGGTTTTAAGCTTGAGCCAAATTATATTGTATTCTTTATATCAGCCACCTTTAAAAACCAAACTGTGAACCCCAAAAAACCCCAAAGCAACCACAGATTTCATAGGTGGCCCAGAGACAGAACCAGAGTCACCTGTGGGCACCTTTCACTCAACTCTCTGAATCCTCCACGCCCCTAAAACCTGCCAGGGTGCCTCATCCCTCAGTGTCTAAAATAGGCAAATCAACACCTACTGGCCCCAAAATGGGTGTTATTAACATTGCAAAGCTCTTGGGTGGTGCAGACAGAACTACAGGGTCTTTCCAAGCGGGAAAGCAGAATGGAATTCCATGAAGGAAGAGGCAGAAGGTGTTGGGAGCCCTGTGTGTGTCAGTGCAGGCTTTGCATTTGGTTCCATCTCCAAGGCTGGGGAGGGGGGAGGAGAGCTGTTAAAAGAACATGAATTGTAAATTCCTTTAAAGAACACTTGGGATTCTTTTCCTTTTTAAGAAATAGGAGCAGGAAAAACAAACAAACAAAAAAAGGCCCCTCTCTAAATCTGAGATAACAGGCAGGATTCATCCCAGCAGCTGCAGATGTGCTTTTCCTGCCTGGGGATGGCATTGGAAGCACCATCATCATTACCTGGGGTTTAGTTTTTCCTGCTTACTGTTCTGTTCTAGTGGTGATGGGGGAAAAGAAACCCTCAGACAGGTTTGGGAACAATCTGTGAAGTACCATCCTCCAGTTCCACGGGAGGAGTTTTCCATATGTTCTGACTCAGGCAGGCTTTGGAAATGGGGAGAGACTGTTAGAGAGGCTTTATCACAGTTAATTAGGAATATCAAACACTGCAAAACACTGGAAATTTTGGGTGTTGCTCCTGGATCTTCTTTTATTTTTGTGACAAACTGCCTCTTCTGTGTCACTGAACATTCAGAAAGAGGCATCACTGCTCTAAAAGTGATTTATTTAATGGTATTTAATGCTGCTAGGATTGCAAAGGCATTATTTTTTTCCATGGGATCTTCAGGTACTTTTGAAACATTAAGTGAATTAAATGAGCTTTCAGAAATACCTTTTCCTTTTCACCCCCAGAGAAATGAATGTGAGGAACAGAAGAGCAGGTTTCTATTCCAGCATGGAGCAGCTTCTGCCTCCTAGGAAGGAAAAGACCTGATGTTCAGAGGTTGTCCCTGGAAAGATCTGCAGAATGAGCATCCCAGGGTGCTGATGCACTGCAGGATCAAAGGAATTCTCCACATGGATCAAAGCAGGAGGAAGTCTTGACCGTGCAGTGTGGATTCAGATGTTCAGCCATCCTTAATTAATGATGGAGATAAAACATGGGGTGGGAGATCCAGTTAAGCGAGAGGAAGTAATTAGAGAATCCTGAGTTGGGAGGGACCCAAAGGGATCATCTAATCCAACTCCTGGCTCCAATTAATCTGACAAAAAGGTGTTGCTGCAGCTGGGAATTGTGGGTTCCAGAGGATGGTTCTCCCTCTGGAGCAGCTGAAAAGGAAATTTGGTAAAGGAAATTTGGTAAAGGAAATTTGGAGTTTTGGTGACCGTTCCAAATGAGACGTGGTGATTAAGGGAATATCTCCCAGCTCTGGGACAGCACTTGGAGACATCCCACAGGGAAGCAGTAAAATAAACTCAGGAACAGGAGCTGCCCCAGGGGAGGTTTAGGGTGGCCATGAGGAAGAAGTTCTTCCCAGAGAGAGGGATCAGCCATTGGAAGGGGCTGCCCAGGGAGGGGGTGGAGTCCCCGTCCCTGGAGGGGTTTGAGCAGAGCCTGATGTGGCATCAGTGCCATGGGCTGGGTGACAAGGTGGGGTTGGGGCACAGGTTGGACTCCATGATCCCAGGGGTCTTTTCCAACCTGGTTGATCCTGTGATCGTGTGTGATCCCATCCCTACCCCTGTAGGTCAGGAATTCCCATTTTCAAGGCTGAGTGGAGGAATTGGGCAGGTGATACAAGAAGGGCTGAAGTGTCTCTGTGAGCCACGAGCAAACCTGACATACAGAGAATTTGAGGGTTACAAGGAGGAAGAGTCAAGAAGTTTGTGGTCTCTGAAGCAGAAAATGAATCTGTTTGACATCAGTCCTCTGCTGAGCAGTGCCAGAGTTTAGTTTCATTCCTAACCCTGGAAAGGAAGTGTTTCATGGAGTATAAACAGACTGCTGATATTCTGGGAAAAAAAGTAACCCAGACTTTTCCAGATACTGATTCTTATCCCTGCCCACATCTGCTCCTGTTCAGGAGCTCCTGTCATCTCTGTGTCTTCCTTGAGCTGTTAAAAATCTCTTTAGCAGGAATCCTGAGAGCAAAATGTATGTTTTTTGAAGTAGTCAGGCTGTTGCAGTACCAGCATGAAAACAGATTTGGTGAACATTGGACACACACACCCCCTTCCCAAAGGGAAGCGTTTTCCTCTCATCCATCTTTCCCTGTCACCACTTTTCAATGCCAAGGCCTGTTTTATTTAGGTAGGAGGTACTGTATTTATGAATTTCAGACATGCATTAAACAGTAGGGCCTTTTAAAAGTAAGGTGATACATTTGTGGCTTCAGAATTGCTGGACTGTGCTTTTCCAGGACAGAATTCCTGGAGAGAAACAAGTAATTTCTGATATATCCAATTTCTTGGACACCTTTTGCATTGGAATCATGAGATACTTTTCCAGGGAACCAATTGCTGCCTCTTTGCCCTGTGTTTGTGTGGCACTAATCCAACCCTCCAGTGGTTTCATTGGATTCCTGCAGAGACAAGAGGAAAATACCTTTCCTCCCCCTTCCTGCTGTGACAGCATCTGCAGGGAGCTCCATTCCCATCCTCTGCAGCACATACAGCCAGCAGGGCCACAACTGGCCCAGTTTAGGATCCAGTTTCCCAGGTGTCTGTTGTTCCTGGGCTCAGGATTGAGCCACTTGTTGTATTTAGAGTTGAGGAGGAATATTTCCTTGTGGGTCAGGTGTCAGGAACTCTTCCCTCCTTTGTAGTGTGGGGTGTTTCATTCCTCATCAGCTCATCTGCTCTCACAAGATCCTTCATTTTCTTTAGCTCTTCTGCAATTTTTTTTCATTTCAGAACTTAGTTTTTTTCTAGGAATATCTTCCCTGTGACACTGGTGTGAGTTGGAATGGTTGTGAGGTTTGGGCTGACATGGATTTCTGTTGGATGAGTGGCCTCAGGGTGCAAGGACAAGAATTTGTCAGCTGTGGTCTCATGTTGGTGGTCTGAGCATCCCCAACACCAGCAATGGTTGGGATTCAGGCCTTTCCTGAGGTTTATCAAAGCTTTAACGAGTCAAATAAAACCCATGAGGGAACCTGTGCACCTACATCAGCAGCATTCCAGAGCTGGAAACCTTTCTGTTACTCAGGAAGGTGTCCCTGCCCAGGGCAGAGGGTTGGAACTGGATGATCTTTAAGGTCCCTCCCAGTGCAAATCATTCCATGATCCCACTTGTGTGCACAGAAAGGGCTTCTGTGCCTTTGGAATTGGAGCCCCTAATTCCAGCTATGGTCCTGCACACATTTCTGGAGTCAGGTCAACACCACAGGTCACAGAATCATCACAGAATCCCAGAATGGATTGGTTGGAGAGACCTTAAATATCATCCAGTTCTACCCCCTGCCATGGGCAGGGACACCTTCCATTAGTTCAGGTTGCTCCAACCTGGCCTTGGACACTTCCAGGGATCCAGGGGCAGCCACAGCTTCTCTGGGCAACCTGTGCCAGGGCCTCCCCATCCTCCCAGCGAGGAATTCCTTCCCAATATCCCATCTCAGTCTCTACTTTTCCAATATAAAACCACTCCCCCTTGTCCTGTCCCTGCATCCCTTGTCCCAAGTCCCTCTCCAGCTCTCTTGAAGCCCCTTTAGGCACTGGAAGGGGCTCTGAGGTCTCCTTGGAGCCTCCTCTTCTCCAGGCTGAACGACCCAACAGTTTGGGAAGCACCAGGAACGGGAATACATCCCTGGGCTTTTGGGCTCGTGGGAAAGAAGCCCCTCAGCGGGGCCACTGCAGGATCCCTTTGCACAGAACGTTTGGAGCTGGAAAAAAACCCCAACCAGATAATGCAGGAGGCAAAGCTGCCATTTCCTGTAGCCCTTTCACTGCAACAGATGCAACGTCTGGTGAAGGCAAAGCCATCCCAACTGTTGTGTTTCACCAGCCCTGTTTCGTAACCACCTTGTGTTCCCTCGTGGAGGAGCCAGGGAGGAGGAGAAGGAGGAGGAGGAAGGAGGAGAGGAAGCAAAGTGGCTCCACCGAGCTGGAATTTGCATAATCAGGCAAAGCAGAATGAAATGCTTTGCAGGGGCAGCTCGGTTTGCATAATGCCAGGGCAGGGAGGGGGCACTGGGGAGGGAGGGAGGGCAAAGGAGCCGCTGGAGTCGGCGGGTTCCCGTTGTAGGAAGCATCAGCCATGAGGTGAAACGGTGGGAGGTTTCCCAGTCCTGAGACTGGGGGTGGAGTGTCCTGAAACGGGGTGTGAAGGGTCCTGAAACAAATTATAGAGAACTGCTGTCATTAACTGCCCATAAAACTTCCCTTGGATGAAGGGCCTGAGCTGTATTTTCCATCTGCTCTGTAAATCCACCAAGTTTCCCTTTGGGAAAGTTTCAGCTGATAGCATTCCTTGTTACACAGACAGCCTTGCCCTGCACTCTCCAAATCCAGGGATTCATGGTCATTTTACCAGTAGCAACAACCCTTGGATCTTATAAGGGAGGTTGCTATCCCAGGTTGCTCCAACCCGGCCTTGGACACTCCCAGGGATCCAGGGGCAGCCACAGCTTCTCTGGCAACTCCATCCTAACCTCTCCCCACCCTCACAGGGAGGAATTCCTTCCAATATCCCACCTAACCCTGCCCTGCACTCTGCAAATCTAGTAATTTATGATCATTTTTCCAGTTACAACCCTTGGATCTTATAGGGGAGTTCAGCATTCCAGGGAACTTCATTGCACACGAGCAAAAAGTGTGTGTTGAAGTTGGCACATCCATTCTGGATTGGAGATGTAGCTCAATAAAAACCTGCTGCTTAACTGTACATGAGTATTCCATTAATTTTCCACAGGGATATTTGGACTTGAATCCTTTACAAACCCTGCTGTAACCTCTGCAGAACATCGTGTTTGAGCTGAGTGTTTTAAGGTACAATGAACACAGCCCTGGGAAGGGGAAGGAGTGGGAATTGAGGAGCAGCCCTGAAGCTGTGTCGGATCTGGAGGATGTGGCTGTGGAATGGAAGTGATACAGCCAGTCTAGTGTGGGTAGTCCGTGTCAGTCGTGGAAAATCATGGAATCATGGAATGGTTTGGGTTGGAAAGGACTTTAAAATCATCCAGTGGCACCCCCTGCCCTGGGCAGGGACACCTTCCACCAGCCCAGGATGCTCCAACCTGGCCTTGGACACTTCCAAGGATCCAGAGGCGGCCACAGCTTCTCTGGGCAACCTGTGCCAGTTGCCCAGAAGAGACTGGAGACTTCAGTGTCATTAATCCCAAATTTCAGACTTCACGTGTTTAAATATATTCCATAAAATCTCAGAGTCATTTAAATCAGCAGAACTTGGAAACACCCAGTCCCAAACCTGAAACTTCCACGTTTGGTTTCACGTTTTGAGCACTTGAGGGACTCACCCTCCATATCCTGAGAATTTTCCCCATATCCATAAAAATCAGACCCAGAGTAGAGCATGTGAGGAGATGGAACAGGAGTTTAGTTGGGTTTAAGCAGCATAAACCTTCTGTGCAGTCCCCATTTGTAAAGAGCAGCTGAAATGTGAGCACAGACTCTTTGCAACTTGAACAAAAAAACCCACCCAACCAGGCTACAATTTCCTTTGGCAGTGCTATTGCCACCATGATTTTTGAATAAAGTTGGTGAAGCAGAAATGAGATGAGTTGCAGCACAAAGCAGGTGTAAAGCTGATTTATGTTATTCTCATAATGAATTTAAAAGCTCTGTTACAAACACTCTGCTTCCACAGATGTTGGGAGTTGAAAGCGTAGATTTATCAACCTCAAACTAATTGCAAGCAAATTAATACAATTTACTTTTGATATGGAAAAAGCAAAGGGAATTGAAATGAAAGGTAGGGTTGGTGTCAGTGGAACAGCTCAGCTTAAATAGGAGCAGGCCAGTTCCAGAACTTTGGTGGATCCCAGGTGGGAATTGCACCGAGGTCTCATCTGCTGGCTTTGGGAATCAAACAGTTCGTGTTTCTTGGGGTCTCTCTGTGCTTTCACTGGTGAATTGGATCAGAGCAGAAATTCCAGGTCACAGCCATGAGCTGTTGGTGTCACTGCACTGGTCAGTGCTCTGGGAAAACTCGAAAAGAAAGTACATTGAGGGCAAAACTGTGCAAATGGAACTGGAATTAAGTCAGTTCAGGGCTCAACTGCAGGGGGAAACAAAAGAAAAATCTCTTGTTTCCTTCCTGTCAGAGATATAATTTAATGCATATATGAAAATGCAGTTTATAGAGACATACATTTGAAACTGCTTCGAGGTAGATGTTGTCTGATTTGCATTTCTGCAAGTACAGCAAGACATTCTTTTGTACAAATTGGAATATTGCTGTTTGCTCCTTCTTTGAATCTGGCATAATCCAAGTACTGGGCTATAAAATGATCCAGTGATAAAGATTGTTTCCTAGGCAATGTTTGGGTTAGAATTTTTCAATGTCAGATATTAATTTGTTGGGTTTTTTAAGGACAAATAATTGCTTTTATTTGAAAGGCAAATATTCTTTTAAAGTTCTTCTCCCTTCTCAGATGTTCCTGATGAGCCCATGATTTCCCATTTGATCTCAGTGAACTTATTCCTGAAAAATAAATAGAAAATCATGGAGTTGGCCCAGTTCCCTGACCCTGCTCTTCAGGCAGCTGCAGCATCCTCTGTGCCAGCAGCAGGAGAAGGGAGCAGAGGTGGAAGAGGGTCCAGGAGGTCGGGGAGGAGGAGGAGGAGGAGCAGCTCTGCTGTGGCATCAGCTTCGTGTGTGTGTGGTCCTGGCTCCTGACAAACAAACAGAATTAACTGCACAGCCCTGGCTCTGCCTTTGCTTTTCCCTTTTTCCTCCTGAATGTCCTGGCTGTGTGTCCTGGTGGTTCCAGCTGCAGGATGTCTGGCTCTGAACTCATCCCTTGGTACCCACATCAGGCTCATCCCAGGTGTTGCCAGGGAAAGAAAGCTGTGAAGTTTGGGATTTAGCAGCTGTTCAAGTCAAGCACAACAGGGTGAAAAACCTCAGAGGAAGTTTCCTTGTAGGATTTCTGCTCTCACCTGCTTTTGACCCCGAACAGAAGCATCTTCAGAGCCCTTCATTTGATATTTAAATCCTTTTTTAGCTCCCAATTCCAGCTGGAGCGATGTAGCCGTTGGCAAAACAACAGTTTTAAGGCAATCCCATGTAAGGATTGCAGAGTTTGAAGGCAGGGAGAGGGAAGCAAAACTGACTGCATTTTAAATTTGCCTCTAAACATGAAAAAGGGATCGAGGGTTCACAGGAAGCTTTGTTCTGGAATTCACTCACAGAGGTATCCAGGGGAAATACCCAGTGAGGTTCCTGGGAATGGTTTTCTTCATAGGACAGGGTGCACTGGACCTATTCCTTGCATTTAGCCTATAAATACCTAAAATATACAAATTTATATGTATATTATATAGATGTAATTATATATATCATGTAGATGTGCACTTCTGTATGTTATAATATATATTATAAATATAATATGCAGAAGGGCAGTGACAGTATTGCTGGGGGAGCTTTTTAAAGTGCAGGTGTAGGCAGGTTATGGATTTACCATTGTTTTCTGTGGAGAAATGAAAGTTCTTAGACTGGACATGCACTCCAGAGAGCTTCCCTGGAACTCCACAGGTGGCTGAGGGAGCTGAGTGGGACAAGAACTTGAATTTGGAGGGACTTTGTGTCGATCGTGTGGCACAGGGACAGTGTGAGAGGCAGGGAATTGTTGCAGTAGTGATTTCTCAGAGGCACCTAAAGAGGTCATAATTCCCTGGGAATGATCATGCATGTAAATCTTTGTGACCTCTTCAAAATCCTTCATCAAAGACATTTTTTTTTTCCTCATTAAGTTCTTTAAATAAATGACCTGTAGCTCTTTACTCAGTTCCCTCTCGCAGGCACTGGGACCGGAGTTGTGTGTGGCTTAAAACAGGGGTAGATGCTGTGCCTGGGGTCAAATAATCTGATTACAGTAATTCTTTCTACTCCATTGATCCCGTTTCTCTCCAGCTCTGTCAGGGCTGGAGCCATCAGTCGCTCCAGGGAAGGCTGTAAATGATCTTTTATCATCCACGTGGAACTTGTACACAGGAACCAGCAGGAGAGGGATGTGGGTAAAGACCAGCCAGGGCTTCCAAAAAAAAAACCCCAGGAGCTGTTCTGTGTGACTGGAGCTCAGCCTGTGTTTGGAATTATCCAATCTGCTGGTTTACAGCCCAGCACACAAATCTCTTCCTTTGCAGCACTAAATAAAAGATGAGGCTTTGCTGTACCTTGGGCTGTCGCTTTGGGCTCAGTGCACGGCAACGGATCCCGCTCCTGGCCGGGGTGATCCCGACCAAATTCCATATGGTGACAGGGATAAATCATTTATACAGCAACACAGGAAGGGGAGACAGTCCAGACAGCTGCACAAAGGTTTTTCATGCTCTAATTTGCTTTATCTTGCATGTACCTGGACGGCAGCTCCTCATCTGACACGTGATTTGTGATGCTCTGAATTAAGGCCAAGTCTCTGCTCGTCAAGGAGGGCAGTTAAAGCATTATATGGAACTTGAATTTCACTCAAAAGCCCAAAGAATAATGGAACCTTTTGAGAAGCTGACATGAAGCATTTAAAACAAAAGCTTTTCAGTGTGGTTTTATTTTTTTTTTTCAGCTTATGTAACATAAAGTCACTCTTTGGAACTTATGACTGTGAGATGGCTCCAAAACCGAGAGCAACAAGGGGTAAAAATAATGTGTTTTCCAAAGATGTGTGTGATTAATGAGGATATTCAGGATTATTGTTCAAAGAGGTCAAGAGTTTTGGTGGGGATTGGTTTTTGAACTGGTGCATATTCAAGAACATAAACTGAGTGACCAGCCTGGAAGGTCCTGATGTCTGATAAAAGAATAACATTTTAACCCAGACCAGTTTCTAACCCACTTCACAATAGGACAGTTGTGTTCTGGGCTGGATCTGCTTTGTCTGCTGTGGTTTGAAGCACAATCTTGGTCTAAGTTTCAGTTCCATTTTCCCCCTCCCTCTCTCCCCTCCCTTCTCTTCATTCTCTTCTCCTTTCCTGTTACGTTTTGAGACTGAACTGACAATGTGGAGATTAAATGTGGTTTAAATCAATGACACAGCATTGAACAGGTCAGTTATAAGGGCAGAATTTGAGGGTTAATGAAGTTCAACCAGTCCTGGTGCCAAACTGCTCCTCTGTTCAGACCTCAGGCTCCCCTGACCTCCAAAAATAACAGTGATGATCTCTCCCATCAACTGCCCCTTCTGAAATATTTGAACACTACCTCGACACCTTTAATCCAAGGATTTGAAAATAATAATAATTTTAAAAAATATTAAAAAATGACTAAATACTTCCAGTGCCCAAGGACAGCCTGGGTGAGCTCCCACGAGTGTTGTGTCCCACAGCACAGCTTTTCCTCCTTGTTTTTTGAATTAGTCAGGATTCTGATGCCTCCCATCAACTGACCTTTGGAAATATTTGAACACTACCTCGACACCTTTAATCCAAGGATTTGAAAATAATAATAATTTTAAAAAATATTAAAAAA
>JAWWLV010000065.1:1327835-1344787 GCA_035041135.1 Platyrinchus mystaceus | reverse complement strand
AGTGGAAGGTGTCCCTGCCCATGGCAGGGGGTGGCACTGGATGGGCTTTAAGGTCCCTTCCAACCCAAACCATTCCACATTTCTATGACAATTCCATGTTCCTCATCCTCCAAAATGTTCTGAATGGATCAATCCTTTTTCTCAATTTCTTTTTTTTTTTTTTTAAATAAAGAATTTATATTCAGTGCAGAATGGTTACAAAGTGCAAAACTCATCAATTATTCAGGTTATTTATGCAGATTTTAAAGGCAGGGACACCGTGTGTCTTCCCTTCCTTTAAGAGAAATTGAGAAGGGAATTAAGATGAGCTGAGGTTGGGGTTTAGTTGTTTGGGATTGTCACCCCTTCAGAGTGGTCAGTGAGGGGTGACTGGTACAATCAAAGCTGTAGGAGGACTGAAGCCCCCAGGATTTGGATAATCCAACTGCAGCTGATGGTTTGACCCAGTGGGCAAAGCACAAACCAGGACACAGCAAACACCACTTGTATTCCCAGCTCAGCTTGGATCAAGTGATTTCATCTTCCCCTTTTTCTTTGTGTACTGTTAATGACTTTCCTGTCATGAAGGTGTTAATTGAGGTAATTTGATTGGCATTAAACCAGGTAATTAGTGGGTGCTTGGGGTGATGAGGACCAAACCCTTCCCTCCTCTGACAGGCTCTGCCTTCCAGTTTGTGCCCAAACCACCTGCCCTGCTGGTGTCCTTGTGGGAAACCTCCCGTATTTCAGACACTCAGGTGAGAAATATCGTGGAGAAGAGTTGTTTTGGGGTGTGTTTGGGGTTCTTGTACCCACAGCAGAACAGGGGCAGGCTAAAGGAGCGTGTTTCCCAGAAATCAATGAGCATGGCCAGGATCAGAGGCAGGGAATTGTTCTCTCCTCGCAGTGTTGACAGTCTGAGCTGGCAGGAACAATTCCTGCTGCTGCTGTGATGTGCTGAGGGGTGCTCAGCACGTTTCAGGAGCTGCTCATTATCCAACTGCTCCGGACTTGGAGTGATTAAGACCCCGTTATGGATTGCAGAGGTATTGTAGCCACTCCAATTGCTCTGTCTTGGATAATTGTGTTTGTTTCTCCACGTTAAATTTACAAGCTCTTTTATGCCTTCTCCCCATGTGCTCGCAGATTTTCGGTGGTAATTTGCAAAATAACCCTGATTGCTCTTTCAAGCCCCTTTTTTCAACATGCTGTCTGCAAAAAAAAAAAAAAACACCAACAATCCTCTCAAGTGGCATTTGGACAATGCTTGGAGCTGACAGTCCCTCACATCCATGTGCTTTCTGCCTCCTCTGCACTCGGATCATTAGCTTGAAAAAATATCTTTATCCGGAACGTTCATTTGTGTTGCTGCATCACCAAAAGGTTCTTTGATCACCTTGTGTCTGCTGCAAGGGATAAAACACATTTATTGCTAAATAATGCCAAGATGTTCGCATTTATTTGCGAATGAATTTGTGAATAATCCCCCTGTGTCTGCCTGGTTTTTTTCCCTGTGGGTTAATTCAGGTGATGAGTGCTCTGCATCCCACTCTCCCTGTCCATCCCGAGCTCCAGAGAGCAAATGTCCTCTTCAGAATGCAAGGCAGTGTGTTGTGCAATATGACAGCCCCCTCGGCCCTGGGAGTGATGAATGGCTCTACTTAGGCTGTATTGTATTTGGTTTAATTTCAGTGGACACACATGATTCATTCTCTTCTGTGCTGCAGAGTCCCTGCAGCTCAGGAGGGACCCCAGAGTTTCATTTTGGAACGTTGGTAATTGCTGCCCCCGGTGTGTTTATGGTCCTGTCCGTCCAAGGAAGTTTGGGAGGGGAGGGAAAATAGGGGAGGAAAGGGTGAGCATGACTGAAATGAAAAGGCAGGATGAAAATAAATTCACAGCTTTGATGAGGCCAGAAAGGAGCTGCAGAAATCACCCCCATTCCCAGCTCCAGGGCTGGGCACTGGATTCCATCAAAATCAGCCTCTAATACTTCACTGGAGAGGTTTTTGTCCCATCCCTGGAAGTGCCCAAGGCCAGGCTGGACAGGACTTGGAGCAAGCTGGGATAGCTGAAGGTGTCCCTGCCCATGGCAGTGGTTCCAAGTGGAATAACCTTTCAGGTCCCTTCCAACCCAAACCATTCTGAGATTCTATGATTTAATTAGAATATTTTGATGTTTCTTTTTATTTTTTTTTTTTTTTTTTACTTTGTGTGTGTGATGTGGGATTTTTTTGGTTGTTGTTCTCAACCAGGTTACGTTTACTGACCCATTAATGTTACTTCTCCTTCTCCTGCCACTTTTCTTCTGTCCCTCCCCTCTCCTGCCAAAACCTCCCATTGGTTTTATTTCTTTCCAATTCTTTAGCCTAAGACTGACTCCAGACACTCAGATTTTTGCTGGTTGGATAAGCCCAGCTATGTGAAGCTGAAATGGCAACAAGAAATCAACCTTGGTAATAGAAATGGTTGAGTTTCACTTACTCTTTTGCACAACTGGAGACCAAATCATCTGCATGAAGGCAGTTTTATGGCCCAATTCTTTAATGGAGTGTAAACCAGCATTAATTGTGTGAGGAGGGGAGGCACAGCAGGAATAAATCCCCTAAACCTCTGATGGTATCCTGTGCATCCACCCCCCAGACACCAGGAAACACTGACAAATTAAAAGGGATTTTGCCCTGCACTTGTCAGGCAGCTCAAAAGAACAATTGCTGCTGGTTGCCCAGAGAAGCTGTGGCTGCCCCAGGATCCCTGGAAGTGTCCAAGGCCAGGCTGGAGCAACCTGGGCTGGTGGAAGGTGTCCCTGCCCATGGCAGGGGGTGGCACTGGATGGGCTTTGAGGTCCCTCCCAACCCAAACCATTGCAGGACTCTGTGATTCCATGACTGTAATTCCAGCAGGGAATGTGATGGTGGGTTGGTGGGGGGGCAGCAATGCCTTGCCCTGCAAGTCAGACTCATGTAGATAAGGCAGAAGCCACAGAGATGTTGGTTCTGTTGGTTGTTTAAAAGACCTGCAAGTAAAAAAGGTTATTAATGAGCTCCTTTTCCTTGATGGTGTTGGCAAGCAGCCCTTTACCTGAAGGGGGGTAAGTTGAATGATTTATCCCTCCTGGGATGATTTATGGGACACACTGAGCTGTGTGATGGCCTCACTTTACTCCTGACTCATGTGCTGACATTGAGAAATCCTTTTGTGCACTTCAAACATCTCTGGTGACGCCTCCCTGCTCCATAAAAACGATCCCAAGGCTCAGGCCAGGCTGGACAGCTCTGCTGAGCAGTGGCTTTGGGTGTAGAAGAAGGTAGAAAAAAGGTGTTCTCGTGAGTTTGCCATCACTTCTCATCTCAACAGGTCAAGGCTTTGAAAATTCCTGTTGTTAACATGGGCTTTTGATCCTTGTTTGCCAAATTCTCCTTTTTTTCCAGTTGCTGTGGAACAGCAAAACTCCTTTTATTCTCCCTCACGCTCCTTGAAGACTCTGTGTGTGTGTGTGGTTTGTGTTTCTTTCTCTCCCTGAGTCCACATGGCTCCAGGTTTGTTTAGGTGAGTTCTCCCTTCTGGAGGGTGGAAAAAAAATCACATTCCAAAGCCATTTTTTGTCATTAAAAAAAACCTGTTTATTTGCAGGGCCTCTGTTTCATCTCATGTCTGCACACTCTGCTTCTGCCTCTTCAGTGTCTGCCATTAGACCTTCTACTCACTGGGCTCCCTTTTCCTGGTGATTTCCCTGCCAAAGGAATATCCTGGCAGGAAGCAAATCCTGATTTTCTTCATTTTTAGAGTTTAGCTACCCGGGCAGGCAGAGCCCTCCTGAGCCAGGGCATGGAAGGGGTGTGTTATGAGGCAAATTAAGCATTTTCCATCTAATATGGGTATTTTTCTTCATTTTTGAAGTGTCCTGATGTCACAGAAAGCTCAGGTTACAAATCACTGCACTGAGGAAATAAAGTGATGGGTTGAAGAACTTCTTGGCAAATCTTGGAGGAAATTTGGATAGAAGTCAAATCTCTGCACAGAAGGGGTAAAGAACTGGGTGCCTGGGGGATTTCTGTTTTAAATACACTATATTTTGCCTTTGGCTGTGTTATGAGTTGGACTTGTGAGTTCTCAGTTGTGGACCAATATCAGGGTGGAATAGTTAAACTCTGCCTTTGTCTGTGGGGACAAAAATGAGCTCCTTAAATCAAGGGGGTAATTAATTTTCCTGCCAAGCTTTCAGAATGCTGGATTGAGATTTTAGCCCTCACATATATATCTATATGAGCTGACAGTTTGCATTTGCCTTCTCCCACCTCCTCCTGCAAACTCATGACTTGCTGAGTCGGACTGTGGACGGGAACAAATCCCTGGAATGAGATGGGGCTTTAACACGGAATCAAAACTTTGCAAAGGCTCCCAGAGCTTGGGAATTCATCTCCAGATCTCTGCTTGCATGAATAAGGTTTCCAAATCTTACTGGAAAAGGTCATTTTTTGGGGAAACCTGTCATTAAGCTGCAAAGCCAAGGGAATTGCAGCGTGGTTTTGATGTGGTGATGGCAAAGGCTGGAGTGGGAAGGAGCAGGAGAGGTGGAAGCCCTGGACAGTAAGTGCAGTGTTGGCCCTTTCTTTGCCCCTCCTCTCTGCTCACTGGGTGCCTTTGGAGTTTCCCATCCTTCCTTTTTCCTGTGAGAACTCCTAAAACACAGCTTTGGGGGTGGGTCCTCTGCAGATCCCTCTGGAAAAGCCACCTGACCATAAACCTCCAGTTCTCAGGGGGTGTCCAAGGGTTTTCCTGGCTGGATGTTCCTGATTTGTCGTGTGTAGTTCCCTTGAGCCCAATTAGTTCACTGCCTAAGATATTTATGGGAAAATTGAGACTGAGAAAGCTGAAAGTTTTGTTTCTAATTCTCTGATAGCTTGTAGGGAATTCCTTACCTTCTGTGTGCCAAATGGAGCCGGGCTGGGAGAGCTGGGGGGGTTCACCTGGAGAAGAGAAGGATCCAGGGAGACCTGAGAGCCCCTTCCAGGGCCTGAAGGGGCTCCAGGAGAGCTGGAGAGGGACTGGGGACAAGGAATGGAGGGACAGGACACAGGGAATGGCTTCAAACTGCCAGAGGGCAGGGAGAGATGGGAGATTGGGAAGGAATTTTCCCTATGAGGGTGGGGAGGGGCTGGGATGGAATTCCCAGAGAAGCTGTGGCTGCCCCTGGATCCCTGGAAGTGTCCAAGGCTGGGTTGGAACAACCTGGGCTGGTGGAAGGTGTTCCTGCCCGTGGTAGGGGGTGGAACTGGATGGGCTTTAAGATCCCTTCCAACCCAAACCATTCCACCTTTCTCTGACAATTCCTTGTTCATCATCCTCAAAAATGTTCTTATTGTTAAGTTTAATTTATTGTTAAACCAGCAGATAAAATAGATTGTTTTGAAACAGTCACTGAGCCCTGATGCTCCTGGTGCACAGTGCTAAGAATGTCTTGGGAGTGGGCAGGATGAGTCAATCCCTCTGCTGAAGGGTTTGGGATATTGGGGGGTCATGTGCCTTCTTAGTAATGTGTGAGTCGTCCCCCAAAGCTGATTTGTTTCACAGGTGTCTAATTAAGGGAAAATTACCACCATGTGACTCTCAGAAAGGGGTGGTTTGAAGATGTGAGTGGT
Organism: Platyrinchus mystaceus; assembly: GCA_035041135.1. Classification (NCBI taxonomy): domain Eukaryota; kingdom Metazoa; phylum Chordata; class Aves; order Passeriformes; family Tyrannidae; genus Platyrinchus; species Platyrinchus mystaceus. The sequence continues at coordinate 1,339,166 of JAWWLV010000065.1, read as the reverse complement.
GATGTTGTTGTTGTTGAGCTTTGTTACTCAACTCAGCTGTTGCTGCTGTGAGCGTTGCTGGTACCAGGAATCCTGGAATGCCAGACTGGTTTGGGATGAAAGGACCTTAAAGCCCATCCAGTTCCACTGGCCAACTTCTACTATCCCAGGTTGCCTCCAGGCCTGTCCTAACTGGCCTTGGACACTTCCAGGGATGGGGCAGCCACAGCTTCTCTGGGCAAATCCCGCAGTCCTGTTGGCTGGAGGGTTGCTGGAATTCCAACCAAAGGAGATTTAGTGGAAGAGAATGAAGTCTCAGCGCCATTAATTGGTGGGTTTTCCCTCTCAGTGTGGCTTTCTAACACAGGGAACCTCCTCACACGACTCATTTACAGGTTTCAGTGCAGTCAAACATTGTTTTGGTTCCTCTCTCAGGGCACGGTGGAGGCTCAGGATGCTCCTTGGAATGCCAGTGCATGAGATGAGGTGCAAAGTAGTGTTTTCTTGTCCTGGTGGGGAATTCTTGCCATGTCCTGTGAAGCAAATGGTGCCTGTGCTTTTCTAGGAATTCCAGATACATCCTTGCCCGTGTCCCAGTTCTGACACTGCCACTTTGCAGGAGGAAGGACAAGATTTATAATTATCCATCCTGCTGGAATACCATGTCCTTTAGGAGGAACCCACTTTGGTTCATAGTTTATTTGGATGCAAGTTGCAGGTGAATCACTAAAAATTGCTCAGATTTCCATTAGATTTGGGAAAATAAGGGCGTTTTATCTGTGTAATGCTGAAATATGTGGTGGTGTTCTCAGTTTCTGTGCTATGTGTCCCCAGGAACATTAAAAACCTTTTGTCTACAAGGGCTGAAACAAGTTCAGCTGAAAGCAGCAGCTGTTTTCTTGTTCTTCTGTTAGAAGAGAATTAGATTTGAACCAGCACAAGTTCCCTGGGAGGGAAATTCCATTTTCTGGGGGCAGCTCTCAGAGTGGTTGGGATGTACTGTCAGATATTCTCTGGTCCCTTTTGTGCCTCCTGACTCAAGTCTTGTATGAATTTGGCTGTTCAGGGTCAAGAAATCAGCTTTGTGATCTGTCCCTGGAACAGCTCCAGATCCTGATGTGCAAAGAGAGGCTGAGGCACCCATGAAAGGTGACTGCTAAATAAGCAGTGCAGGTGTTTTGATGTAAGTGTTGAGCTGGGCCCCTGTGAAATGACTGATGGAAACACATTTCCCCGGTTTCCACCTGCAGAAAGGTGGAATAATAATCACTGCACCGTGGTGATTGTTCCAAGTGCTCTGTTACACAGCGAGGCCAAGCAGCAATCAGGTTATTTACAAGATAAATATTGCCTGGAGCCACAGATCCCTGCAGATGTGAACCAGCAGAGGTCCTCACACAGGACAGGCTTGATGTTCTTCCCAATGGATGGAGTTTGATGGAAATCCAGGCCTGGATGAGCCTCTTCTCCCACTTTCCACTCCTGATGTTTTCCTCAGACCACGACAGCAGCACAACCATCTTCCCTGCCCACATCTCCCGTTCTCCTTGGGAAGTGTCCTCCAAAAATATTCCCACTTGTGTGGATTGTTGCTATTCCCCAGTGGCAAACTCCCTCTGCACAGTTTTTAATGCAAAGAATGGGATGATTAAATATTTGACAAGTGCATTCAGCACTGAAATCCTAATGAATTGCACTATCTCTTGGGGCAGAGGGTTATTTTTTTGTCATTTTAACAGCAGAATAATGATGCTTTTGGAATGTTACAGTTTTGCTGTGTGTAAAAGCAAGCAATTCCTCCTTTCTTTCCAGTAAGATTTAAATATAATTTGCAACCATTGTTAGCTTGTCATAGTCTCCCTTCCTTTTCCCCTAAAAAAAAACACAACAGTTGCTTCAAAATCCAGTGTCTGTATATCAACTTCAGGTTTTTTATCACTGAGCAAAAGTGAATTCCAGACTCATTATGGCAAGACAAAGTAAATATTTCAATTGATATTAAAGGAACCTCTAGCTTCCTGTAGGAATCAACTTCTTTTGGAATTCAAAGCACAGATCTCCTTTCTCCACCGCCGTTCTGCCGGTGTGACCGCTGCGTTCCTTGTCCTGGGCAGGTTTTGTGCTGTTCCCATCACTGAGGTTCTCTGAGCCCCTGATGTGTGGGAGGGGAGGGGATCAACAGAATTCTTCTGTGACCTCCAGAAATCCCTGTGGTTTGTCCAGTTTTCCCATTTGCAGGACAAAGGAGAGCTTTGTTCTGCTGTGACCCGACCCCACCAGCGCTCCTGGCCCTGCTGTCACACACTAAAGCTCCAGAGCAGGCACTGAACTCTCCATTGTGAGGCCACTGTGTGGAATGAGAGGCAGAACTGGAGTCCAGCTGTAGGAACTGCAGAGTTCCACAAGTTAATCTGCATCACTGGTGGGATGGTGCCATCGTGGCGGGTGAGATCTGCTCTTCAGTGGCACCTGAACATGGACGCGGTGCTGGGTCAACTGGTGGACCCGACGATCTTAAAGGGCTTTTCCAGCCTGAAGGATTCAAGGATTCTGTGATTTGTGTCCTCCAGCCCAAGAGTCATCCCTCTGGTAACCATTCCAGGGTTAGGATGGGAGCGGGCAGGATTCCTCACCTGGGATGTGCCTCGAGGAGACTGAGGGGGGACTCAGCAGGTTCTGCAGCTCCTCCTGAGGGGCAGCTCCGACCTCTGCTCCCTGTGAGCAGGGACAGGACCCTGGAAAAGCTGGAGCTGTGTCAGGGCAGGCTCAGGTTGGGTCTCAGGGAAAGAGGACTTGGCTAAAACCATCCTCACAACTGCACTTGCAGTGAAGTACACAACTTGTTCTTTATGAGGGAGCTGCTCATTGCTCGTTTGAACCACCTTCAAAAGGGAGAATGACAACTCCTCATTGGTTTATCTCCTTTTATATCAAATTGGAATTATTCTAAAATATCATTTTATGTCTCCAGATAAGCTTTTCTCTATATTCTGATCAAATACCTGTTATATACATATATTTTATAGCTGACTGGAGGGTTTTCTTTTGAAAAGAGAGTATCTTGAGCGAACTGAGAGGTTTTTTTCTTTACAGTGACTGAAGAGTTAATTTGAAAATTTGAAATTTAAGTAGAAATTCCTCTCTCTTTTTGTAGCTGATGATTTGTTTTGAAGTGAAAAAGGAACATCCCAGACAGGAATTTGGCCCTGCTGATTATGCCTTATCCTGCCCTGTTCCCCAGGCAAAGGTAGCAGGAAATCTTTGGATGATTTAGGAACCTGGTCCCTCCTGCAAGTCCCTCCATATGTATATTTTCCCTTGGCTGATCAGTTTGCTGTGGGGAGGCAATATTTAAACGAGCAGAAAATCATTAGATGATTTACAGGACGGCTGAAACCCCACCGTGAGGCTCCTTTTTAGGAGGAGAAAATGATTTAATTATTCTTTGCCGTTCAAAACATTCGTCTTGGTGAAAATTAAAGCGATTGTGTCAGGCAGAAAATTGGGCTCCGTGTTAATATTTGCTGTAAATGAACAAATGGCAGAGCCTTCGTTGGGTTCTTTGCTGGGCTGAAGGAATGAAATACATTCCAAGGGGGTTTTTAATGCACAGTAGTTTTTCAAAGCTAATAAGGGAATTCTCCAAGCCTGCTTGTGCTTTAGGTTTGAATTTAAGGAAAGCTGCATCTCTGTCTGGTGGAATTATTCTCTCTCTCCTCCCTCAGAGCCGGAATTCTTGTTGTCAGTGTTTTTTGCATCTGGGTCAGAGAAGTGTTGCCAAGGTGTCTTATCCCACTGGGAGGTGACTCTGTGTCCTGTTCATCTCTTTTCTGTGGGACTTGGGCACTGGAGTGGCTTTTCCAGTGTGTTTTCCTGGGATTTTGTGGTCCTTGGTGCTTCCCTGTGCTGTGGGAATGTGAAAACCGGGCTCTTTTCCTGCTTTGCCAGCGGTTTGTGCTCATCCCACGTAGCACAGAAACAACCAGAATAAACTCCAGCTCCCTAAAAACTAAATACTAGGTGGGTGTGCATGAAGGATTTAGGGGATTGTTGTTTTTTTTGAGATAAAATGCCTAAAATTCAGTAGAATCTGATGAGTCCAGTCACAGAAAGGAGACTGCAGCAGGTTGGACACACAGGGATTTCTGCTCCAAACCTTCATTTTGCTGCCATGCCATGGGGTAGGGAGCAACCAGGAACACGTGGCATTCCCTGAGGACACCATTTGTCTGGCAGTGGTAAAAATAAATAATTAGAACCCTTTCCCACTCTGGTTTATTTCCATTTTTTCCCTGGATAAGGTGGTGGTGTGGAATTGTCTCCTGGGTGTCTCAGAGGACGTTGAGCCACATCATCAGCTGCATCACCCACGATCCTCTGCTTTTCAAAAGCCAGAGGGAACCTTCAGATAATCCAGTTTAGGCTCCTCTCTAACTGAAATATTTTCCTTGTTCCACCTGGCTGGAGCCCAGAGATCTTTCCAAGCCAATTCCAGCTTCTCACACCCGGGGATCCCCCTCAGTTATTCCTGCTCTCCTCAAGAGGAGATAAAACCACAGGCTGAAGGTTAAATACACCCAAAGCAGGGACACCCTCCCCCAAAATAAGTGTCCAAGGGTTTCCATCGGTGTCTTCCCTCCTCCCACCAGTGGGTGGAAAAGCTGTATCTTTGTCTGGTGGAATTATTCCCTCTTTCCTTCCTGCCCCAGAGCTGGAATTCTTGTTGTCAGCGTTTGCATCTGGGTCAGAGAAGTGTTGCCAAGGCGTCTTTTCCCACTGTGCAGGTGACTCTGGGTCCTGTCATCTGTTTTCTCTGGGATCTGGGCACTGGAGTGGCTTTTCCTGCCTGTTTTCCTGGGATTTTGTGGTACTTGGTACCACCAGTGGATGGGATTGGGGGAGAGAGGAGGGGGATGAGCTTTCAGCTGCCTGCACTGCTCTAATCCCAGAATTCCAGGTAATCCATGGGAATGTTCAGTGTGTGACCCCAGTCTGAGTCACTCTGGAACGTGGCAAATCCAGAGCATCCAGTGGGCAGAGCTGGGAGGGAGGAGGAGGGCAGGGAAGGCAAACTGGATTAGTGTGTGTGTTCCCATATGGCTTCCAGAGCCTGGGTTGGAATCCCCTTAAGGTGATCAAACTGCTCCAGCATCAAAGGGATGGAGATTAAACTGGTTTCTGCTCCCTTTGACCTTGGTACTTTCAAAAATCATGTAATATAAATAAATATAGCAGTGCAATCTGCTAAACTCAGGTTTTCAGGGTAAATCTAATGGTGCTGGAAGGAAAAGATGGAGAAAAACCCTTCCCTTGGTAAAGGGAGGGAAACCTGAACCTTGGGATGTTACAGGGCAGCCAATTTTAAAATGGGAATTTAAATTACAGCATTCCCACGTGGCAGTTTAGATCCTTGTTTTGCTGCCCCAGCCCTGGAAGTGTCCAAGGCCGGGTTGGAGCAATCTGGGACAGCGGGAAGTGTCCCTGCCCTGGCAGGGGGTGGCACTGGGTGGGCTTTGAGGTCCTTCCAACCCAACCCATTGGGGGATTCCACGATTCTAAACATGATTTTGGGGAAATCACAGCCCAGTTATGGACTGGGGTGTGAGGGATGATTCCTACTCGGAGTTGAAGAACAGACTGAGAACCACCAAACAATGTTGTTGGCAACTGCAGTTGTTTATATTTCAAACCTTCAGTCACAGTGGATATTATATAAAATATCTATTTTAATATAAATACAATATAAAAATGAATATAATTATATTATAGATTCTGTTATTCTATATGAGCTTATAAAATATTAATAAATATAAATATAAATATATAGCCATCTACATTTATATATTTGTATTTTATTTTATAACTATCTTATGAAATAATAAATATAATTATATGATTGTTCTAGTATTAGATATAATATGAAAATATAAAAAATATTAAATTACAGAATTAAATATATAAATATATCATTATAGCTACATTCATATATTTCTATTTTATATACTTTATATTATAAATATCTCATGAAATAATAAATAAAATTATATGATTTTTCTAGTACTATATATATGAAAATATAAAAATATTAAATTACAGAAATATATGTATAAATAAATATATAATTATAGCTACATTTATATACTTCTATTTTACTTATTCTATTTGAAACATAGTATAAATAACAAATATTATAATTAAATGATTATTCTATTATTCTATAATATATGAGATTATAAAATATTAAGAAATAAAAATATAAATATAAATACAAACACAAATATATAGTTATAGCTACATTTATATATTTCAATTTTATATATTTTATATTATAAATATCTTATGAAATAATATAATTATGATTGTTCTAGTACTGTATATAATATGAAAATATAAAAAATATTAAATTACAGAAACAAACGTATAAATAAATATATAATTATAGCTACATTTATATATTTCTATTTTACCTATTCTATTTGAAATATCATATAAAGAACAAATATAATTATATGATTATTCCATTATTCTATAATATGTGAGATTATAAAATATTAAGAAATAAAAATATAAATATAAATATATAGTTATAGCTATATTCATATATTTTATATTGTAAATATCTTATGTAATAATAAATATAATTCTAGGATTGTTCTAGTATTATATATAAGATGAAAATATAAAAAAATTAAATTACAGAAATAAATACATAAATAAATAAATATATAATTATAGCTACATTTATATACTTCTATTTTACCTATTCTATTTGAAATATAATAGAAAGAACAAATATAGTTATATGATTATTATAGTTATATGATTTGTATTTCATACATTTAAATATTTTATATTATAAATATGGTATAGAATAATAAATAATAAATTTCTATCTGACACAGCTTTTATGTAACCAGGAGGGTTTCACGAAGCTGCCCTGGGTGTTCAAAGCCGCCCTGGGTTTTCTCTCCAGAGCCCTTCCTTTGTCACACTGGGCTGTGTCTGCAGGGGAAAATCAGACTTTTCCTGAGGTCTCCTCCCTAAATCCCCCTGAGGGAGCCCATTTCTGAACCACTGCCGTGATCAACAGAGGGAATTGCTGATTGCCAAGGTGAAAGAGTGAGAAAGAGTTTGTTGTATAGATGAAGATTATATTAAATCTGACAAATCGGTGGCATTTTCCTCCTTTTTTCTTTTCCCCCTGAGCCAATTTTCTGCTAATTCCCAAACCCCCTGAAATGGGGTGTTATTTCCACTTTACAAACACCTCTGGCTGAAACCTGATTTAGGCAGTGGGAGAGAAAAGGACTCCCCAGGAATAAGCAGCTGCTGTGGCACTGGTCATGCAGACCAGGCAGAGAGTTTAGAGCAGAGGGATGTAAAAATAGCACTGGAGTTCGTTTCCTTCACCCTTTAAAAGCAAAAAGAGGAGTCATCCCTGTCCTGGGGCTAAAGAGTGTGGGACATGAAATATTTTAAAACCCTTTTGAGTAACAACATCTCATTTACAACAAGGATAAAAGTTGCCAACCCATTGTTTTTTAATTTCTGTCTTAATTACTGTACCCTCTGTTTGCCAGTAGCTCTCAGAATTGTGCTGTTAAAATCCCCTTCTTTGGGACTCTCTGGTTATTTCCAAATTTGCAAAGCTTCAAACCTAGAGAATCATCTTCCTTTGAAGTGTTGCTGACAGTTATCATTAATCCTCTTGTGTGTGGTACCTGCAGGTTGTTCCCAGTGTTTAGAATTTAACTGATATTCTCATAAACTATTAGGAATGAAGGAGTGGTTGGTTTAATTTTTGCACAGATCAGGGAATGTGTTTTCCCCATTTTCTTGCCCTACTGATTTTTTAGCTCAGCAGGAAATAAAATCTGTGTTAGTGCCACAAAGTTTGACTCTACACAGGTACGTTTTCAGTGTTTTTCCCAGTGCATTCAGGCCAAAGAAGGGGTTTTATTTCATAGCTGGGAATATTAAATTTGTACCATCAGAGCTGGTGATGGAATAACTCAGTGCTGGTTATAGCAACACTCCTTGTGCACGTGACAAATCTGCAATGTTTGCCACTCATCTCATTAATTCCACAAATACAGTCCAGAGAGTTTTCTGTGGGATTTTTTTAGGGAAAGCATATGGATTTTGCTCCTAACTCCCATCTGGCTGCGGATCCTATGTTTTAAAGGAAGAGGACAAGAGTGAGATGATGAATTTGGGTTGCTTTGGCTGTTTTCTCTGGGTTTCTTCACTCTGCCACGTTGTGTTTGTTTAGTCTGCAAACCAAGTCTTCTCCTTGTTGCTGGCCCCATGCAGACAATTCCACAGGTACAAAAACTGCCAAACCAAATGATTTGAGGAGCTCCTGTTGTGCTCAGAGTTCAGTTGCATCAGCAGTGTCCTCCCCTCCATCTCTGAGTGCTGTGCCTGCCCCATGGCCAGGGCTGTCCTGCTTTCCTGTCCCAGGAATTCCCCATCTCCTGGGCAATTCCACGTGGGATTGTGCAGAGCCTGGGGAGCAACATCCCCTGCTCGGGGTGTGCTGAGGGGAAGGGAGAAAAGGGGTTCCCTGGGGGGTTTGTGTGCCAGAATGAGGGACAGCCGTGGGTTCTGTCATTGCTGCAGTGACAAACTCAGCTGAACATGGACAACAATAGGCTTGGAGAGGGAAATGCCATGGAATCACAGAATGCCAGAATGCTTTGGGTTGGAAGGGACCTCAAAGCCCATCCAGTGTCACCTCCTGTCATGGGCAGGGACACCTTCCACTAGCCCAGGTTGCTCCAACCTGCCCTTGGACACTTCCTGGAATGGGGCATCCACAGCTTCTCTGGGAATTCTATCCCAGCCCCTCATTGCCCTCTCAGGAAGGAATTTCTCCTCACTATCCCATCTATCCCTGCCCTCTGGCAGTGGGAAGCCATTCCCCCTTGTCCTGTCCCTCCAGGCCCTTGTCCAACATCCCTCTCCAGCTCTCCTGGAGCTCCTCTAAGCACTGGAAGGGTCTCTGAGTCCTCTCTGGATCCTTGAGCTCTCCAGTCTCAACTCAGCCGCAAGTTTCTGTCATCCAGACATCTGCTGAACTCCCTGATCTTGCTGGGGTGTTCTGACCCTCAGGCTGCCCTTCTGTGGAGACTTAAGGGAACAGATCACTGCAGTGGGAATGGCTCTGTCAGGGTTTTATGGGATAAAAGCCTCAGCTGCCCACTGGGGAGCAGAACATTTCTCAGAGGTGCTCAGGTGAAGGGTTCACCTGCCAAGGCCTGACCTCCCACATGGAGAGTCTCCAGCAGGAGAGAGCACCTGGACTGACCTGTGCTGGCTGAGAGCAGGAATCTGTCCCTGGGTTTGTTTTTCTGTTACAAGACAAAAGATATGGTTTGTTGGACTGCAGGCTTGGGGCACGTGGAGGTTGTTGCCTTTGCAGTGCAGTGGAGTCCAGGCTGACCCTCGGAGCTGACTCGCTGCTCCACGAGCCTGGAAATCAGGAGGCTGAACTAAATCAGAGATGACACGTTTGTGATTGAGTGTGGGAAGTGTCTTGACCCTGCAGAATTAAGAACAGTGTGTTTGACTCGGGAGGTGCCATTTCTGAACGAGGTTTCTCACTTGATATTTTTATTCTGTTCTTTCGAGACGCCTCTGGGGGACAGGGTAGATCACTAGGCCTGGAGAGCTGGACTATTTACCTGTACACTCAAATCATACTAATTCCAGGTATCTTGACCTGAGTGTGACTGTTCTGAACCCTGGCATCCAAACCAGATGAATGTGTGGCAACAGGCAAGGATCTGGGAAAACAGAAAATCCAGACCTGACTCAGAAATGAGTCCAAGGCCAGGTTGGAAGGGGCTTGGAGCAGCCTGGGCTAGTGGGAGGTGTCCCTGCCCATGGCAGGGGGTGGAATGGGATGGGCTTTAAGGTCCCTTCCAACCCAACCCATCCCATGGTTCAGTGATTCTCTGATAACGAGGTTGGGGCAGCAGTTCTGTTGCTGATTTGCCCTTTCTCTCCACGTCTCCTGCCCTGAGCTCTGCAGTGAGTGCCCGTTCCTGGGGATGTGTTCAATGTGCCCATGTCCTTTGCAAAGTAACTGGGTTGTTTATTTTGTTTCCTTGTCAGAACGATCAGAGATAGTGCATCTGTTTGAGTTATAACAGCGACGGTCAGGACTGATAACAGACTATTTTAAGCTACTCTTAACAACAGCCTGTGAAGCTGCAAGGTTGTGTGAAAGATAGAGACAGAGCTTTATGGAACTGTGGAGTGAATTATTAACTGATGCTTCTGGCCCAACATGACAAATAAAATTCTATTGCGAAAAGATACTCAATTGTGTCAGGCATTGATTTGGGAAGATGTCTAACAAATGGCTCCTGGATAAACTCACTATCCTTCTTAATTTGTCTGCCTGATCAGGGAATTTGAATGGAGACAAAGCCACCAAATAAAATTAGCATTTTCTTTCACTCATTATCTGTGCTTTCTTAATAAAAGACGTGGAGGGCCTGCAGATTTCAGGGTGTAACACAGACACAGGCAAATCTCACATGTCTTTGTTTCAGGTTCCTGATAAAATCACTTAGGGACCATAAATCAACTCCAGAAACCGATTCTCATCTCAGGACTGGTGGACTTTGGTTCATTTTTGGGTTTGGTCTCGGTTTGGTTTGTGGGGAGAGTCACTGGGAGCTACAAGGGCTGAGTTTTAACATCCAGGGGTGGGATGAGCAATGCCTGTTCATTCCAGGGGTGGGTCAACTCCTGGAGTCCTGTGACTTTTGGCACCAGGCAAATTTGATATGTTTATAGTATTTATACTAAGTAAGTGCATTTACTTAGGATCATTAAATTGTTTGGGTTGGAAAGGACCTTAAAGATCTTTTTCTACCCCCCTGCCATGGGCAGGGACACCTTCCACTAGACCAGGTTGCTCCAACCTGGCTTTGGACACTTCAAGAGATGGGGCAGCCACAGCTTCTCTGGGAATCCCATTCTAACCCCTCACCACCCTCACAGGGAGGTATTTCTGCCCAATATTTAACCTTCTCTCAGTCTGAACCCCTTCGTTCTTCTCCTAACCCTACAGTTCCTGATGAAACTCTGAACTTCCTTGATATCCCACTTCCTTGGAGGTGAAAGCAAAGCAGTGGCTCCTGAACACCAGCTCCAATTAGACACATCAGCCACCAATTAACACCCCGCAAGGTCTGGAGCTCTGCAAGTGGCCACACACCCACCTGAGGGAAGTGCTGAGCTCCTGGAACCAGGGAATGCCCAACAAAACAGGGCAGAGTTTTATCTCAGTAACCAGGGTCAATCTTTGCTGTCCTTGGCAGTTTTTAACCCTCTCTT
>JAWWLV010000065.1:1310295-1327735 GCA_035041135.1 Platyrinchus mystaceus | reverse complement strand
CTGAGCCTCCTTTTCTCCAGGCTGAGCCCCCCCAGCTCCCTCAGGAGTTCTCCAGCCCCTTCCCAGCTCCCTTCCCTTCCCTGCACACGCTCCAGCCCCTCCATGGCTCTCCTGGCTGAGGATCCAGAGCTGCCCCCGGGATTGGAGGATTTCTCCAATCGATCAGGGCTTAAACGTTGGGATTTTCCCGCAGGCTCTCGCTCCCCCTCGTGCCCGTGCGGGGCTCTTGCAGCCTCTCAGCTCGAATTCATCTCATTTCCCTGTTCTTCCAACATTCCAGCTCTCAGGGCCGGCTCATTCCCCTCCTTCTGTCAGGGAATCGTGCCCAACTTCTCAGCAGGAAGGGCAATCCGTGGTTTTTTGAATATTCCAACAATAATTGCTAATTCTTGCTCTCCAGTCAGGGCTTTAGTCCTGCTCAGCCTTTGGTTGCTGAAATCTTTATATTTACTGAGGTTTGAACCATTCTTTGCTCTGAAACACATCTGTTTTTTAATAATAAACATTTTTTGAATCAAGGATGTTGGAAACCACCATCCACAGGCAACTGAATATTGGGGAGCATCAGGAAGGTTTTGTTTCCTCTGTTTTCACTGTGTCCTCACCTCTGACATGACGGGATCCCGTTAAAGAAGGAGAAAACAAGTCCCTATTTCCTCATTATCTCCTTATTTCCTCATTCTGAGCTGAAACTTCCTGAAGGAGTGACCCCATGGAAAAAAGGAACCCTTGCTGGACCAGGCAATTCCCAAAGGAGTGACCCCATGGAAAAAAGGGACCCTTGCTGGACCAGGCAATTCCCAAAGGAGTGACCCCATGGAAAAAATGGGACCCACTCTGGAGCAGTTCCTGAAGAAGTGGAGCCCATGGGAAGGACTCACGTCAGGGATTTTCCAGCAGTAATGATTCCATGATTCCATGATTCCATGATTCCATGATTCCATGATTCCATGTTCTGCGCCAGGACAGGGACGTGAGCGCTCTGGAAAACCCTTTGCTGGCTCTGTGGGAATATGTGTTCTGTGCAAAACCAATGCAGCTGTTTTTTCCTGGCACAAATTAAGCTCAGTGTTGCTTGGAGCTGGGAATGGGGTGGTCTGGAGCTGGGAATGGGGTGGTCTGAAGGCAGCACTGACCAGAAGCTCCTTTCAGTCTGGAAGGGTGAACTTGCCAAGAGCAGGAAAATATCCCCCCCAAAATATAACGAGGTGCCAGAGCTTCCCCCAGAGCAGGGGGATTTCCAAGGGGGAACAGGAGGGAACGCTGCCAGCTCCCCCCCCGGCCTTCCCCCTGCTGGCTCCGTGGGTGGGAATGCTGCTGAAATTCCAAGTGGGCTCACAAAGCTGCTCGTTGATTCCTGAGGGTGGAATTTTGAGAGTTGCAGTGAAGTTGAAACCTCAGCTCGAGTGTTCAGCGCTGCAGAGAGCAGGATTTTGTCCGTGTCCCGGTCCGGGATGTTGTGGAGCCGCCGGGTGTGGGAGCAGCAGATCCCTCGGCAGTCGCTCCGTCTCCAAAATCTTCCCTTCCGTGCTCTTCGCCTTCCGAGCGTGCTCAGCAGAGGGAGCTGCAGCCCCGCCGGCCGCTCCATCCCGGCTTTTCCCTGGGATTGGGCGGAATGCCGAGCGTTTTTACACACTCATCCCGTTCCGCGCTCGGCCGCGGGATGGGGAAGTTCAGCATCACTTGGAGCTGAACGTCCTTCAGCTCTCGAGGTGTCCGTGTGCAGTTCGGATTGAGGCTGCAGGACTTGTGATGTGCCAGGTATAACCCTTGTCATGGGAGACTGAGTGTAAATCCAGGGATATCTCCGGGATCCATCGGGATATCGGCACCTCGGAGACATCGGCGGGCGATGGGTGGACGTCTCCTCCACACCACAGAGACCCTGCTCTTGGCTCAGGTGTGGAGCAGAGCTGAGCTGGGTGGGAAATCCCAGCTGTAAAAATGGGCTGGATCTGAGCACTTCCCCGGAGCGGGATTTGGATGGGAATGAGGGACCGAGCCACCCTGGAAGGCTCCGCTGACGAGGCTGGATCGGAACAGAGACCTCGGCTGGGAGAAGATCTGTCCCTGAAGCCGCACTGAGCAGCTCAGGGGGGGCTTGGCTGGTGCATCCCTCTGCATCCCTCTGCATCCCACTGCATCCCACTGCATCCCACTGCATCCCTCTGCATCCCTCTGCATCCCACTGCATCCCACTGCATCCCTCTGCATCCCTCTGCATCCCACAGCATCCCACTGCATCCCACTGCATCCCACTGCATCCCTCTGCATCCCACTGCATCCCTCTGCATCCCTACATGGGATCCTGAGGGATTCGCCTCAGGAGATGTGGGACAGCAGCGCCGGCGCCTCCGCTTTCCACCTGCCCGAGTGGATGGTGAGTTCCTGACCCTCCCGCTCACCCAGCACCCAGCCAGCTGGGGCTGCTCCATTCCTGCAGGGAGCTTGAGGGCTCCATGTCGGGGCAGGGTGGGGTTCAGCTGGAATGAGGGTCGTTGAGAGTGGCCAGGTGACGGGGGGCTGGTCCATCATGGCGCTGGTCACCCCATCTCACAGATCTGTTGTATGAACATTTAATTTTTGTAATCATTTTGGGGCGGTGGGGGGGGCAAGAGGAGTGGGAGAAACTTCACTGTGTCCCGGGAGACTTGGAATTCCCTCAGCAGCCACTTCAGTTTTTATCATCAGTTCAGATTCTGCTGTCTCACCAAAACCTTGTAGCACTTTAAGCTGCCCCTCAGTTCTGACGGGTGAGGGGTCTGGAATCCACGGCAGCAGGCACTAAAATACACCTTTCTCTGCTTCTCTGGTGGAAAGAATTCCCAAAGCAGCTGGAGATACAATGACATTGCTCCAAACACCCGGCAGTGCTTTGGGGACAGCAGGTTTTGTGTCCCCCGGGGGTTGGTCGGGGTCCGGAAATGCTCCCGATGCTCCAGCAGGACTGAAATTCCAGATCAGTGTATTCGTTATCCCTTCCCAGATTCCCGCTCACATCTCCAGCTTCTGCTCTGGGAGTTGTCCCTCCTGGTAGTTCTTCTAAAAGTACTTGGATTATTATAATAAAAAGTGGGAATTCTGGTGCTGCCACAAAGGGATTTGGTGTTTATCGACAAGTAACATCCGTGCATTGGGTTCAAATGTCATTGTTCCCCTTTAATATGCAACTTTTTGTATCCCTTTCTTAAGATTTATGGATTTTATTGTTCTAGAATTCCAGTTTATTTTCCTGTCCCTCACTCATTTTTAATAGAGGATGATTCTTTCAGCCTTCCCCCAAATTATATCAAATTATATCATACATATGCGATATAACTTATCATATTTATATATGAAATCAATTTAGCATGTTAAGGGTTATCAGTGACAAACTTTTGCAATTCTCTTATTGTTTCAAATGTGGATTTTTAACTGTAAAACCGTGGAGTTCTCCTTAAAAACAAGCAGCAAACCTCTCCCTGCAGATCCATCCCCCTCTCTGATTTTCTCCATTATGCATTTAGTGCCTCTGGGATCAGAACCAAATGACAAAACCTTTATTTAAATAGACTTTTTTTTTTTTTGCTTATGGCCTCAGTAATTTCCTTTTCCAGCGCGGTTTTGTGATTTTATGGGTGGTTAAAGCTGCTGTGGCATCAGATCCATCTCCAGAGGGCCCGGGGTCATGTCCTCCAGCCATGTTTTTAATCAGGATTTTAACTTGCCTGATTTGCATTTTATGTGATTCCTCAGCTCAGTGTGGGAGTGAGAGGCCACATTTCAAGAAATAATTAGCCCCAGCCTTAAAATGCTCGTTGTCTTTAGGGTCATTATTTCAACGGGTCTCTCAGGTCTCGGTGTTCCTTGGCTTGCCTCGGTTCACCCCTTGGAATTAAACACTGGAAAATGCACAATTAGGGAGTGATGGTAATGCCTTTGAGTGGCTCCTTGGAAAAGAGGGTTAAAACAGGAGATTTCCCGTATTCTGGGACTCTGATGGCTGGGAGATGTGGGATCTGCAGCGCTGCATCCGAGCTGGGATGAAATGATGGAATCACGGGGTCATTTGGGTTGGAAAAGCCCTCTCAGGCCATCGAGTCCAGCCCTTCCCCAGCACTGCCCTGTGTCCCCAAGGGCCACATCCACAGGGCTTGGAAATCCCTCCAGGAATGGGGACTCCACCCCTGCCCTGTGCCAGGGCTGGACAGCCCTTTCCAGGGAGGAATATTCCCTGATATCCAAGCCGACCTTCCTCTGTACCCGCAGCAGTCGGGGAAGGACTCCTGTGGGCCATGAATTTCTCACCGCTCATCCCACTTGAGGATGGGCTCAAAGGAAGGGGAAATCCCGGGTTTTCAAAGCTTTTGGGAGTTCTGCAGCACAGGGGGCAGGGACATCTCTTGGCTTCGTGTCCTGTGAAGGTTTCAGCGGTTTCAGGTTGTGTCGCTGGGGGTGTTTTCATAATCTCTGATTGCCCAGTCTGATAATCCTTAGGGAATGAACAGCAGAGGCTTCTGCTGTGGCCTTTTCCTTTTTCCCCAGGAAACCCCGGGTGTTTCAGGGAAGCTGGTTCTCCTGGGTAGTGTGGTGGGAAGGAGCTGTGAGATCCCACAGGCTGAGGGTGGGATCTGTGGGTGCTGCAGGCGCTGCCCTGGCTGGGTTTGACTCAGCAGGTGTTTCCCGTCTCCAACTGCTGAGATCCCACATTTTCCAGCATAAAACACACCTGATCCATCACTGTAAGTGGGGGAATAGTTTTCTTCTTTGCCTTGTTGTGGGGTTTTGCCCCACAGAGCTGGGATGGACTGAGGGATCTGCTCCACTACTGGAGGAGGAGGTTTCTCTCTTCCTTGTCCTTCCTTTGTCCCCACTGGAATTTCCTGCTTCAGGTGTTTGTTATTTTCTTTCTTTAAGGATTTCTCCTCCCTGCTCCCACCAATTCCAGCAGCAGGGATGGCCCCATGCTCTTGCCATGCCTTGGATTTAAGTGCTGCTGTTTGTTCCCATGGAAGTGACTCTGGCAGGGAATGGTAAGTTGTTCCATCCCTGGAAGTGTCCAAGTGGGGCTTGGAGCAATCTGGGATAGTGGAAGGTGTCCCTGCCCATGGCAGGGGGTGGAACAGGATGATCTTTAAGGCTCCTTCCAAACCATTCCATCATTCCATGATCCAGCACTGGTGTGACACCTCCAGGAATCAGTGATTGGACTTCCCAGCACTCCTGGAAATCCCTTTGGCCCAGGTGGGAGACTCCTCATTCCTGTCCTTCCTGCCCCAAACCCTGCAGGTAAAACCCCCTTTAACCTGCCCATTCTCAAGCTGCTTTGTCAGAGGGAATGTGCCAAGGGATACAAGGTGTGTGTTAATCCTGGAGTCGGTCTCCATGTGACCTTTTGCCTGGAGAACTTGGAATCTGAAACACTTGGAGCTCGGGGGAAAATTTTGGCTCAGCGAGCGGCACTGTCAGGATTCCACATTTAAGGCATGTGAAACTAGGGAATAAATGGCTTGGGGCAGCCCTTTTTCCTCGAGGTGAGGAGATCTGGGAGGTGGATTAGGAAAGCAGAAGCTGTTGGAGCTGAGGGACGCAGCTGGTTCCCAGCATGGAGAGGGTTTGGCATCACTGAGCCCACGGGAGGGAGTCGGGCTGTGCCAACACCGCTCCAGTTTCACAGGGACAGGGGAGCAGGAGATGAAGTATCTGCTTGGCAGCAGTGCTGGAGCAAAGCAGCTTTTCCTCCATGAATAGGGATGAGAGGGCAGGAGGAGGAGGGTCGGGCTGGGAGCTGCGATCCCAGGGCTCCAGGGGGACGTCGGGATAATCCTGTGGGTCCCCCCGGTTCTGGACGCAGCTGGAAAATCACTTCTCCTCCAATCTTCACCACTCTTTATCTAAAAACAAGAGGAAATTGATTGTATTTCTCGGCATCATCAATAGATGAGATGTTTTTCCACAAGGAAAAGACTTCCCAGAAAGTTTGTGACCCAGTAGTGACAGTTCTTGGAGATCACCTTCTCCTCCTGCTGTTTCATCCATGAATAGATGGATTTTAACTTGCTCTTTATTTCCCAAGTTTATTTCTGGTGGATTTGGAAGCTTGTGCCCCTTAATCCCACAGAAAACTCTCTTTTTCTCCCTTGTTTCCTTAAAAAAAACAAATATCCGTGGCTAAGAATCAATTTAAGATGCTCCGACTACAAAAACAGTTTACTGGGACTGAACATGTTCTCCCTGGTTTTATTTGGTTCACCCAGACTGACACAGGAACTCCAGAAGATTCCTGAGCTGTGGAGTGGGGGTGAAGGAAGGAACTTTTTACTTTTAGAGAATAGAGGTTCTTAATTTTAGTGTCTCGATCTTAACTGTAAAAAAGGTGCTTTTTTTTTTTTCCAGGAAAAGCTTTTTGATTTCAGTGTTTTGACGTGACAACCTACTGGGAAAGTAGTTGGGTTTGGGTGGTACCATCAAGATGGGCTTTGGACCCCCTTTAAGGGCTTTTAACCAATTTACTGAAGTGTCTCCCTTGGGATTTCTCAGGAAAAGGTTCACTGATAATGGTCAAAATTAAAAATCTGCCTGAAAAACACAACTTTGGCCTTAGTGCCAGTTGAAGCAGATGGTGCTGATCCCAGATCCAGATCCCCTGAGCTTTCCACGTTGGAAATATTCCATATTTCCATTTTTTCAGTTAGTCTGGGGGGTTTTCCCCCCCACAAAGGAGATGTTGCTTTCATGGAGCCCAGGACTTCTCATTCTTTTAGTAGATCCCTCGAGATTTGCCATGGGGATGGAAAATGCCACCATGGCACGTCCTGGTCTGCAGGAACTCTTCGGAGGAGCCACTTGGAGTCAGTTTTCCCTGGCAAGTGTGTTCCATCCTCTGGACAACTGTGGCAATTGTGGAGGAGCAAGGTTAGATCAGATGAGTGGTAAATGAGCTGTAAATCAGGTGTATTGGGAAGGAATTCCCGACTGGGAGGGTGGGCAGGCCCTGGCACAGGTTGCCCAGAGAAGCTGTGGCTGCCCCTGGATCCCTGGAAGTGTCCAAGGCCAGGTTGGAGCAATCTGGGCTAGTGGAAGGTGTCCCTGCCCATGGCAGGGGTGGCACTGGGAGATTTTAAGATCCCTTCCCACCCAACCCATTCCAGGATTCAATTATTGCTGTAGGATCAAGAGGCAGCAGCTCCTTCCCTTCACAGTCAGCTTGAAAGCAGAAGCTGCACTAAAGTTTGACATTTGAGCAATAAAATCAGACTTTGTTGTTTCCCTGTGCAGGTGCTCTGGGCACTGATCCTGAGGGATTGGGCAGACATTCCATCCAGGACGGTTCCAGGCCTGGAAAGGTGTTGCAGCTCCTCATTATTAGTATTATTCTCCTGTTTTGCTAATTCACCTCTGGCTTTGTGCTCAGCAGCAGCACTTACTCAGAGTCCCATTAGTGACGACTCTGTGGAGAAGTTCTCAGCAGTGTGGGTTGGAAAAGGAGGCAGGAAGGAAGAAAGGGAGAGAGCAGGGGAAAAAAATACAATAGAAATTTCCCTCTGTCCTTTTCAAGCTGACTGGGAACGGGTTGAAAGTGGTCTCAAGGCATGGCAGAGCATCTATTAATTCTGGAAGCAACACTCCACACATGGCTAATGATCCACTGCATGGATTCATCTCCTCTGGCTCCAACAGCTTCGTTCTGAGCACTGGAATGATGGATTTGTCTTGAGCCTGAGGCTTCCATTTGAAAGGCAAAACTTGTGGTGGAGGAATGTTTAACCCTGTACAATTCCTGCCCTCCCCAGGCAGGTGAGGGGGCTCAGGAGGCAGGAAATCCATGGAAACACAAGGAATTCCATGGAAACACAAGGAAACCCCTGGAAACCTTTGCTTGGGAGCAAGTAAAAATGCTAAATTTTGGTTGGTAGGAGTCCTAGAAAGGTGAAAGATGAAGATGAGGAGAATTTGAACGGGTTGTCTCAGTGCCTGTGTTCGAGTTTCCACTTGGCCTGTTCAGAACTGATGGGGAGAATTGGTTAATGGGGCAGCATTTAAATAAAAGTCATATAATATGTGGTACAAAATAACTTTGGTAATGCTGGTATAGCAGCCCAAGCTTTAAATGAAATACCACATTAAGCTGGTGCTGTCTGTTTTGATTTTTTTTTTTTTGGGGGGAGGTGTTTCCTTATTGTTTTGTCTCTTGCTGTAGAGACCCCAAGAATTGGCATTAAAACCACATAATTCTTAAACCTGAAACCCACAATTGTTTGCTTTTGTTTTTGTTTTTTGTTTTTTAAATCAAGGCATGTAATTTATTTTTTTCACAAACCAGAAGTAATTACTCAATACTGGGAGCTGGACTTAATTTAACCTCAGTGGAACCAAATGCTTTGAAATTCTCCTGTGAGTATTTTGATGTGACACGTGAGGTCTCTGAGTCGCAGCAGCTTCTTTTGATACACAAAAAGTGGTTTAGGAGGAATATTTTGGACTATCTGAAGTGCTGAGTTTCAGTCTGGGTCACTCACTGTGTTAATATTTGCATGAAGACTCTTTCTGAACCTTCCAGCTCCACAGAAATGCAGAGAAGACATTCTGGGAATAAAAATTTTGGCAAGCTCCAAAAAAAAAAAAAAAAAAAAAAGGGGTGTAGATGGAAATAAAGGACATGAAATCCTTGGAGCATTAAAAAAAAATCATTATTTTTCAAGGGAATGATTTTTTTCTAAAATGGAAAAGCAAATCTAATGCCCAATTTCACTCTCCTTTTAGCTGTGCATCAACCCCCTTTGCAGCTGTTTATTTCTCAAGGATAAAAATGAATGATGTGTTTGAATCCCAGATGGGGACATAAAGCATACTATTAATTAGAAAAGTCAGTATTAATTGAATAATACAAATGATTAATAATTGTCCAGCTTGGAAAATCACAATTCCTATTCCAGCTCATTGATTTTGGGTTTTGTGGTGGGTTGGTTTTTTGTTGGTTTTTGTTTTTAAATACCCACCTCGAATCATTAAAATTAAAATTAACGTTGTCATTATTAACTTGGAGCCATTAGAGCTGCTGGTAATGCTTGGCTTTTATATTCCCTGAAAATACTTCAGGCATAGTTGCTGTCTAGACATTAGCATTTTCTTTTCAATCCCAAATTGTTCCCAGTGGTTGGAACATCACAAGAAATAACCATGGAATGAAACAGAAATGTATCTATAGGATCTTGTCAGAGGGAATTCACTGAGAGTGGAAAACAAGGGGTGGATTTGCCTCTATATCAAATTTTTGGTGTCTTCTTTGTGATCAGAGACGTCCAACATTGGATTCAAGGCTCTTTCTAGAGGGGAAAAGACCAAAAAATATATCTGGGCAGAAATCAGTATGCTGGGACGAGCTGCTGAGGGCTGGTTGGGATTATTTTAGGTGGTTTTGTGTCCTTTCTGAGGTCTCTGGTTCCTGGGAACTCTTTCCTGATTGGGATTATTTGAGTTGGTTTTCTGTCCTCTCTGAGGTCTCTGGTTCTCGGGGATTCCTTCAGTTCTGTGTCCAGGTAGCACATGAGCACCCTGAGTTCTTGGAGCTGGTCAGAAAGCTGGAAAACATCCCAGGAAAACCAATCCAAACAGCATTTTGAGCTGCCCAAAGATTTAGGAAGCAGCTTCTCAGTGGAGCTGGATAGACCTTCATTCATCTCTTAAATCACAGGATTGATTTCCTGGAGATGAACATCCCCTTCCTCTTTATGGTGGGATAACTGGGGAGTTCTGTGGTTTATAAATACTGTGTGTCCATCCCTGGAGGTGTTGGTGCTTTCCCTGGGATCAGGGGAGGTTTGGTGATCCCAGTTTATCCCATGGCCATCACACCCCTGCAAAGGCTCTGCATCCCCTTTGCTCTCCCCAGGGCTGTGCAGGGAGGGCAGAGCCAACTGGTGGCTTTCTAATAACACTTGGGCAATGTTTTTTCCTCCTTTTTATTCTTTTTTTTCCCCATGTTTTTCCTCCTTTTAATTCTTTTTGCCATGTTTACTGACATTCCATCCACGTGCAGGTCATTTAGATTTGTAGCAAACCTTTTAGCAATGCAAAAATCCCTGGGAGGAAATATGGGAGGAACAAGGCAATGTCTCCTAAGTTTGGTTATCTGGTTCTCAGACCCATCCATCCCTCTTTTCCTCCTCCCTCTCCCCCTAAATGTGAGGCAGTTCCATCCCCATTGTTCCTAAAGCAGGGAGGAGTTGGGTTGTGTAGGTGTTGCCTCCTGAAGATGTTTCAAAACTTGCAATTTTCAACCTGTATTTGGAGGTTAGCCTAAGCTATGGAAACATCCAAGGGAACATGGGAAGGACCAGCAGGATCCAGCTGGCTCTTGAAATGAGAGTTAAGTCTCAAAACATTATGGAAAGGCACAAATAAATTTCCCTGATTTGTTTAAATTGTGAATAGGTCAGAATTTAAGTGTCTCTTTAACCAGAAAAACAAACAAGCAAACAAGCAGGGCCCAATTTCAGGTGGATTTAACATGCCTGTGGACAAGTGAATTTTTAATAGCTAATCTTACCCTGACAGCTCATGGGAAATATCAATCTATTAGGCAGGATTCAAGTGTTGAATTTTTAATGCACTTTTAGTGATTAAAGTGTTCTTTTTCTCCACTGCTTGAAAGAGATCACAGTGGCTTTAAAGAACAGTTTAAAGTCGGAACAACAATGGAGAATTAATAATTGTGGTTGTCCATATTTCTCTCTGCAAGGGAAGGGCCGTTCCTATTTGCATACAAGCCTTGTATTTAGAGCGTTGGGGACAAAAGAAAATCACTCCTTTTGAGAGCAGCAAATGAGCCAGATCTGCTTGAAAAGGATCCTGTGACTTTGTTGAGTGGCTGGACATGGTTGGGGCCCTCCGGGGAAGGGAGGTGAGGCTGGAAGAATGAGAATGAGCAGAACACTAATGAGGATTATTCCTACAAATGGACGTGTGGGGATGGAATCTCAGCGGTCCTTAAGGTGAAAGTCCTACTAAGGGAGGGGGGGGGAAAAAGCCAGTTGGCCCAAAATCCCTTTGCAATCTCGTGTCCAACACCAACTCAAGCACTTTGCTGATAGAAGGAAGGCAGAAACACTCTTAATCCAGACTGTTCTTGGGCCAGACTTGACCTGTGCAAGCACAGAGCATTTGCTGTTCCCTGAGCACCGTTCCTGCCCCAGAGCACTTTGGTCCCTGCATTGTGCTCATCTGTCTGCAGCCCCGCTTTGAAAGCATCGAAATTCCCCTTTTAGAAGTGCTTTAAGAGACCCTGCTTGGAGCCGCCCCATCCCCCCTCAATTTGTGTTTTAAAGAAGCTCCAAATCGCCCCATCCGCCCTTAATTTGTGTTTTAAAGGAGCTCCAGAGTGAGGCAGAGCTGGAACTTTCCTTCTCTCACTTTATTCTTGTCTTGGGCTCGCTAATGGATGTGTTATTGTGGTGCTGACTGGCCCGGGGCAGTGATGAATTACTGAGTTTAATTGGGGGGTTTCTGGTGCTGTGCTGAGGGTAATAAATAAATAAAGAGCAGCCTGAGAGGGTTGGAATCATCCAGAGGAGCTCCAAGCAGGCTCTGGACCTCTCGTGTCCCTGGGGTTACAGCTGAGGGAGTGTTGGGAACCACTTGGCCTCTCCAGCTACTCTGATCACATGGGAAAAGAGCAGAAAATCAAGTGGGACAGGGACACTTTCATTCAGGAAGCCTTTGCATCTGGGAAGCTTGCAGGGATTATCTGTCCCTCGGCTCTTGACCTCTCGGTCAGAAGAGGATTCTCAAGCACAAACTTCTTCCTCAGCTGCTTCAGTTCAATATTTAGGATAAAACTTGGTGCCTGCATGAATTGTTTAAACTGGCAGAAGTTAAAATATGGCCCATTTCCCAGGCAAAATGTTCAGTGAATCCTTTATTTGTCTCTGCTGTCGAGTGACACTTTCACTTTACCATCTTGAATAACCTGATCTGACCCGATCCAGCTGGAGTAACCAAGGTGAAGGGAATGTTCATGTCTAGCACATCAATAGTAGGATTTAACAGGTGAATTCAGGTCTATCCTTCCTTAAGGATCTGCTTCTTAAACCCTTTGAGACTGGTAAGGGGATTCTCTGTTTGCTTTGTGGGATCCCAGTGCTGTGGTTTGAGAGGAACAGGAGGAAATCCTGTTCTAAATGTGTCCTAAATGAAAGTTTGGGATAAACAACTGTCTCAAAGACAGTGCTGTAGGATGCCAGAGAAAACCTCCTGAATTCCTGCATTGCCACAGCCAATGTGGGACAGCTTGAACCTCCCAACAACTGGGGGCTTTAATATTAAAGTCAAACATTAACAAGTATTTCAAGGCTTGTGGCAGCAGTGGTTTAATTGGAACTTGTTATCCTGAAGATTTTCATGTGGAATCTGGTGCACAGGTCCATTCCAGTGTGGTTTGTGTTTTCCTGAAGCTGAGTCATGCTGATGCAAAAGGAAATCGGTGCAGTGTCTATTTTCCTCTCTGGCCCGTGCAGAGCTGCAGTAAATCCTTGCAGAATGCAGACTGTGCTCTCCACACGTGCAATCCACTGGAATGAAAACCCCAGGGCATCCATCCATCACCGAGATTGGTGTCTCCCTGTGCCAAGGCCCCCTGTTCCACTGGCATTTCCAGGGAGCAGAGCTGCCTGCAGCAAGAGGAGCTGCTCAGAGTGGCAGGTTGGTGCAGCACAAGGGCAGGAGAGGCTGGGGATGGAGCTGGAGATCTCCCATGGTGGCAGCAGAAAGGCAGAGTTTTGCTTGCTCCATCCTGCATTCAAAAAACAAGGGAATTGGCAGCTCTTTCCCTGAGCCAAAATCCAGGGAATGCTGTTGGTGGGATGCTCTTTGCCAGCCCTGGCTTTGCTGTGAAAGGTACAGCCCAAATTGCAGCTCTGCAAGAGTCTGGAGTGCTCCAGGGCCACGGGCTGGGGCTGCCTTGGGGATTTATTAGTATTTCTTGTCATTTATTATCCATTTTCCTGTTCTGTTGTCCATCCCTATGGTATTTTCCACTCCTGGCCCCCAGCAGTTGGAAGCTCAGGGTGCTTTTCAGAACGAGAACCAAACCTGTGTGTGAGGAGATGCCCTTCTCACCAGCCAGCCCAGAGAAACTCCCCTCACTTTGCTCTTTTTCCTGGGAATTTTGGCTCTCAAAGCAACTGAAAGATTGGTGCACATGGATGAGGAGATGTAAAAATGTGTGATGATGCAGTGAGTGGATCCCTGTCCATGGCAGAGAACTGGATGAGCTTTAAGGTCCCTTCCAACACAACCCATTCCATGGTTCTGTGATTCCCAGTCCTACACTGGGGAAGGTTGGACTGAAGATGATTTCTGTTCATTTTTAACGTAGCTCAGCTTCCAGATGTGTTTTTTCCAGAACAAAACAACAGGATGGGTTGCCCAGAGAAGCAGTGGCTGCCCCTGGAAATGTCCAAAGCCAGGTTGGACAGAGCTTGGAGCAACCTGGGCTAGTGGAAGGTGTTCCACCAGTTGGAATTGGATGGTCCTTAATGTCCCTTCCAACCCCAAGCATTCCATGATTCTTTGATAGCTGAAAACTGATTTTTGAAAGTAACTTTGGCAACTGGGGAGTCTCTAAAACTGAAACTTCAGCTCCCTAATTCCATGAATATCCCTGGAAAATGTTACAACTTCCTGGGACTGGGGGATGTTCATTCCTTTTCTTCAATACAGTGGGATTTTCTTTCACAAAATGGACCAAATCAGTCTTTTCTCTTTGACAAAACTCTATTTTTCCACTTTTTCCCCCCTCTATTGTTCTGCCTACTCTGTCTCATATTTCCCCAGCTGGCAGTTTTTTTGAACTTTTATTTATATCCTCTTTTCTCCAACCCCTCACCATCTTATTCCACATGTTTATTATCTTTTCCATCCCCAAGCTGTGCATAATTTGGGGGGGAATTCGTGCAGCTGCCTTGGAATCAGCTGTTTGGCAGCAGGACAGGGCTGGCTCACTGGACAAGTCCCTGGGTTAACTCACAATTGCTTTTGGAAAGCACAGAAAAACATCCTTTACCAGTGGTGCCAAACTCAAACTTGTTATAATGAGGAGCTATTACTGGATTGACTGAAAAATAGTGAGTTACAAGAGAAAAAAATCCCAGTATCCTGAGTATTTCTTTGCTTTGTTAGGGCTGCACAGCACTGTTTTTAACACCTGATAAGGTTAATTTTACATATATAATGAAACTCGGGATTCTTACTGAAAGAAAGGGTTAAAATTAAGAAAAGAGTCAGTTTAGTCCTGGGAGGTTTTTCAGTGAATTTTGGTTTCTGAGGCTGCCTTAGGAAGCAGAGCTCCTGAACTGGGAATGGGGGCTTAGATGGAACAAATCCCAGTCCTATCCTGGCCTGTATTCCTGCTCTTTCCTGCCTCCCTCAGGTCTGACTTCTTTAATTCTGTGCTTCCCATACTGTGCCTAAACCACTCAGGTGAGATCAGATCCCAGGTCTCCTTAATTCCTGACCAAATTGTGTTGTTCCTGCTGGTGTTCCCAGGGGAATTGGGAGCATGTTGACTCTTGGGGCAGAGATGATCCATAACAAGCAAGGCAGGACTTTAAATTCTACTTACTGGCATTTCCCTTTAGGTAGCCAAGGGTTATAATTGTCCAGCAAAACAGAGAAAGCCATAAATTCCATGTTGTTTTTCCAGGGGAAACTGTTGAGGAATAACTGTGTTTGATTTTTGCCTCCTCACCCAATGGTTCAAACAGGCAGCAATCACAGCCAAGCCCTTCCTGGCTGTAAATAACACTCAAAAGGTTCTGCTGGAAGAGCAGCACGAAGGGTTATCATCAGCAGGGTTTAATAGCTGTGAGATCAGGGAATTATAACATTTATATGGGAATCTACAGCAAAACAAAGAGACTTTCATGTTGGAAAGTGCTGTATCAGAGTCACTGCATTCCTTAAGGCTCTTGGGATGTTCCTGCTGTATTGACAGCTTGTTTTTCTGAAGGCACTAACAGGCTCCAGGCACCCATTGTATAAAATCCTGTTAATTTTGGAGCTTGTAACCTTCTTAACTTGTTTATATTGCCATAGGACATGACATTTTCCGGGCATTTTTTCATGGCAACAGTAGGATTTAACAGGATGGAAGAAAGGTTTATTTTAGGAGCAGTTTCTGGGGGGAATGGAATCAGGGCCGATTGAAAGCTCCAGGTCCCACAGAGATTTGTCCAGTCCAAGTCTGAGAATGTACAAGGATGAAGATTCCCCAGATTTTCGGGGTCATGCTTTGGTCTTTAACAAATCACTTGGTTAAGTTTTTATTTACTTATTTATTAATATGTGCAATCAGAACTTCCCAAACGCCCGTTGCCTCTGTGTCCTACGGTATATCCTGGGATGAGTCTGGCTCTGTGTTCTCCAGACCTTGGCTGGGAATGGAGAGAGGATTGAACCCCTCAGCCCTGTCAGCTTCCTGAGGCCTTTCCCCTTTCCTTGTTGTTAAGGTTGGAAAAGCCCTCCAAGACCATCAAGTCCAGCCTTTGGTCACCTGTTTAATGGTGTCACAGCACCAAAACTTCCTGACCCCAGTGCTCCATCTCTGCTAAAGCAGCTTTTCCTCAACTCCATGGCATGAAACTGTGTCAGGGGAGGTTGGATTTGGATTTCAGGGATTTGGATCTCTTCCCCCAGAGGGTGGTTGGCACTGCCCAGGCTCCCCAGGGCAGTGGGCACAGCCCCAAGGCTGCCAGAGCTCCAGGAGGGTTTGGATGATCCTCTCAGGGCCAGGGTGGGACTGTTGGGGTGTCTGTTCAGGGCCAGCAGTTGAGCTCAATCCTTGTGGGTCCCTTCCAGCTCAGGATATTCCATGATTCTGTGATTCAGACAGTGGGAACAGCCACAGCTTCACTGCTCTGCCCTCCAGGCTTTACCCTTCTGCTGTCTTACCCCATAGTGTTGAAGCAAGGAAAGGATGGGAAAGAGGACTGGTTTCCCACTCCCTGTTTCTGTTTCCATTAGTCCCCACTGGAGAGAAAACACACTCATTAACAATCACCTTGAAGAGCAACACAACCTCCTCTTGGTTGGGGTTTTTCCCCCCTCAGTTTTATCCTCTCAGCTCGGAGCAGTTGCACAGGACCTCAGTCCCAGCACATGGAGTCACTGAAGCAGGTCAGGTGGATCAGAGGAAAAGCTGAGAACTCTGCTCTTTGCTGCAAGACAACAGCGTGCCCAGGAAGCTCCAGATAACCTATTCACCTGCCCCCACAGAGCCATAATCCATGGGCTTGTCCATATGGAAGCTGGAATTCACACAGAGTGAATGTAAATAAAGCTTTTCAATGCCTTTGATATCAAAGCTATTTGTGCCTCTCTCTCAGCAAGTGTTTCCATTCTCTCCCAGACTGAGTTAGCATAAAGGAGCAACCCACTGTTTAGAATGCATTTAGACTTAAAAAACCCAAAGCAAACACACAAAAAAAAACAAACCTCCCAAACCCCCAAACTTTAATCTCTGGTTCCCTGACTTCAGAAGATCATCATCAGATTTCATCCTACAGTTATTATTTATTGGGGAGAGGACTCAGAAAAGAGTGGGAGGATTTAGGCAGCTAAAGCCCACGGTCCCCCACTAAAATAATCCCAATTTAGTCTTTCAAAATTGCATAAGTGGGTATTTCAGAGGCTGATTTGAGACATTTCCACATGCACACATGTGCATCCACACGTGTTATAAAACTGGATAAGGTTAGTCCTGCCCCTGAAATGAATTGCTAATAGTCTGAGCTTTGCACACTGTATTAGGAGAGGAGAAATTCATCGTGTTCTTTCATGTAAAAAAATGTTTGTTTGAACAAATTGGCCTTATTTTTAACTGAAAAGAACCATCTCCTTTGAATGCAACGAGCTGCTCAGCTGAGTTATTGTGAGACAGGGCTCTAAAACCTGAAATAATTCCTGCAGCACGTTGAGAACCCTTTGCAGTTTATTCCCTGCCACAAAGCTTCCATGTGTGTTAAATACATAGATACAAATACAGTCATTAAAGATTTGTTTTGTTGAAAAAAAAACCCCAAAAAACATCAATCCACCTTCTGTCAAAGCACAGGGAATTTGAGATAAAAGCACAGCAAGGAGAATCCCCAAGTGTGGCAGTGGAACACGCTGATGTGCAAGGAAAAGAAGTGGTTGGGAAAGTCTGTTCATTCCAGGAGTTTGCTCAGGAAGGAATTCTGCAATAATTCCAGTGACTGAAGGAGCTACAAGAAAGATGGAGAGAGGGCAGAGACTTTTTACAAGGAAGGACAGGACACAGGGAATGGTTTCCCACTGCCAGAGGGCAGGGTTAGGTGGGATATTGGGGAGGAATTCCTCCCTGTGACGGTGGGGAGGGGCTGGGATGGAATTCCCAGAGAAGCTGTGGCTGCCCCTGGATCCCTGGAAGTGCCCAAGGCCAGGT
>JAWWLV010000065.1:1295931-1310195 GCA_035041135.1 Platyrinchus mystaceus | reverse complement strand
ATCCCTGGAAGTGTCCAAGGCCAGGTTGGAGCAGCCTGGGCTGGTGGAAGGTGTCCCTGCCCATGGCAGGGGGTGGAGATGATCTTTAATGTCCCTCCCAACCCAAAGCATTCCATGATTTCCCAGACAAGGACAATTTAGCCCAGCTCTGCAGAGCAGCACTGAGGTGTCAGCAGGTCCAGCTCAGAGCCCCCCTGAGTCCCAAGCACTGTCCCACCTCCCTGGGCTGCACGTGGTGAATCTCCAACACCCCCTGAGCCTCAACTCACATGGCACCTCTGGCAGCAGCTTTAAACCCCAGTGACTGCTCAGGATTTTCTCTGCACTTGCACCTCTGGCAGTTTGAAGTTGCTGGAGAAACATCAAAGATAAACACAAAAACCTAAAGCTTGATTAAGTGCATGAAAAGCTGCTGTTCAATTAGGCCTCTGGCTTTCTTTGGAAATGCTTTTTTTATTTTTTTCCAACTTGCCTTTTCTTTCATTTCTTCCTTTTTTTCACTTCAGCAGGAAGCTCTTTTGCACAGTGAGTGTGACCTGGGGATGATCACAAGAAATGCAACGAGCTCCTTCACTCCTTTAGACCTCTGTCTTTTGAGGACAAATATCACCCCAGACAACTTTGTCAAGGAAAATTAGTTAAAATCCTTAAGCCAGGATGGTCTCAAAAAGTGTAACAGGGTCTCAGGAGGTTGGATCTCTTATATACTTTGGATATGATGAATGTTATCTTTGTAATATATATTTACAAGGGTGGGAAATGGAAAAGCCCTTAGTGAACCAAAGAGTTTCCTATGGATTTAGATGAGGCAAACAGCAATTAAATAGGTGGAAAATCACCTGAACCAACTTAATAGTGGGATATAATTCAGAAACAACTGTGAGGAACAGGAGCCAACAGGAAAGAATCAGGAGAATTCCAAGGGAGTCCACGTGCAAAGGATCCAATTCACCTCTGGAGCAGCTCAGAGGAATCTCTGCACTCTCAGAGCAGCAGATGCACTGCCAGGGTTATGTAAAATGTGTTTATCTAATCTTTGCACTCCATCAACATATATAATTAAGCATATTATTATTTACAGTAGAGGAGTTCTGGGGTGTCCTGGGATCAGGGCCCTGGTGTGTGTGGCGATGCACAGACCCTGCTCTGAGCAGGCAGATAAGGAGGGAATGGTCTGAAGTGGGGAAGGGATGGATCCCCCAGGAAACAAGCAGCAAAGCCACGTTTAGCATCTGAATTCGATGCCCTGTCCCCTTGTGTGGGTGGCATCAGCAAGGAGGTGCCTGTGCCTGTGCTGGAACAGGGCTGGGAGGAGCAGAGTTAACTCCTGGCTGTCACAGAGAGAGAGGACAGGCTTGAGCAGTTCCCTCAGGACACCTGTAAATGTTCTGCCTCCCTGCCAGGGACCCCTTCGTGTCCTTTGACTCCTGTCCCCATCCCTGGGGGTGTCCAAGGAAGGACTGGATGTGCTCAGGGCTGGGTGACAGGCTGGGGATGGGTCACAGGTCAGACTGGATGATCCTGGAGGTCTTTTCCAACCAAGCCCCCCAAAAGCTTCCGTGGGATCCATGGGGTTCAGAGCAGTTGGAGGAGCTGGCTGCCCCTGGGGTGCCTAAAGGAGGCAGTGAGGGGGTGCTGAGCCAAATTCAGGCTGGAATGAGGCCTTAATGATCTCAAAGGCCCTCTCCAACTGCAACAATTCCATGATTCTGTGATTCCATGGTTGACACCCCCCATGGGTTACAGGAGCACCCGGTCCCTTGGCTGCTGCAACCTGGGAAGGGAGAAATTCCTGCTGCTGGATCCTTGCAGAGCAGTGTGGGGTGTTATTTCCAGAGCTGAGTGGGAGGTTTCAGGATGGCAGAGCCACAAGCAATGGCTTTTATCTCTGCTAACAGGGATCTAAGGGACAGGAGAGTGGGCCTGGAAGTGGATTGTGCTGCAACTCGTGATTAGGGAGATTGTTTGCAACACATCCAGGGACTTCACACCTCTGTGGCACTGGGCAAAATACAGCTGGGATTAGCCCATGGATCTCTATTGGAGCAGTGAAGGATAAAGGCAAAGGAGGGGATTCAGCTCTTCCAAGGTCCAAGCACAGAGAAACAGATGGAGGCCTTGCAGTAAGAGATGTATGGAAGCAGTAACTTATAGCTCAGTTTGTGCTCTGGAGTTTGGATCTTGCACAGAACAGCAGGGTTTGCTGGGGAAATGGTGCAAACACCTTATAACCTTCATTACTTTACCTCATTGCCTAAAGAAATTGTGGCAGCCCCATCCCTTGAGGTGTCCAAGGCCAGGTTGGAGCAACCTGGGATAGTGGGAGCTGTCCCTGCCCATGGCAGGGGGTGGCACTGGTTGGGCTTTAAGGTCCTTTCCAACCCAAACTATTCCATGATTCTGTGATGAGTCTGTGATTCATTAAAACCCTCTTTCAGGAGCCAGTTACATTCCTTTGACATTCCATGAGGGGGTGTGTGGGAGTAGGACCAGGCTCTTATTGGAACCTTCCTCATCTGGTGTGCAGGTCTCTGGAGCACCTTGCAAAAGCAGAGCCACTGGGCCCTCTGGAGATGGTCTGTCCCAGCCCTCCAGCTCAGGGCAGGCTCACCTCAGGCTGGGTTTTGAGTATTTCCAAGGACAGAGACTCCAAAGCCCCTCTGGGCAGCCCCAGTGCTCGAGAACCATCACCGTGAAAAAGCTTTTCCTGATGTGCAAGTGAAACCTTCCCCGTTCCAGTCTGTCCCTCTGGCCACCCTGGAAAGTGCTGGGGCAGAGCCAGAGGGTCCCTCAGCACCAGGAGGGACATGTGGGATCACTCAAGCTTTGGGCTGCTCGTTAATCACGTCCCCATAAAACTTCCCAGACAGCTCAGTCTTGGAAGGTCACCTGGAGTAAATCACTGCTGGGGCTCAGCAGAGCTCAGTAATTATGGCTCAAGGTCACACAGATGAATTCCACTGTGTGTCTGAGGGGTTCTGGAGGTGCTGTGGGGCTCTTGAAAACACAACCCTGTGCACAAACTGGTTCTTGTTTGTTTGTGCATGCTGTATAATTAATAAATCAATAATTAATAAAACAGCAGGAAGGCTGGAGGTTCATAAACTCCAGACTCAGCCACGACTGCGGGGGACTTTTTATCCCAAAACCTAGAGAAAGCTGGGATAATTTCTTATATCCCAATGGTAAAGCAAGTTCATCTTTCACACCTCTTTAGCATGGCTTTAATTACCCCTGTAGTCCAGAGGACTCCTGGTTTTACACACTCATATTTCTCCACTGCTGGGAGAGGGGAAGGAAGATTAACAGAATTAAACCTGTAGTAAAGTTGTGGGAAATACAGTTTATTGAGCCACTGGCAGTGTTGGGCTGTTTGCTTGTTGCTGAACTAGTTTTAATTTAAGATAAATTAGTAATCAGTGTAATTAGAGGGGCACACCAAGGGCTGTGTCTTGTGCTGAGGGGCTGCAGGTGCCCATTTGAGGACAATCCATGTGTTAAACAGCTTCTGGTCTACACTTCATGTGCTTGTGGTTTTAGTGCAGGTGAGTGGGATTAAATCTCATCCCTGAATTACAGGTGCAAACCGAGGCAGGAGAGAGCTCAGAATCCTTGTTTGCCTCTCAGACCTCTGTGATTTTTAAGCTGTTCTGTCAGTCCCTTCAAAAGCCTCTTTAAATAAAGTGTTATACTGAACCATTTGAATGGATTGAGCTGAAAGTTTTACTCCAGAAGTCTCAGGCTAAGTTTAAGCCACATTTTCCAAATTCTTGGCAAACAGAAGCCTCCTGTGTTATTGGTTTTTTTGCAGCAGAAATGCACAGAAATTTCAATCTGGACCAGACTTGTTGGGTCACTTCAGGCCTGGTGGTTTCCCCAAACCTATCCCGAGGTTAATGTGGGTTTAGTGCTTTGATTATGAAACAGAAGTTAAAAAATAAATTGTCTGACTATTGTTCTCACATAGAACATGATGCTTATTATGGGCAAAATATTATTTCTGATCTCTATATGTAATATATATATATATATTATATATATGTAATATATAGGTTTTAGGTGACCAGGACAAAGCTGTAGCCTGCATTGCCTTCAGGCATTGTGAGCAGTGACACTCCACGTGGGTCACTGGAGAGAAATCTGGGCCAGATAAACAAGGAAAATGAACAAAAAATGCATCTCAGGTAGTTTTCAGATGTTCCTGCAACTTGATAGAAGGCTGCAAGAGTATCATTCCAGTCCACTTGCTGTCAGGGGGAATTCAATTAACTTCAAAAAGCAAAATATATGGAGAGCTTCAAAGTGATATCTCCAAAGTCACCTTGAAGTGAGGGAAGTCTTGACTTGTTCCTGACTTTGTCAAACAGGAGAGAAGGTAAAAATTGCATGTCACTGGGCATCCAAATCCCTCTTCCCCTTCAGAGGAACAGGGATTATATTGAGGGTTTTTTTATTTTTTTTTATTTCCCACTCTTCAGATTAAAGCTTGTGAAAGTGCTGCTTGTTGCCTGACACTTGAATTCCTCACGAGGTTCCAGCAGCCCCCAAGTATCACCAGCTGTGAACCTGGTGGTGATAAATTGGGTGAAACCCAAAGGAAATCAAAGCATGGATTTGCCTTTTCACCTCCCATCCACGAGCAGAAGGGAAGGAAATGGGTGGTTCTGAGGGGAAGTTCGGCAAAGTTTATTTGGGGCCTCCTTGTTTGGGCCTGAACAGGGGGAAGGTGAGAAGAATCTGCCACCACCACTGGCAGGAGCTCCTGGAGGACACTCACACAGCACATTTTGTCCAGGTTTATCACCTGCTGGTTCCAATAAAGATCTGTGGGGTCAGAAACTGTGGGACATTTCACTTATAAAGGATATAAGATAATCTTTTCCAAACCTGCTCCCTGGCCTGAAGGGAATGGTCATTTTTCCTCCTGGGTTTTGATATCTGTTGCCAGCACCAAGTGCTTTGAAGTGCTTGATCCACCTGCATCTCTTCTCTGAAGGGACTCCTACAGTGAAACCTGTCCCAGCTCTTCAGGACATAAATATATTTTATTTTATAACTGGCTACTAAAGGAAATCCATTTTCTGATGCCATTGATATAAAGAAAGGTATTTTTGCCTGTTCAGGTGGAAGGTCTTGGCATCATTGAGTAGCAAATAAGAAAGACTGGTGGAGTGGGGGCACTTATGGAACATAACCTGTGTCTGCAGCTCTGGGAGCGAGAGCTGGAGCAGAAGCAGCTCAGAAGAGTGAATTCCTGCTCTGCTTTGGAGATGAGTTCACCAACTCAGCTGAGGTACTTAGGACTGAATTAAAAGAAGAAGAAAAAAAAGCAAGAATCCATAAATTAAGGGCTTGAGAACTTATATGAGTTTCATGTAAAAGATACCTGAATCCCGTCTGCTAATGGCAGAGGCACAGGATCAATTAATAGAAAATAAGAGCTTAGTTTATAATTTCTTCAATTCTTCCATTTCTTCACATCCAGAATTGTTCATATTACAGACTTTATTTTTAAACCTGTGCTTTTCAAAGGAGCCTGACAGTTGTCAGTCTCAGGCAGATTAAAATTACCCTGACACCTCATGATTTCCAGCATTCACATCCTTCATTATCTCGGAGAACTCGGGGCTCACGAACGTGAATTTTAAAGATGACGAAAGTAGAGGTGCAGAGGGGAAGAAACTTCCCAGCTCAGGGTTTTTCAAGGGTTATAATCACACAGTTCTCACCACTCTCCAAGGGCATAATGTGGAAATACCTGTGAACATAAGGGATCTCAATCAAAGTTTTGGGCACCCACCAAACCCAACTTTGGTCTCTCCCAGCTCAGGTGGGTGAGGGAGTGACTGAGCTGCTCATCTCATTTAAATGCCATTTTAACACCCTTTAAATGCATTTGCAATTGCCAGCATAAATTTCTGCCTTGGAAATGGCAAACGAAAGCTGTGCATGTATGGATGAGGAGAAAACTTATGTTAACATTAGAAATTTGGGAAAGCTATTAATAGATCCAGTCAGTGATGCTAAAAGAGTGTGTTGTGAATTCAAGCTGCTGCTTTCAAGTGGAAAAAGTGAGTGTGGAAAAGAAATCCTAGATTTCCACTGGGGCACTGTTCAGATTAGCCCTAATCTTTCCAAATGAGAAGGGGGTGGGGAAGGAAAGGCTTTTTGTGTTTTAAACTGAACATCAGAGACCGGCTGCTCCTCCAGCACGACTGCAAACACCCACCCCAGTAACAAAGGGAAGCCCCATCCCAGCAACAAGCTGTGTTGCAAAGGGAAAAACCCTCTGGAATCTGAGGTTGGAATGCTGACCCAAGGGAATGAGGGCTCTGGGGATGGACTGGGAGCACGTGGGTGCTGCAGAACACGGAGCAGTGTGTGACGGGAGCGTTGCGCTGCTGTGCAGAACAGCCCCGCTCGTTGATTAACTGTGCTGCATAATTTATGCTTCTACTTATTTAATCACTCTGGAGCTCTGCTATTTGCTGGCAGTTGCTAGATTGCTTTATTAAATTTAGGCTGTGTTGAAGGGAATTTATTTTTGTGTATTCCTCCTTCGTAATTTTTTTCCCTTAAATGCTGTCACATAAATCACGGCGTTATCGATGGATCTGCATGCGGAGCTTTGCTGCTCAGTTCTTGTGCCAGAATCTTCTAAATCATGTATGACATATGTATTATAACTTACTTCACACTATTCTTCTCAGTGATGGATTTACTTCCTTTGCTTTCTTCTCTTTTATAGCAGACAAAGGAATTCAGACCGGAAAGCGATGGAGAAAAAAATTGAAATCAAGATTTTGTCTCTTTACTCACAAAAGCGAAAGACCTTGACATGGGAGAGATCTGTTAAATCATATTGAACACCAAATACAGACAGCTGGCTTTTTCTTCCCCTTCCCAGAGGAGTTGGGGGGGTTAGAGGAGCAGAAAGGGGCTTTTTGGGTGTGTTGGTTGCAGGGGGTTAAGTCAAGGAGAGGATTAAACTTTATAATCACCTTGGAATGGTTTGGGTTGGAAGGGACCTCAAAACCCATCCAGTGCCACCCCTGCCGTGGGCAGGGACACCTTCACCAGCCCAGGTTGCTCCAACCTGGCCTTGGACACTTCCAGGGATGGGTCATCCTCTGGGAAATCCATCCCAGCCCCTCCCCACCCTCCCAGGGAGGAATTCCTTCCCACTGTCCCAGCTAACCCTGCCCTCGGCAGTGGGAAGCCATTCCCTGTGTCCCGCTCTTCCAAGTCCTTTTCCAAAGGGGCTTCCTGGAAGGATGAGGAAACTCTAACAGTGTTCCTAAAAACTCAGAAAACTTGGGTTCTTTTCCCTCTTTTTCCTTCCTTATTCTCTTATGTCATTCCCTCTCCAGACCTAATGAATGTGGGCAGGTTGAGAAGACAAATTTTAGAGAACTGCTGCAATTAATTAATTGCCCATAAAACTCCCTTTGGATGGAGGGCCTGAGTTGTATTTTCCTGCTGCTCAGAGTTGTAACCTGCTCTGTAAATCCACCGAGTTTCCCTTTTGGAAAGTTTCAGCCGATCCCATTCCTTGTTACACAGACTTTACATGGATATTAATTAGTTTAAATGGTAAGGAGTCAGCAGATGTACTTTTGTGACTGCCAAAATCAAGGTTAAAACACCCCAGCAACCCCACTCTTAGGCACAAACATATTTTAAGCCAACCTACGTTTGATTTTTAAGGACAAATAACTCTTTTAAAATTAAGTGTTGATTAAAAAATGGCATTTTCCTTTGTCAAATCTACCCCTACTCTAATTTAGATGCAAGCAGAAAATATTTTCCTCAAAAGTCCTTACCAGAAGCAAAATATTTACAGCATTGGTGTCTATTTATCAATATATGCTGATGTGTACGTAACATGGGGTTGGATTTAATTTCCTACTTGTTATTTGTCTGAAGGGGCTTGATTTATGAATGTATGCATATATATGTGGAGATATCTTTCAGCTGCTTGAAAACTACCCCATGGAACTGTTTTTAATGGGAAATTGTTTTTCCAGTTATTCATCTCATTGCTAGAATCTGCTTCCAGTGGTAAAATTAGGTTTCCACCAATAATTTATTTTTTTTCTTCTTCTAGGCAGCTGTCAACATCATCCTGATTCTGCTTTTCTCTGCCAAATTTACATTCTTCCTTAGCAAAATAAATCTCCCACGGGTTACAGGATTTTTTTTTTTATCTCTAAAGCTATCCCTTGGATATACACGAGCCCATGGCTGGATCCCTGTAAACCCTCCAAAAAAAGGGGGGAAAAGGCATTTGAAATTACAGATTTTTAATGAGAAAATTAACTCTGCAGTTGTTACTTAGGGCTGCTTTTCTTTTTTTTTTTTCCCCATCTATTTTATTAACCATCCAAAGTGGAACAGGCCTAATCTCCCTAGATTAAAGTCCCACAAGTTTGAGGGTTGGAGTACATGCAAATATTCTTTTGTAGTCTTTGCTAAAATACTTTAATCCTCAGAAAAAGGAGGCATTAGACTTGTAATGTGGAGATTCCGTGTCATGCTGGAGTTGAGGTTGCCCAGAGAAGCTGTGGCTGCTCCATCCCTGGATCCCTGGGAGTGTCCAAGGCCAGGCTGGAGCAATCTGGGCTAGTGGAAGGTGTCCCTGCCCATGGCAGGGGGTGGCACTGGGTGGGTGCCAGGGCCTCCCTACCCTCCCAGGGAGGAATTCCTTCCCAATATCCCACCTAACACAGCCAGGAATAAAACTCATCTGGCAGCACGTCTGCAAATGGAAACACACTCACATGGAAGTGCCAACTAATACAAATACAAAGCACCAACATTGTCAGGTGGCTCAAACTCCAGCAAAGTCCATGGGATTGCTCTGCCTTGGGAGAACTGGGAATCCAATCCACACTCCAGTCTGGATTGTTTAAATTCATGGAACGGTTTGGGTTGGGAGGGACCTTAAAGCCCATCCAGTGCCACCCCCTGCAAGGGTAGGGACACCTTCCACTGGCCCAGGTTGCTCCAAGTCCCTTCCAGCCTGGTTTTGGAAGGGCCCAGTGCAGCTGTGCCCTGTGTGGGGCTGAGGGGAGCACGGCATTCCAGAGCAATGGGATGGCACGGGATGCAGTCTCTGATCCACACACAAACTCCATGCTGATGCTTTCCACTTCTCCTCCTAAGAAGGGACTCTAAAAGTGTTGTTCTTGCATATTGATTTTGAGAGAGGCAATCCAAGTTCCCCTTTCCTATTCCCTCTGTCCTGGTGCTTCAGCAGAGCCTCATCAGCGCCCTTTCCCCGGCCAGGAGTAGGGAGATGGCAGGATTAGGGCTTTCCCTGGAAAAACACTGATGGGAAGCTGTGGAATTTTGTTACTGCCTTACTGACTTACTGGAGCAAACTGGGCTGGCTCTTTTTTTCTGCTAGAACTGCAAACAACTCGTGTGTTCCATGTGCCTCACCCACACCCTCATCCCCGTACCCGCTCCTTACATAAACCCCCAAACCCCCCTGTTCCACGTGCACTCCCCACAAAATTGCCACCCAAACTACAGCAGCAGTGTCATGGAAAATTTCATTTCGGAGTTGTGCTAATTCAGAGAGGAACAAGAAGTGTCAGATCCCATTACATGTCCTCAGCAGAGCGTTCTGGAGCCGGGCTCTGTCTGCGGCGAGCGCGGTTTAGCTCACGGAGCCCTGAGTGACAGGTACACTCTGACACTCTGATACTGCCTTATAAATCACTGTCACTGCTCCCAGGGGCACTGTGCATCTGATAGAACAGCTTTCTCCGTTGTCCTGTTCTCTCTCCTCGTTTTTTCTGCCTGGCATTTCCCTTCTCACCCAGGTTTAAGCTCAAACCAGGCGTGATGTGGTGCCGAGGTGCCTCCCCCGGGCCCTGAGCGAGTGCTGGCCACTGACACCTGATGTTCTAGCAAAGAGAGAGTGGTCCTCTGGAAAATGTCAAGGCTTTCAGACTTTCCTTGTGATCCCAGAGTCACTGAGGTCTGGAAAAACCCTCCCAGAGCAACGAGCCCACCCTGTGCCCCATCCCCACCTTGCCACCCAGCCCAGGGCGGCACATCCAGGCCTTCCTTGGACACTCTCAGGGATAGTGGTTCCCCCTCCCTGGGAATTCCAGTGATGGGGGGCTCTGCT
This sequence comes from Platyrinchus mystaceus, assembly GCA_035041135.1. Classification (NCBI taxonomy): domain Eukaryota; kingdom Metazoa; phylum Chordata; class Aves; order Passeriformes; family Tyrannidae; genus Platyrinchus; species Platyrinchus mystaceus. The sequence goes on along the minus strand of JAWWLV010000065.1, from coordinate 1,300,054 downwards.
TTTCAGCCTGGATCTTGCAGATCCCTTGACTGCACTTAATATCCCAAAAATATCCCTGTTTGGGAGCATTTTCTCTCCTCTGCTGCTGCTCAGGTGCTTTTGCTCTGCCTGGCTGAGTGAGCTGCTCCCTGGCATTCCCTGTGCTCAGAATCCCAAGGACGTGTCAGGCACTGGAGGAATCCTGATTTAATATCAGGGGGAGGTGGCACATCTATCCCAATAATCAAACTGGCAGCCCATTAACAGGAATCCAGGAGAAGGTGGAGCCAAGAAGGTGATAATGAAATCCAGAGAGACTCACTGAGCTTGTGGTTTTGGGGGAATTGCTTCCCTCTTCATTGCCCTGCTCCAAAAAATAAAGTAGGGCTATTTTCAAAACCTCCCAGGTGCTGTTGAGATCATCTCAAGGTGCTTTCTAAGCATTTTAAATTAAAAAAAAAAAACAAACAAAGAAAAATTTACTTCTGATGAGTTTGTGAGTCTGAATGGTCACAGGAAGAAGAATATTAAGGAAAGTTGATTTAACAGACCAAGATGGAATGATGAAGGCCTTTTTGGCACAGGAACTGTGCTGCCATAACTCAGAATGGAACCCAGAGCTCTGGAATTAATTAATATTAATTCATTATTTGTGTAACATAAATCATGTAATTACCATGTGCAATTTCCATTTCAAACTCGGCGAATTTATCACTTTATGTCCTTGTAAGCTGTGGTTGAATCCAGCACCTCATTTTTATCTTAATGGAGCTTTTGTTAATTAATTCTTCTCTACCATAACTCGGGGCTTGTTTTCTAACTGACATGTGTAGTCCTGTGTTCAGGTGTGGTCTGTGGTGCCAGAATGGGACAGGAGGGACTCAATCCATGGATTACTGAGTGTCCAAATGGCTCCTCCAGTGGAACTGGGAGTGTCTGTGAGGTCAGTGCAGGTCTCAGTTACTTCATCTCCTCATATCTTAGTTTACCTGAAGCCTCTCCCACACAACGTGGTGCCTGGTAAGAGTTTGGGTCCCTTTTCCACCTTCAGAGGATGGTTGATGGTTTGAAACAGAGCTGAAGTGGTAAAGGTGGGCTTTGATCTGGCAAAATCCCAGGCCAAGGGCTCTGTCTCAGTGGCACAGGGACAGGGATGTTGAGGCCACAGGGACCACCTGGTGTCCCCATTCAGCCTCCCCTGCAGGGCACAGCACCCTGTGCTCGTCCAAGGAGCAGGGTTAGGTGGGATATTGGGCAGGAATTCCTCCCTGGGAGGGTGGGGAGAGGTTTGAATGGAATTTCCAGAGAAGTTGTGGCTGCCCCATCCCTGGAAGGGAGCAACCTGGGCTGGTGGAAGGTGTCCCTGCCCACAGAGGAGGTGGCACCAGATGGGTTTTAAGGTCCCTTCCAACCCAAACCATTCCAGGATTCCATGATTTTTTGGAGCAGTCGGGGATTTCTCATCTTCCTTCCCCCAGCCCTCTCTCCAAGGGCTCCTGGTGGGATTCTTGGGCTGTCCAGAGTTCAGGGCCAGGAACTGGACTTTGGTGATCCCTGTGTTTCCCTTCAAACTCAGGACATTCCAGGATGGTCTCCCATTAGTCCTGCCATGAGGAGCAGTGCCCGTGACCTCCCGTGTGGCACAGGGCAACTGGGGGTTGATTTCTATGAAAATACACAGCAGCTGCTCATTTATTTCACTCTAAACTCCCATTTTTAATTAGCTGTCTGCTAAGAGCAGTATATCAGCACACCACTGACAGTTAGACAGCCAAAGCTGTATTTTTAGTTCTTGTGCTCTGGTTTTCCCTCCTGATGCTCATACCCTTCTTTTTCCATAATGTAAAACTATTAATTAATGAGAGACTATCACTCACACGCTGCCACTGGCTGTCAGTAACTAACAAATGTGATTTAAAAACACCTAAATAACAAACCTGTGAGCACACAGAGGTGGCAGTGAGATAGGGGAGATGAGTGAGAGAAGTTAATTGCTGGACTCTAAAATATGTGGGGAGAGGAGGTGTTGAAAAAGTTTACAGGGGGGAAATTAATGAGGTGTAACAAATTAATTAGAAAAGCTAAAGCTGGAAGTGAAATCCTAATTAGAAAAGAAGCAAGGACACGGAGTGGAGTCTCAGGGACAGGGGTGGTGGTTCTGGTGTCGACAGGACAGCACCAGCTTGAGGACCTTGTTGCAGGTTGTTTGGAGCCTTGCAAGGGAGTTCTTGCTGTTGTGCTTCCCCGGAGCAGCAGCGTGTGGAGCAGCAGAGCAGGTTCCAGGGTGTTGCAGCTTTTACTCTGCCCTGCTGGGCCACAGGGAGAGCTTTGGGTGTCCCAGCAGAGCCGTGCTTGGGTGTCCCCGGGGGCTGAAGGGTGTCAGGTGTGCTCTCAGCCCTGCCTGCAGCTCCTCTCCCCGGGTGAGGCAGCGGTGGGAACGGGGAGATGTGCAGGGAGGAGGGCAGGATGCTGTGGAGCCAAGCACTGAGGTGCTATTGCAGGACAGAACCACCTTGTCCTTCAACCTCTCTCTCCAAGCAGTGAGAGAGTCTCTTTTCCATTAGGTGCAGTCAGACCACTCTAAATGGGGCTGTTGTGGCTCTCTTGAGGGGGTCACCCAGGGACAGCCCCACTCAGACATCCCCTCCTCCCTGCCCTGGCCTCCCGACTCCGCTCCGGAGCCGCAGCACCGGCTAAGCTGTGTGTGTGATAAGTTCCCTCTCACAGGGTTATCTCTCCCTTTGAAAGAACAACATCTGAGCACCGAAATGTCTTTTTCATCTCCGAGCATGATAATGTTCTCTATCAGTCTTTTGCTTCCAACCCTCTTGGTACCAAAGAGAGTGAAAAAACTGCCCCTTGATTTCCTCGGCGAGTCTGGATCAACCCTCTGCTTTTTACACTCTTTTGGATGTGAGGAGGGAAAAATGGACTGAATATTAACAGACAAGCCTGAAACAGTGTTCCAGCAGAGTTCCCAAGGTATTTCTTATCTGGGTTTTTGGATCACATGCTCCAGGAGGTCATCTATTAATAGGTTGTAAAAGCTCACTTGGTGATCATTAGATGCTCGGAATAAATTACAAGTCATTCATTTGCGGGAATGTTCAAGGGGTCAGTAATTAAAGCAGGGCTGGGTCTGTGTTAATGTTTTACCTTTAGCTGGTTAATCAATTCATAGTAAGGATCCTTTCTTAACACATTAAACACACACTTAACACACGACATGTCCCTAAAGTTGTTGATAAGCACCTTGGAATGGTATTTAGATTTTTTACACATTCCTTCTGTTCTGTTTGATGGCTATTTTGGTGCAATTTAGAAATCTTTCAAGCAGATGCTTTTACCATCACTGGCATCTGATTTTGCTATTCCATTACATGTCAGTTCATCCTTTCATCTTCCTTGTTCATCTTCCTTGTTCAGCATCCCCCATGAAAGGACTTTTGGAAGTTTACTTTAGATTTGCCATTCTAAATGTTTTATATTACATTGTCTAGCAGGCTGCTCTCTCCCTCCATGTGACCTTTTAAAGTGATCTCAGAACTGAGCCTCCCCTCAGAGTATCTGTGAACACAGAACTCTTTGCTTAGACACAACAGTATTTTCTGTTCAAAAATCAGTGGAAGGGGTCATCAAATCTTCATTTAAAGCCTCCTCCTTCTTGCACTGCAGGGTGAATGTGTTCAATTTGCTGGTGCTGCAGTGGAATAAGCCACATGTACACAGAGATTCTCTTTTCCATATCACTTTCCAACCCAAGCCATCCCAAAGTGCTTTCCTAAGTCAAATTACCTATTTATGGACCTGTGCAAACTAAGCCTGACGTGCAGGACTGCCTGGGCAGCTTTCAGCACTGTAATTGTCTTAGTGTGTCTACTAAGTAGTTACAAATCTCATCACTCCTTCCTTGCCCTCAGCTTGTTCAGCATTTCTCAGCACTGAGTGCACTGGGATTTAATTTACTGGAATTGCTGCCATAGGATCTTCCCCTGGATGTTTCAGACAAGGTGCCTGGTGTGGCTGCAGGGCTCTGCACTCGTGTGGAGTGCAAAATCAGAGAACCATGGAATGGTTTGGGTTGGAAGGGACCTTAAAGCCCATCCAGTGCCACCCCCTGCCATGGACAGGGACACCTTCCACT